>JAZGTL010000004.1:11037500-11480000 GCA_037349345.1 Oemleria cerasiformis
CAGCCAGCCCTAGCAAATGGGGTGGAGGTTTCTCCGATCTCCACCTCTTGATGGTAGATTTGGTGGAAACTTCCACCTCCCACTCTCTTTCACGCCCTTGTTTCCTCTTTCCCTCCCGTGTTTACTCCCTCTCCTCTCTTCTCCGTGATTTTGCTTCTAGTCTCCCCTCCCTTCTTTGTCGTCCTTGGCATTGGATCTTGGGTTTGGTGGCGTTGACTGGTGCTCGTGGTGGACCGATGGAGACAGGATCTCGTCTATCTCGGCGTTCTTCGCCTGTTGCTCGATCTATATGGCCGCTTTTGATTTTCTTCCTTTCGGCTTCTTTCTTTTCTGCCCGTGTTCTTCCTCACAACTCCACTCCCATCTCTTTAGTCCCCTCTGCATTCCACCCCTCACCCTCACCGTTCATCTCCCCCAAACCCATCGCCTATGGATTTATGTTGGTTTCTCTCTCGACTACTCCATCAAGTATTGTCACCGCCGTTTTCCACCTACATCTCTTTTCCAAATCTTTTCTTTTGATTTGGGCTTTTGGGTTGTGTTATTTGTCGGTCAAATTTGACCTAACTAATTGCTTGAGTATGTTGGTCTTTAGTGGCTCTGTGTCTCCAATCCATGCTTTACAGATCGATCTCTTTGGTTCCAGACTAGTTCATGTTGTGCGATGGCAACTTGTTGCTCGAAGGTGGTGTCTGGTGAAGCTTCTTGATGTCTCTAGGGTTTATTTGGGCTTTATTTGTGGGTTGATGTTTGTTTTGGGCTTTTTTTAGTTTAGGCTTGTTTGTATTTTAGTTTATGTATATTAATTTTCACTGTGTAATGATTTGAGTTGAGTTTTTTGGGTCTTCCCTGCGTTCCCTTCTTTAATGAATTCCACACTTCAACCAACAACAAAAAAAAACAAGACGGGGGTTTATTAATCCAACGTCTGAAACTATATTGCATTGGTAAAACGGAATAATCAGTGTGCATTTGGTGCAAGCTAAAATAGAACTAGTACCAGGATACTTGTCATACTTTATTGTGCTTTCCCAGAAGAGAACAATCCGCCGTTGCCTTGAACCCAGCAGCGGCTAAAGGGTTAATCCACGAGGAAGGACAACCTATACAACTTTATCACTGGCCTGCCCTTGTTGCAGCCACAAGAGGTTCAGCTAAAGGGTTTACCTGGTATGAAAATGCAAGCTTCCACAAGTCTACCAAAGCACTCTTCATCGACAAAGCTTGTTTCTGAACAATTCTGCAACACACAAATACAATTTGTTTCCAAATTTTGGGCATTAATGTAAAATGATAACAGAAAAATAATTAACGCGCCTGTTAACGTTATGAAGATAAAACCATCTTTTAGACAACAAATCTTTCGATCACTGCATTCTGCATACATATATATATATATTAATTTTGCACAAGGGAAAGGGGGGAAGCAAACTGAGTGCAGATAATTGGTGTTTGGAACTAATCAACATAGAGCTAGCAACTTAAAGTGACCTCTTATAATCGGTACCATGCTGAATCTGTTGATCTCTCCAATTCACTACGTTACAGAATATTTATTCACAATTCTAACAGATCCATTGTACCAAAATAAGTACGGTTATCGATTAAGTTCAAGGAAGCATGTGTGTTCGACATATAGAAAGCTAACCCATCTCTAGGTGACAACTATCTTAAATGATGAATATTATGACCATGGGCATTGTATGCATACATGTTGACTATGAAGATAGAATATCTCACCTCTTTAAGGTAGCTCGTTTCTTCCGGAAAACATAATATATGAGCAAAATCAAGAAGCCCAGGACAATCTTTCCATTCGATATTACCACCCGAGCACTACCAAATTTCAGAGTGATGGTACGGAACCACCAGACACATGGCTCCAATCTTTTAGACAAATTAAAAACTGCTTGGTTCTTAGCAATCTTTCCGTCAGGAGCAGTTATCTGCTTCAAACAAGGTGAATGAGCTTCATCGTTGTCCACCGCAAAAGATGACAAGGATCCTTGTGATGAGTTGGTGGCTTTAACAGAATGCAGTGAGTGTAATCTTCTAAGAAGTACCTAGAGAAAGACATGTAATAATCTCAAGTGGTATCATTTCTCTTAACCGACAAAATCGATCAACTGAACATACAATTTTAAGCTAAATTCACGCAACTAAGCATTATGTCAACAATTCAAGAAAAGAAATAAGTTAAAGGATGGTGTCATTTCACAGATTGGGGTCGGACCATTGGAGTGTCTCATAAACAATCAAACAATAATCCAACATACAGTGAATATAGATTATTTACCTGTCTACTGTCATCAGGTAATTTAGCATTCTCAACCCAAGAGGTTGCAAGGTCAACATCATTCAAAATGGTTCCGAGAAGCTTCAAAGCATAGACCTCAACAACTTCCAGATACTTATCAACTCCCAAAACAAAAGGCCCATCAACTGCATTTTCTTCTGTACCAAAAAGAACATATTGTCCATCCAAAAAACTCCACCCGCCAAGGAACTCTCCTAGAAATTCTTGAATATCAACAGAATGACCTTCTGATATACAAAAACATACCCTGACCAACAAATTAAGACAAAAATGAAACCACAGTTTCCAATGATGCTTTTAGAAGATTCTATATATGTGAAAGCAATGTGGCTCAAACATTAAGCTTCTTTTACCAGATATCTACAAATTGGGTGCTATTCTAGGCTAGAAAAAAATAACATAATTGTTCAACCCTTTATCCTTTTATGTTTGTGTACAGGAGAAGCATATACACCAACGGCACCTTTCCAATCTAGTAGAATATTTTTCTTACATATTCAACAGAAAACAAGGTGGGGAACAATGAGGGTATTGGATTTGGCTAGAAGAATGAAAAAAAACTTTGGGTAATAAACGATTTTGCTGCTCTTCAAAAGGATGGCTAATATATGTGGAAAAAGATTTGTCAATAACACTATTGAATCCCTTCCTTAGGCTCAAAGGAAAGGAAGAGGAGCCAGAGAATTCAATCATTCGACTTCCTCAATTAACTCCTCCAACAGAAGTATCATAATCATGGCTTGAGGTATCTGAGTTTTATGTCTATATATATATATATAAGGCTATGATATCAGCGCAGATCCTATATAATTAAATAGTGTTATTGACAAATAATTAAATTAAAGTTGGCATATAATTAAATGCAAATCATTGCGTTGTTATGGTAATATATGCCAACTTACTTGAGATCAAGTTAATTTATTAGACCCGGTAAGGATTCAACATATATGGACTCATCTTGCTAGTTGTTGGGGAGGAGTTAGAGAAATTATTTTCTTTCAAGATAAATTTTAATTTTATGCTCTTGATAAATTCGGTCAGCTTGGATATTTCGACACTAGTACTTAAAACAGTTCATATATTGAAGATGTTAATTTCATGCTATATTAAAGAAGATCGCCGTGCAACAAATTCACAAGTAATTATCAAAATACAACGTAAATACTAAAATAGGGAGCTCCCTAGTTATAGTTTCTCTCAATGACAACAAAGCAAGAAAATAATATAACGAAACATGAAAAATAAAAGAAAGACTTTTACAGCTGAAGAGTTGGTACCATCCAAATTGATCTTTGTTCGGCCTTCCTTACTTGTTCCTTGGTAGATGAGTAAAATGGATTCCAAAAGGTCTGTGCTTTGATGTTATATATACCATAATCAATAGGCCCAAGCGTTCCAATTTCGAAACCACCACGTTCATGATCATGAGTGTAGTAAATGCAATTCGGTTCATATTCAGAAAATTCTGAAGTCAACACAAATTCAGAAGAATTCGCACCTAAAAACAAAGCAACTTCACCTATATCCTTTGTCACAACCCACTTCGCGTCATCCAAAGTCAACTTGAAAACTATAAATTTAGTTGTCTGAATGTTGTCAAATACCATTGTCTAGAGGCTTGTTTCAGTCCATAAATTGACCTGTTCAGTTTGCACACCCAATTCTCCTTCCCCTTTTCAATGAATCCTGGTGGCTGCTTCATATAAATATCTTCATGAAGGCTACCATTTAGAAAGGCTGTCTTTACATCCATCTGAAGCAACTCTAAATTAAAATGTGCTGTGAGAGCCATGATAATCTGGAAAGAATCTTTACTCGACACTGGTGAAAAAGTCTCTATATAATCCAACCCCTCTCTTTGTGCCTTTAATCTCTCAACTCTACCTTGTGAGTCATGTTTTGTCTTGTAAACCCACTTACAACCTATTGGCTTAATATTTTCAGTTCCTTCTACTAAGGTCGATACCTCATTTTTAGCCATAGAAATGAGTTCATCTTCCATTGTAGCTTGCCAAAAGGATGCCTGAGGACTTTCCATTGCCAATTTATAAGAAATTGGATCATTTTCATCACCAATATCAAATTCAATTTCTTGTAAGTAAACCATGTAGTCCCCAGGGATTGCTGGTTTTCTAGTTCTCAGTGACCTTCTCAATGCAGCCACAGCTGGTTCATTCACCGGTACTGGGTTTGGATTAGCAGGTAGAACTGGATGAATATTTTGTTCCTCTTGATGAATTTCCTGCTGAACTGTGGTATATGCAGCAGCAGTAGTTGGCATATGTCCTCCTGTTGAAAAATCAGCAGAGCTATGGAACATTGGAACCGGCAAAACAACTGAACTGCTAGTGGAAGCTGCTACATTTTCATCCACTTCCTCAAATTCATATGAATTTCTGGACTGTGAACCAGAAGTGCCAAAATTTTCAATAAATTTGGCGTTTGGGGTTTCTACTAGTCTGGTGTGGGCATTAGGATAGTAGAACCTGAAGCCTTTGGACTTGTCTGGATAACCAACAAAGAAGCAACTTGTAGTCCTCATATCTAACTTCTTCTCATTAGGGTTATACAACCTAGCTTCACTTTGGCAGCCCCAAGTATGAAAATGTGAGAAACTAGGCTTCCTTCCAGTCCACAACTCAAAAGGAGTAGATTTAACATCTTTAGTTGGAACTCTGTTCAAAATGTAATTAGCTGTCTTAACAGCTTCCCCCCATAAAAAATTAGGTAATTGAGAGTGTGAGAGCATGCTCCTAACCATATCTTTGAGAGTCCTATTACGTCTCTCTGCAACACCATTCTGTGAAGGAGTACCAGAGGTTGTATATTGTGCAACAATACTCGACGGTGGCTGTGAACTCTACTCGGAGGTATCTTATTAATAATAATTAATTATTGTAAGTTATTAAGGGTTTTAAAAATAAATCAATTTAAAATCCATTTTTATTATTTAAAAATTATCTTGGATATTTGGAATATTGTTTTAATTAGCCAAAATGCCAATTTAGTACTACAATTTATGAGTATGCCTATCCACTGGATGTGTGATGGGCTGTTTCGAGTTTGATCTTCGTAAAGATCCGCATTCATCCATATCATTATATAAAAAAGAAAAACTTTCAAAAATAGTTTTATTATTCTAAAAATTATTTTAAACATCAAAAAAATGTTTTCAAAAAAAAATTTTAAGTTCAAACTTTGACCCAACTCTCCCAAATCTACCGAACTTGTTATAACTCTTTCCAAAATCCTCTTTGTTGACCCACCGCTGACCACAAAAGTGTTGTTTTCTTGGGTTCTTTCTTTCTTTTTTAAGATGTGAGTAACTGAATTTACAGAGAGAGAAAACTAGCAATTTATCTTCTAATTTTATCAAGTTTATTCACGGGGAGAGAAGTAGTCGTCCTCCTATTCAGAAAACTTTCTTCGTACCATTTCCATTCGAAAACAAGAAAAATAAAATAAAAAAATACAACCGGCAGCTACACACTGAAAGTTTGCAACTAAATCTCTTCTTATAAAGATTAATTTTACTTAAATAATTGGAAAGGGAAAAAACAGAAAAGAATTGCAAATAGGTTATTACAAAATAATTGTTTTTTTTATAATTATTTTATTATTTTAACAAAATTCTTTTCCTAATCATTGATGGAAACAGCCCAACAACACACCAATGTATGACATGGGCTTTTTTTTTTTCTTTTTTAATTATTATTATTATTTTAACAAAATTCTTTTCCTAATTATTGATGGAAAGGAAACTGTCTAGGTATTTTTTTCTAGGAAAAGGAAACTAACTAGATTATTTCCCAATCATTATTGTAATCCAACGTTGACGGGGGAGTATGGTTGTTTATGTATAAATAAAACGTGTTCCCCTCCTAATATTATTGTATCAAAATAACATGGAGATGTTGCTTCTTTGGTTCACTTAAAAAGTTAAAGTTATACCTCAATCTTTGTTGGTGATTAACGAGTGTTCATCTTCAACCTTCTTACTCATAATCAAAACAATCTTCTTCTTCTTCTAACTTCTAAATCACCATGAATTCAGGTATGTTTATATTTGCTTTCGTTTATTTTTTAATTGTTAAATATTTTTTTTGGATTTAATTTTCCATAAATCAAACTATATAATTTCTCTTTGTTTTTCAATAATGAACCATGTGTGTTTCGTTACATTTTACTTAATTTTTTTTTTTTTGCATGTTTCACTAAAATGTAATCAATCCGGTCCTATAATAACAGAATCGAGAGTCATACACAAGAATCTGCAAATTGAATACCCAAAAGAAATGAAAATTAAGAAGAGAGTTTATGATGTTTCTCTTGGATTTCTTCAATTCAAGAAATATTACCCTTCACCAATAGAGATCAATTATGTTCACTTTTGCAATGCTGTCAATGCGAAAATTATACACAATTAGCGTGAGGTTTTAACTCCAATATTAGCTATAGTTTCTTTTGATTCTCCCAAATATCTTAAATATATCTCAAAAAAAAAAAAAAAAATAATTCTTTTGTAGTGTTTCTTGAGAGCCCTTGTATTTGTAATTCTGAGAAACAAATTTATATTTAGTTATCACAACTTTTAGACAGTAAGTTCATTATCACCTGCAAATTTCCAACCATGTAAAAGTTAACAACAATCACACAAATTTACTATTGAATTTTGATATGGTAGATATAAAACAGCAATTCATCTTTAAAAACCTCAGCCGGCCCTAGCAACTGGGTTGGAGGTTTCTCGATCTCCACCTCCTGGTAGTAGATTTGGTGGAAACTTCCACCTCCCACTCTCTTTCACGCCCTTGTTTCCTCTTTCCCTCCCGTGTTTACTCCCTCTCCTCTCTTCTCCGTGATTTTGCTTCTAGTCTCCCCTCCCTTCTTTGTCGTCCTTGGCATTGGATCTTGGGTTTGGTGGCGTTGACTGGTGCTCGTGGTGGACCGATGGAGACAGGATCTCGTCTATCTCGGCGTTCTTCGCCTGTTGCTCGATCTATATGGCCGCTTTTGATTTTCTTCCTTTCGGCTTCTTTCTTTTCTGCCCGTGTTCTTCCTCACAACTCCACTCCCATCTCTTTAGTCCCCTCTGCATTCCACCCCTCACCCTCACCGTTCATCTCCCCCAAACCCATCGCCTATGGATTTATGTTGGTTTCTCTCTCGACTACTCCATCAAGTATTGTCACCGCCGTTTTCCACCTACATCTCTTTTCCAAATCTTTTCTTTTGATTTGGGCTTTTGGGTTGTGTTATTTGTCGGTCAAATTTGACCTAACTAATTGCTTGAGTATGTTGGTCTTTAGTGGCTCTGTGTCTCCAATCCATGCTTTACAGATCGATCTCTTTGGTTCCAGACTAGTTCATGTTGTGCGATGGCAACTTGTTGCTCGAAGGTGGTGTCTGGTGAAGCTTCTTGATGTCTCTAGGGTTTATTTGGGCTTTATTTGTGGGTTGATGTTTGTTTTGGGCTTTTTTTAGTTTAGGCTTGTTTGTATTTTAGTTTATGTATATTAATTTTCACTGTGTAATGATTTGAGTTGAGTTTTTTGGGTCTTCCCTGCGTTCCCTTCTTTAATGAATTCCACACTTCAACCAACAACAAAAAAAAACAAGACGGGGGTTTATTAATCCAACGTCTGAAACTATATTGCATTGGTAAAACGGAATAATCAGTGTGCATTTGGTGCAAGCTAAAATAGAACTAGTACCAGGATACTTGTCATACTTTATTGTGCTTTCCCAGAAGAGAACAATCCGCCGTTGCCTTGAACCCAGCAGCGGCTAAAGGGTTAATCCACGAGGAAGGACAACCTATACAACTTTATCACTGGCCTGCCCTTGTTGCAGCCACAAGAGGTTCAGCTAAAGGGTTTACCTGGTATGAAAATGCAAGCTTCCACAAGTCTACCAAAGCACTCTTCATCGACAAAGCTTGTTTCTGAACAATTCTGCAACACACAAATACAATTTGTTTCCAAATTTTGGGCATTAATGTAAAATGATAACAGAAAAATAATTAACGCGCCTGTTAACGTTATGAAGATAAAACCATCTTTTAGACAACAAATCTTTCGATCACTGCATTCTGCATACATATATATATATTAATTTTGCACAAGGGAAAGGGGGGAAGCAAACTGAGTGCAGATAATTGGTGTTTGGAACTAATCAACATAGAGCTAGCAACTTAAAGTGACCTCTTATAATCGGTACCATGCTGAATCTGTTGATCTCTCCAATTCACTACGTTACAGAATATTTATTCACAATTCTAACAGATCCATTGTACCAAAATAAGTACGGTTATCGATTAAGTTCATGGAAGCATGTGTGTTCGACATATAGAAAGCTAACCCATCTCTAGGTGACAACTATCTTAAATGATGAATATTATGACCATGGGCATTGTATGCATACATGTTGACTATGAAGATAGAATATCTCACCTCTTTAAGGTAGCTCGTTTCTTCCGGAAAACATAATATATGAGCAAAATCAAGAAGCCCAGGACAATCTTTCCATTCGATATTACCACCCGAGCACTACCAAATTTCAGAGTGATGGTACGGAACCACCAGACACATGGCTCCAATCTTTTAGACAAATTAAAAACTGCTTGGTTCTTAGCAATCTTTCCGTCAGGAGCAGTTATCTGCTTCAAACAAGGTGAATGAGCTTCATCGTTGTCCACCGCAAAAGATGACAAGGATCCTTGTGATGAGTTGGTGGCTTTAACAGAATGCAGTGAGTGTAATCTTCTAAGAAGTACCTAGAGAAAGACATGTAATAATCTCAAGTGGTATCATTTCTCTTAACCGACAAAATCGATCAACTGAACATACAATTTTAAGCTAAATTCACGCAACTAAGCATTATGTCAACAATTCAAGAAAAGAAATAAGTTAAAGGATGGTGTCATTTCACAGATTGGGGTCGGACCATTGGAGTGTCTCATAAACAATCAAACAATAATCCAACATACAGTGAATATAGATTATTTACCTGTCTACTGTCATCAGGTAATTTAGCATTCTCAACCCAAGAGGTTGCAAGGTCAACATCATTCAAAATGGTTCCGAGAAGCTTCAAAGCATAGACCTCAACAACTTCCAGATACTTATCAACTCCCAAAACAAAAGGCCCATCAACTGCATTTTCTTCTGTACCAAAAAGAACATATTGTCCATCCAAAAAACTCCACCCGCCAAGGAACTCTCCTAGAAATTCTTGAATATCAACAGAATGACCTTCTGATATACAAAAACATACCCTGACCAACAAATTAAGACAAAAATGAAACCACAGTTTCCAATGATGCTTTTAGAAGATTCTATATATGTGAAAGCAATGTGGCTCAAACATTAAGCTTCTTTTACCAGATATCTACAAATTGGGTGCTATTCTAGGCTAGAAAAAAATAACATAATTGTTCAACCCTTTATCCTTTTATGTTTGTGTACAGGAGAAGCATATACACCAACGGCACCTTTCCAATCTAGTAGAATATTTTTCTTACATATTCAACAGAAAACAAGGTGGGGAACAATGAGGGTATTGGATTTGGCTAGAAGAATGAAAAAAAACTTTGGGACGGGTTCACTGAAAAACATTCGAAATCGGTATATTAATTACTTATCAAATCAAGATTGGGAACAAGGATAACTTGAGCCAGAGAAAAGAGTACCCAGTGAGAAGAACTTGAACCGGGATAGTAGGAATGGAGGCGAATGATAGTTTGAGCTCGTTCAGAATTTCTGATGTCCTGCATTAACCCAAAAACAAAAGTCACATCCATTATCCGCAGAAGTTGATAAAGATAAACAATCAATGAACAATATAATAGAATAGAAAAATTAAATAAAAAAGTTCTACAATTCAGTAAGGAATGAATTTATACCAAAGATCATTCCTTTTAAACTGCACACGGAGCCCACAAAACCATCAAGTCTCATGATTTTCAGAAAATCTCATCCACATTAAGCCACATCAATCTTGGGGTTGTTGCATACACAAATTCTAGTAATCTAGTCATTTTAAATCCCTCCCTCAATGTATTGTGGTGCATTTTTAACTAATTTAGCCTAAATTCTTTGGTACTTTTGAAGTTCCTCATCCAAACATACCCTACAGGAATATAGAATTGTACAACAGACAATGAAAGAATAAAGAGAAAAATGATTATATTTGATGTTTTGAGTGTGCAATCAAACCCACCAAAAAAGTTATAATTTTCAGAGTAAAGAAGATACCTTCCAAGTTGATTTAAGGATTGCACAAGGACCATGCCAGCAGATTCCAACATGTCATACAATTCCACCTGGTTCTTCGCTTCAATGTCTTGACTTTGCTGAGAAAGACGCTTCAAAATAGAGGAAGCTAATGAAGCTGCCTCCTCATACATGGAACAAACAAGGTAGCTCTCGGAATGCTCAATTTCTTCCCAAATTGCAGGGTCCGGGCCGTTGGAACTCATCTCCATTTGACCCTCTTTCACTATCTTGACTTGTGAAGCCGATTCAACCTGTTAGAAATTGAATCCATTGCAGCATTGAATAAACGAAACAACACCATTTCAAACCCCGTTGCTCAATATGATATGCCTACCTCGGTTGAAGACCAGTCACTGCTCTGAGTCTCTCTTGCCTCCGTTTCCATTCTTCGATTACAACAAAAACCTATACCCTAGAGGGACATGGAAAATTGGGAATTTCTGACTATAAGGCGTCCCATGTTGCGATACGGTTGATATGAAGAATTTTATTCAGTTTTTAACTCCAGTTATTTTTCTCACTCCTTTTTTCTAAATTTCTCTATATCTCCCTAAAATTTATATAGAAAACAAAATGTAAATTTAATTTTTTTGTTGAGATTTATAGTTGTTCGTACCTTATTATTTTTTAAAAGTAACTTTCCAATTTTACTCTCGTGATGTTAAAATTACCATTAAATTCTCCTATCAACTACTAAAATTACCACTTAATTCTTCTATCATCTACTAACTTAGGCATCAGATACTCTTAAAAGAGCATCACACCGGTGCCTAACACCTCTTCCTCCTATCTTACAGGTCATCACAATATGATGAAAGGTGTCTACCTTGAGTGGAATAAAAAGGCTTAGTCCATGGTTCAATCCTCAAAGGCTGCAGTTAGGGGATTTGAATGGGGACTTCGCTAACAATACATTTGTGAAGGTAAGATTCCACTGTTAAAGGTGGTGAACATTGGGCTTCGCTTTGGGAGGATTCCCGGCGGCCATAACAATGGTCATCCCGTAAGGCTTACGAGCGGGAGTAGGTTGTTACAGTGCGAGAATTTAACTTTATTATTAAGTTTCATTTATTTAACTAACTTTTTTTAATTTTCTCAAATATCTTATATATTTCAAAAAAAAAAAAATTCTTTTATAGTGTTTCTTTAGAGCCCTTGTATGGTTGTATTTGTAATTGTTAGACACACATTTGTATTTAGTTATCGAATAAGTAAGTTTGATATCACATATAATTTTTCAATCATGTAAAACTTAGTAACAATCATGTAAAAGTTTATTAACAATCATGTTTAAAGTGTCAAAAATTAATATTGAATACTTCTATAATTTATTTTTTCAGATTTTATAGGAATTGTTTTTACCGTAGGTATCAAATCATTCATTTGGTGGATGCACTTATTTGATGGAGTGATGTAAAATTAATTTATAAATTAGCATAAAAATATATATCGTCGTATAACGAATCTATTAGGTAGATGCAGCAACTGGATCACCACCGCATTAGTTCACTTATTTTCACTTTACATCTCCTTGGCTATACTATTTTTAAATTATTACTATTATTTTATTTTGGCAAAGAGAAATCCTGGTCTATCAAGGCCACGTGGACGGCAGAGGATCATGCTCCTGCTTCCAAGCTTGCGCCTGTGCTGGATCCGATCACTGCCCTATCACCCAAATTCCCCTAAATTCCAAAAGAGCCTCTTTTGACATTCTCTGGTAAAAGCTCAGGCCCAGTTTTGGTACTTAAATTTCTATCACACCCTTACTCTTCTATGATTCATCATCCACCTCTTTTATCCTTATTTCCGAAAGGCCCCAAAATCTAGGGTTTTCATCACACCCTGCACCTCCTCCTCTGGTAAGCCCTCTCTTCTCTCTCCTTGCAGCTAAAAGTTAAATTGTTTCTCCTCGGGTAACAAATAATTCTCATGTCCTAGTAAGTTATCAATCAAATCAACAAATGTTAGCTACTGTGCTTATAATTCTCGAAGAAAAGTTGAATGTGTGATTGTGTTTTGGTTTAAAGTCATGATCTTGGGACTTGAAATTGTTGGGTTTCTGGGAAAGGGTGCTTACTTTGATGGATTGCTCTTTGATGATCATCGTATTATCGTCGGGGGTTGGATTCGTTGACTTTTTTACCTGCTGCCCGTTGACTCACTGATTTACTCTGACATTGTCGTCGTGTTGATGCTAAGGTGGGCTCAGATGATAAACCCACATTCTATCTTATGATAATCAGGGTTCTGTAAAATTTTATGCTGAATGTTTTTTTTCATCATTAATTGAATTATTATAGTATTCTAGTGTGCTTCCATTACTGTTTTGAACTGGGTTTTTGCATTGTTTATATAAGAAATTATTTTGTTACCTGTATGTGTATGTGTTGGCAAAGCGGTTTCGTTGAGGCGATTTGTTTCTATTGATATATATATATATATATGGATGCACACAAGTATGATTCCAGCATATTTGTATGTACATTTTATTAGATTGTAGTTGACCTTCAAGTAGTAGATAGTTTTGAGAACTGAATTATGAATCCAGCATATTTGTATACGAGTTTTTAATTCTTTCATTCAAAATGTTTGAAGTTCCGTATGATGGCGAGGACAAAGCTTATCTTAATCTGCCAGTGTAGTGGTGAGTTCGTTGTAAAGGATGATGGATCCATGTCGTATACTGGTGGAGATGCACATGCAGTAGATATCAATCATGAAACCCAATTTGATGATCTAAAGTTAAAATTGGCTGAAATGTTGAATCTAGATTATAAGTCCTTGGTCATCAAGTATTTTCTGCCAGGAAATAAGCGAACTCTCATCACACTATCAAATGATAAGGACTTGAAAAGGATGTATGAATTCCATGGGAAATCTGTAACTGCTGATGTTTTTGTCACGGGGAAAGCAGGTTTTGATGCCGAAGCCTTGTACACACCAAGAAGGTACTTTCTTTTGTTTTTTGCACTTACTTTCATAAAAAATCGTTTGTGGCCTTGCTAATTGCTGTCACAATTTCCTCTCATTTAAGAAAATGATGATAGTGCCCTTTTTATTGTGATATGAAGCATATTAACCGGTGATTGCAGCAATTTGCAAGTTTTGCTTGTGTTGATTGTTTAAATTATCACTTGCAGGGCATCTGGGATAAAACTAGCTGAATCTGTGACCCCTATTGCTGCCTACACTAGTTCAGCTGCAAATCCAGGGGTTATCCTTTCCCCTCGACCTCTATCAAGACCAGCTGGCTCTGTCATGTCTATCGAAGAAAGGGCCCAAAGTCCAAGTGGAGTGGCTCATACGTCCAGCATGTCACCTGCCTTTACTGCCACTGATGATGTGGATGCTACAAGTTCGAATCCAACTGATTCTGTTTCTGTTAATGCTAATGCAAATGTCCAGAGCATGGACGAAATTGATATGGGCTCTACCCCTGCTGATACTGTTAAGAAACGAAGACGCACAGCTGCATGGAAAATTGGCGCCAATGGTCCTACTATTGTTTCTGTGACTGACAATGGTGGGGATAAAAGAAGAGTTATGTCCCGGAAGAAGAACATTCTAAACCACAACACTGCTTCTGAAACCGATGATGGGGATCAGAGACAAGGTATCCATCACTGTAAGGACTCTAGTACTAGCAATGACCATATTCAGGACATTATGACCGAATCAAATGATCTTCCACCAGAAAAATTAGTCACATTTTGGAAAAACGGTATCACTGGGGCTGGACAGGAATTCACAAGTGTGAAAGAATTTCGTGATGCACTGCAGAAATATGCCATTGCTCATCGTTTTATGTATAGGTTAAAGAAGAATGATACTAACCGTGCAAGTGGCAGATGTATAGCTGAAGGCTGTTCTTGGAAAATTCATGCATCATTGGACTCATCTACGCAGAAGTTTAAGATTAAGAATATGAATGAGGTGCATACATGTGGAAGGGAGTTCTGGAAATCTTATCATCCGACAAAGAGTTGGTTGGTTAGCATCATAAAAGATAGATTACAAGATAGCCCACATCTCAAGCCAAAAGAACTTGCCAATAGCATTCTTCAAGATTTTGGAATTGCGGTGAACTATACTCAAGTATGGCGTGGAATTGAAGATGCAAGGGAGCTGCTTATGGGGTCATATAAAGAGGCATATAACCAGTTACCTAAATTTTGTGAGAAGTTGGCAGAGGCGAACCCTGGTAGTAACGTTATGCTATTCACAGGTGAAGATAATAGATTTCAGCGTATCTTCATGTGCTTTCAGGCTTCGGTACATGGCTTTCAGAATGGTTGTCGCCCTATTCTTTTTCTCGATGCTGCATCTTTAAAATCAAAATACCATGAGACCCTTTTGTCAGCTTCTGCTTTGGATGGGGATGATTGTGTTTTCCCGGTTGCATTTGCTATAGTAGACCATGAGAATGATGGCAATTGGCATTGGTTTCTGAAGCAGTTAAGATCTGTACTTTCGACCTCGGAATCCATAACTTTTGTCACTGACAGAGAGAAGGGACTGAAGAAATCGGTGACTGAGGTATTTGAGAATGCCCACCATGGCTACTCATTGCACCACCTTCTGGAAAGCTTCAAGGGAAACTTGAAGGGTCCATTCCATGGAGATGGGAAGGGTTCATTGCCGATCTATTTTGTGGCTGCAGCCCATGCAATCCGACTTGATGGTTTCAAAACAAGTGTTGATCAAATTAGAAGGGTTTCTTCACAAGCTTATGATTGGGTTCAGCAAATTGAACCAGAATGTTGGACAAATGCCGTATTTAAAGGTGAGCGCTATAATCATTTTACATCGGATGTTGCAGAGACATATATCAATTGGATAGAGGAAGTGCGGGAGTTTCCAATAATACGAAAGATTGAAGTTCTTAGTTCTAAGTTGATGGAGTTGGTAAATGCCCGTCGAACAGATTCAAGTATGTGGCAGACAAAGCTGACTCCATCCAAGGAGGAAAAGCTCCAACAACAAAGTCATCAAGCATATGGTCTTAAAGTCTTGTTTTCATCTGATACTCTTTTTGAGGTTCACAAAGACTCCATTAATGTTGTGGATATTACCAAATGGGAATGTAGTTGTCTGCATTGGAAGGCAACCGGGCTACCTTGCTGCCATGCTATTGCTGTCTTCAACTGCACCGGTAGGAGTGTGTACGATTACTGTTCAAGATTCTACAAAGTTGAGTACTTCCGGTTGACATATTCTGAATCCATAAATCCCCCGGCCCCTTCCAAGCCCGTGGACAGCAACGCAATTGACCTAGAGGCTGTGCATGTTCTTCCTCCATCCGTCTCCAAGCCACAAAACGAAGAAAAGAAAAAGCAGCCCAAAACAAAGCGAGCTAGCACAAGAACAGTTTCTTGCACCAAGTGCAGGGAAGAAGGGCATAATAAAGCAACCTGCAAGGCAACATCAACACCCACCATAGATCCTCCATAATAATTTTCAGATACTTGTTCATAATTCGTATTCACCATTTAAATTCGTATTGTTGCAAGGTAGATGCTTGGCTTTTTTGCAGTTTAAACAAAAGCTTGTCTTTGATTATGTCTCTTTCACATATATGTTTATTTTGCATTTAAAATTCAGAAATTCAAAATTCTCTAAATTCTCACATACATGTAATATGAATATGCAAACTCTATTATCAATGATATATCCAGAAGATAACATGAACCACCAACATTTGTAAATTACATGATCATCTGCTAGGTATTACAACAGTCATTAACTACCGAATACAAACAGTTATACAGTTGAGTCTGCTTAAAAAAGCTTCAAATATTTTTCCATCTAACTGTGATTCTCTCACCTAGATAGTTAGTATTACGCTATTAATGACGTAGAGGTAACAACTTTACAAACTACGACTGCGTTCTCCCTCTCCAAAATGTTGAATCTATCGAAACTTGATTTGTGCCTCCAAAGAGTCTGCATCAAACATGGCCGCAAACAACAGCTGCCACGGGAGGCTTCCAATCCAAGAATCCGAATCCCATCCAAGAATCCAAATCCCATCCAAGAATCCGAATCCCATCCAAGAATCCGAATCCCATCTTCATTCGACCTGCTGCTCATTAGAATCTTCAATATTGGGCAATAATCCCAGACACAACGGACAATGGGGGTCGCGTCGATCCTCAAAACTTGTTTTCTGCTCCAAACAGTCTGCATGATAAACATGGCCGCAGACTAAAACTGCCACAACAGAGACCTCGGTAGAAGACATTGTGGTACCAAGAAAGAAAGGTTTACGCCTCAACAGCTTCTGACAAATTCCACATACCATTTTCCCCGGGTCAGGTGATACAGCATCCGCTGTTAAGAAACTAGACCTGATTCTGGCTGGCCGAACAAAGGGCTTTTCCCTAGTTTCTGGGAAAATTTTGGAAAATAAAGTCAACAAGAAAAGCCATGCTCATGAAAAGAAACTCAGCACAAGGAAGAATCAAATATGTAATCATCTGACCACAAACGTAGTAACTTCCTACCATCTCAATAAACAAGGTTCTAAAAACATAAGCTGGCTAAATATGCCTCATTCATCAACATAGCGTTGTCTTCGTTGTGACAATGCTAGAGCTCCTATTGTCTACATTCCCGAAACCTTCCATCAAAAGTACAAAATTTAAAACAAAAATAGTGCAAACCTGAATGACGTCTGGACTCCGAGTTGCTTTGGGTAGGCAACTTAGAAGAGACCTTATTATCATCACGTAAAGCTATTCCTTTTCCCCGGGAATTTGATGTACTAGCAAGATTGCCTGAGTTACGCCGAGAGTATTGATGGGCATAGTGATGACGTGAGCGTTTAAAGAACATTGATCGGCCAAGGCTTGAATGATGCTGTGTGTAAAAAAAAGGGTAGTCATTTAGTAGGTACAAAGAACTATCTGAAGTCCAATAATCAAAAGAAAGCAAAAATAACTACTCCTCTCCTAAATTCCTAAAACTTGAAATAGGTGAAAGTTTTATAAGAAATTTAGTATACAAATGTCAATAAAAAAACACGAGCAATGATAAGTAAAGGAAAAGAACAGCCAACCTCTTGAGATAATAATTCCATTCCTGAAGAACATGGCATGATGTCTACAAGATCCCAAAACAAAAAAAGAACATATCATTCACATTTCACTTGGTTCTCTAACACAATCAAATATCACTATCTTCGATTGAATCTTTTGCTCTGAAGCTGGAATCAAAGCTATGAATGCACAAACTCTTGCCAGTTAATAATCTTACCCTAAAACATTGGCATCAATAAGAAATTTAAATTGTGATCCATTCAGCATTTCTAGAATACCTAACAAAGCAGAACCAACACAGAATACAGACCCATTTTAATTTAGTAATTAACCATGGATTAACTAGGGATCAACTAGAAAATAAGAATTTATAACAAAAACCAGATGAACCAGATGAAATTTAAAAAAGGAAACCCAGAAATTTGTAACATTTATTAAAGGATAAGCATGATTCACCTCTTACCAGACCAAAATTGGCTATAATTGAGCAAGGCCTCCAATTCTTTTAGCTTTCTTAAATTAAACAAACAACAAATTCAGGTGTTTTTTTTACAATTCACTCGAATGTCATTCAAATTAGGCAAATTTATTTTATTCTTTTGACGAGTATGATCCATGGATATACCATGGTGACGCAAAAAAGAAAAAGTAAGTTTTTTTTTTTATTATTTTATCTTTTATTGGTTTGAGCTTACAAAAACTTCAATCTAAGAAAGAAATTGCGAAGAAAGAGAAGCGTACCCGAAGAATGAGGAGAGAAAGGGGGAGAGGAGTGATCAGAGGGTGGCTTCCTCTTGCCCATGGCAGAGATTGATTAATGATGAATCAGACGGTGATTGATGAAGGCAGAGAAAGAGCAAAGATTGTTGGGGGGTTTTAGTTCGATCTGTGGCGTTGCGGTCTCAGCGGAACTCAAACGTACGGTCACCAGATGTAGCAATGAAACCAAACCGTGAGAGAAAGAAGCAGGCAAGACTCTGTGTTTTGGATGTTTGGGTTGTGTTTTGGGCAGTTTCTGGTGAACCGACGAAGGGTACACGTGCCCATGAGCTTTTGGGTTTGGTAGGAAAATTAACTCAACATGACCCAACGATGAAAATATCATTTTTTACAGAAATATTTACAGTTAAATTTATAGAAATATCGACAGATATTTTGATATAGATATCATTTATCTTCAATAAAAAAATATTAAAAATTTAGTCTAAAACTTAAAATTTTGAATGAAATTTTGTGAAAATTTTTAGCACCCAATAATATTTATATAAGACTAATACCTATATCATAGAAATTGAGGGAAGATTTTTCTTCCACCCTATTTTTATACCAAGACCCTTAAATACAGGTATATTCACGAAAATATCGCGGATATTTCTTCCCTTCCTATTTTAATATCGAGACCCCAAAAGACGGATATATCGACGAAAATTTCATGGACATTGCGGATATTTTCATCCATGCTTGTCACTACCTCTTAGTATTTACGGTTTAATAGTATTCGTAGAAGTCTCGAGTTTGGCTCTTGTGAAGGACGATGTTGACACTTAATGTGTATTATGTAATCTCCTCCTTTGTATTACTATGTCAAAAAACTCTAACTTGTCACTACTGATTTAATAGTATTCTTACTCGATGTATAATATAAGGTTTCATATTTGATATATAAAAAAACAAAATTAATATCCAATATATATTGACTCGCTCTCCCACCAAACTCGTTGTATAGTATCATGTAATACTAAAAGATATTATTCTCGTTGTAAAAAGTAATCTTTATTTTAGACTTAAAAACAAATTTAATTTTAACTCGGACAAAATACAGTCAATATTCAATTTTTATAATTTTTTAAATATGAGTTGTATTAAAAAATAAAATTGAACATTATAGTGATTCACATTTGCATTTTACTTCCTTGAATCCCATTCCCATTCCCATTTGTTGTTGTTTTTTTTTTCCCAAATTTATATTTAGTATGAATTTCTTTTCTGAAATGCCACCCGAGGACTCATTAAGTAGTACATTTGACTCATTAATTATCTAACTTATTATATATAGGTTATTTAGCCAATTTACTTAGGACTAGCAATGGGTCGTATCGTGTCGTATCATGAACTCTGTTTTATCCAAATATGCTTAATTTGAACACGACTTATTTAATAATCGTGTCAAGAATGTCCAACCCGAACCCGACCTGTTAATGAACCAGGTAATCCGCATAACCCATTTAATAAACAGGTCGTGTTTAAAACTCAATTAACATATGATCTGTTTAACCTGTTTTACTTATTTAAACTATAAGATTTAATGGGTATATAGGTAGGTAAATATGTAGATATATGGGTTAGTGATTGACACGTTTATTAAACGGGGTAATATATAGGTCATTATACAGGTTAATATGTTGACCCGAAATCTTTCCGTTTATTAAACGGGTTAATATGACATTATACAGGTTAACAGATTTACCCAAAATCTTCCCGTTTATTAAAAGTGACATAACGGGTTGACCCGGATAAATTCTGTGCGTGTTTCGATTCATGTATCGAGTCGTATAAAAAATTACCACCCTTAAATTTACTCTCTAAATTTGTACCCCCTTGCCAATTTCCACATGAACTTTTATTTCAGCCAATTACTCCCCTTAATTCTTATTAATAGCCACTTTCCCCTATATGCTCACATTTCGTCTAATTTTTTTTAAATTTGTCACATTTCAAGTAAGTAAACATGTCATAAAAATTAATTAAAGGAAAATCACGCATAACGTATCATATTTAAGGATCAACATGTGAATTTTTAGAAAGAAAAAAAATAGATAAAATTTGAGTAAATATTATGATAGGGGGTAGATTGACTATTAATAATATTTTAAGAAAAAAGTTGACTGAAATAAAAAGATCAGAGGGAAAATTAACAAGGAAGTACAATTTGAGAGGGCAAATTAACAATTTACTCTTTTATATTGATTTAACGTATTGTGTGATTCATCATTTGCCACTGTTCATATTTACGGGAATGATAGAAGCTATAATCTCACTTTGTAGTGTTTGATTGAGTTTTTGAAAAAGAAAAAGAAAAAAATAAAACTAAATCGATGTGCAATGGTGGCTAAAGGCCCAAATACAAGAGCTAGCAATCCAAAAGCGGACTTCTAAGTCTTCAAGGTAGCATGATGAAGATGATCTACAAAATTGCGATTGAAATTATTAAATAGTATCATTTTACAATTACGTTATATATCTAATCAACATTTTGTGACATGAATAGATGAAACATTTATCTCGTATATGGCATTATTATCTCCAAAATAACTCATCAAAATGATTAGAGCAGTTAAACAATTTTAGTTATTGTCTGAACGGAAAGTCGGTACGAGGATTCTTGACGAATTATGGGTTCGGGCTTAAATTGCATACATAGATTGGTACAAATAGTGAGTAGAAACCCCATGATAATCGCATATGTTAGATGTGTTATCTGACATTACGATTTAGGCAATAGGTGTTATGTTATTAACGGCCACAAATTATTTTTCGGATTGCAAGATGTTCTTATAATAATTGGCTTATCGGCGGTCCTAAAGTTAAGAAGTCGGCATGACTATAGTGGGCTTTTAGGGGTGAGTGCCCCAATCTGAAGTGCGCCCTAATATAAAATTGTTGTATAAATAACAATAGAAATACACAACGATTAAGTGAGCGATTTTTTAATTAACGATGAATCTGCCAAAGGATATCGTTACCATTCTTACACAAATTACAATTTCACTATGGAGGCACTACACACTCACGGTCCCGTGGATTGATTGTCATTTTGCCATGCATGCGTAATTGCATTGCTAATCAAAGAAAGGGTGTGGATGAGTTTCTGACGTAAGCACTTTTTAGGGGAACTCGTTCCGACTTTTCCCATAAGCACTTTCAGAAATCTCCCTCCAAAAGCACTTGCCACTTGCACATACTAAATTAATATTTTATGTGTATATTGCATGCATGCAAATATATAATATACACATTTTACTTAATAAATTATTGTTAATTATTGTCTAACCTACCAACTCAATCACATGCACGATTGTACCGCGGTGTTCAAGACTTGAAGAACAAAAACCAAAATTACCTAACATCCAATACGACACAAAAGAAAATGAAGTGGACCTATCACTAATTTTTTATCGAATAATTAATTAATTAGATGATTAAATTAATCCAAATTTTCATTTTATTCTACAATAGAACGCATGCAATGATAATATTGTCTTTTTTTTTTTTAGAATAGATGTTTTATTCAAAATACCGTGAAAAAAATACAATGCAAAGACGCAATCCTTTGCATATCCAGTCGTGAATAACAGGAACAAAGCAAATCTTAAAAAAATTTACGGCCTGAACAGATTCACTGGAATTAAAACCAGAACCTAAAAAAGAAAATAAAAAACTAAAAAAAATTACAAATGTAGTAATGACCTTGTTCTATTCAACACCAAGTGAGAATGTGGGTATGCCTTTCGTGCTGTCTTATTAAAAAATCTTGCTCTCAGAAAAAAAAAATCTTGACTTAAGAAAAAAAGTGCAACACATATGAGGCTGATGTAAATTATAATTTTAGTACACATAAAAATAATTTTCTTTAAAATAATTATCATCGAGTAATATTACACGATGAGAAAATCATGAAACACACGAAAGGTGATGATCCTCTTTTCTAAAAATTTAAAACAAGATAATAATTTCGTTTATATAATCAATTTTTCGTTTTATGAATGTCGAACTTAATATATAAATTTCCTATTATATATTACGAATAACAAGTAGGAAAATACTAATTGCAATTAACAATTAATTAATTAGGCTCTGCGATTAAAGTATGGAGAAGTTGAAAAGTGAAGGCGATAAAACTTGACGAGGAAAGAAGAAGATACGGATGGGGCACGTAAGGTTCGGTGCGGTGAAGAATGGAGACTTTATCGAATAAGTTCCATGTCACTCTCGAGTCTTGAGATGCTTGCTTAATTAATTATCCAAAAATGACAACATAATTTATATTTAAGGAAACCTAATCTAAAATTAAAATCTTAATTTATTCTAATTCCTCCACACAACGACACGTTCTCCTTCATTCATAAGATTGGTTTTTATTTTTATTTTTTATTATGACACATTAATTAATTCATCTATGTGACAATCAGTGATCGATATTATATCAATAAATTAAATTATTTTTTATAAATATTATTTTTTATTTATTTATTTTTTTGTGATAAATAAAATGTAATATCAACAGCCACATTATTTAATTAATCCATATGATATGGTAATCAATGAATAAAATGTCATATCAAATACCACATCAGACGTTAATTAAACCCATATGATGTCGCAACTAATGAAAGATGTCATTTCAATAAAAAAATTATCGATGGATTACTATATACAAAATAACTATTTTTATTTTTAATATATATATATATATATATATATATATTTTAGTAATAAAATGAACCATCATAAATTTATAAGTTAGCTCGATTTAAAACATGTTGTCCTTATTTGAAATTTCCTTTGTTAAGGATAGGTCATTGTCATACGATTCTCTTATATTCCTTTGTTTCTTTATCTTATTTGTTTCATAAAAATAAAAGAAATTACATTCCACTTACAATTTTTCCATTTACAATGTGAAATAAGTATTATTTTTTTTTTAAAGAAAGTATAATATTGATTGAGATAAAAGAGGATAAACTACACTACATGTGACCTTATTAACCTTGTCGGGAGTCTAAATAACTTAATTTAGAGAGCTGATTTTGACACCCTACAAATTACTTGATGCACTCTACTCTTTTATTTTAATATTTTCTTATATTTTAATGAATCAAACTTCCAAATTTATCCATCTTCTTATATTTTATTTTTATTTATTTTGTTTTGGTTTTTTCAAAGTGTTTCTCGGCTTTCTTTTATCTTCGCTTGAAGATGAATCATCCGTAGCGTCAGCATCTATAACCCTAACTTTTCTCATCTTTACGGGTTCTTCAGCAGGAGGTGAGTCTCTAGCAGAATTTGAGTCTCTAAAGGACTTCCTAAAATTTTTGAAACCAGCTTTCTGGTTAAGCTGTCGCTTCCATGGCTCAGGCATTTTGAACCTCTTACAAGAACAATCTCTTAACTCCAAAAACCCCTCAAGAATACCAGAAAAAAAAGAGTGATGAAAAAACAAATGAAAAAATTGAGATTTGAGATCAGGGTGAGATTGGTATCAAGTATGATTCCCTATCAGGAATAAGAAGAGGAAACAAAATCGTTTTATATGAAAAGCCCCAAAGTATTGTAATCCATAACAAGCCTTTTTTGGCCTCAAACTCATCGAAACAGATGTAAACAGCCCGAACGAGCAGAGAATCATAAAACAAACGGCAAAGCTCTCAGAAAAATAAGATTTAGGCAAAACACAGAGCTTCAACGGAGCCCCAATAAAAACCAGCCGACATAAAATCTCTCAACACAGCCTCTTTTTTCACTCCCTTCTTCAGAAGAAAACCCAAAACTCTTCACCAACTTTAAATTTTTATAAAATAAAATAAATTAAGGTATAAATATTAAGTTTGATTTATAAAAAAATAAGAAAATATTAAAATAAAAAAATAAAGTGCAATAAGTAATTTATGGAATGTCAAAATCAGTTCCATTAATTTAATATATACTCTCTTTCAATAACAAATATCAACTAATTAGTTCTTATTTCAGTAATAGTTTTTTAGTTAAAAAATAATTCAATTCCAATAATTTCAGCTCTCAACTCTGACACCAGTATAATTAGTCTAATGTATATAATGTAAATTCACTCCTGATTAAAAAAAAAAACTTTCGATATAATGAGTCAGCAGGATATTAATTTGATTTACTTTATCTATTAAAAAAAGTAAAAATTTAATTTTTCTAAAGTTTGAAAATAATGAGGATAAAACAGAAAAAAGAGAATGAGCAAATTTAGGATCTAATAAGGAAATAGTTTCTAAAAAAAGAATAGAAGAGAAAGCAAATCTTTGACTGCATGAGCTGGCGCGGTTACTGTAATTTCCCAATAATAAATATGAATACCTCAGACTCGGGCATTTTTCTCTAATTTCTAATTTCGAAAATATGTATTTGTTTTTTGTTAATTCATCCAATTCTTATAATTATTATAATTTTTTATATTTTGAATATTAAAAAAAGGCCACACGCTCTTATATATATAAATCCCAACAATCACCAACTGACACAGAACTCCTTTCATCTTCTCTCACACAAAGACAGTGTCCTTCATAGAGAAAGTAGCTTTCTTCTCTCTGTTTTTACGGCAATTATGGGGGCGTCGATACTCCCAGATCTGGGGGCCGAGATTTTGATACCGGTGTGCGCGCTGATCGGTATCGCCTTCTCTCTGGTCCAGTGGATGTATGTTTCGCAGGTCAAGCTCTCCTCCGCCGGCCACGACCCCAATTCCAACGCCCCCGGAAAAAATGGCTACAACGAGTACCTCATCGAGGAAGAAGAAGGCGGTAATGATCAAAGCGTCGTCCTCAAATGCGCCGAAATCCAAAACGCCATTTCTGAAGGTCCATCACCTCTCTCTTTACATCGCTTTGAGCGTCTGAATTTTATGAATTTTGCTAGATCCGACGTCGTTTGATTTGTCCATTTGGTTATCTGGTTTTGGTTGATGCAGGTATGTATATGCTTAATTGTTCGGTTTATCACCTTTTTTTCCCTAAGTTGTAAATTTTTTTCTTTCTCTGGCGAAACAGAGAAAAATATTCTCATTTTTGGTAGATCCGACGTCGTTTGCTTGCTGCTTTGGATTTTGGCTATTGTTAGGCTCATGTCTACAATTGTTTTGTTTAGCAGCTTGTATGTATGATTACTTTGGTTTATATTTTGTGATACTAGGATTTTGGGAGCTCACCTTGTATTTCATGCATGTTTATATTATTTCACTATTTATGCTTTTCCAGATCGAAGATGGTGGCTTGTTCTGGAATCTTGAGGCACCAATTATTTATTTATTTATTTCTTAGGAAAGAGAAGGACCCACCCCTTAGTTTATTATTGTTATCTCCATATGAACATTGATACTCAATAGTGACCAAATCTAGTATTTTTATGTATAAAACAATCCATTGATATATAGTTTAGTTTTTCTTTTTAATTTGTTTTCGGGTACGCCAAAATTGTAGACTTTGATCTTTTTCCATAATTGGATAGCAATATAGAGCTTTGTAGCTTCCTATATTTGAGAACAACCCTCATTTGAAGACTTATGGTACAAAAAGACACTTTTTTTTCCTGGCTACGCTTCACTGATCTGAACATTTTGGGTTGGTGTAAGATTTGCTAATGGCAGATCAGATGGATTTGAAATTTGATTCATTTCATTTCAGCATTCCTTCCAGATTATTTCATGTTAGCTACATATGTCCCTGTATTATGATAGTTTGAATACTTAGAGGAAGCCGCAAAAATATTTTCTCATAAAGAATTTATCAGAAATCTTGTATGTTTGGTGATTATAGACTCTGAACTGAATGCGGTTTGCTTCAACACTAGTTATGAAGCAATTCCATAAGTACATGGATTGTGAGCCCAATATTTTTGGTCCCAGTCTCCCACATACAAGCACATGTATAACCTATTTGTCATTCAAACCTCAAGTTTAAACAAGATTGTTGGGTTGTTTTTTGTACGAGTTTCTTACTATATTGATGAAGCTATGATAACCCCTTACAGTCCTGGATTACAAATATCTATTGGAGCTTCTCATAATTTTTAACCCAGGAAGATTTTTATTACTTGAAGTTGTTGGTTGAGTTTATGTATCACTTACTTGTTGATGTTTGTGTGATGCAGGAGCAACCTCATTCCTTTTCACTGAATACAAATATGTCGGTGCTTTCATGGTGCTTTTTGCAATTTTAATTTTCCTTTTCCTTGGCTCTGTGGAGGGATTTAGCACAAGTAGCCATCCATGCACTTATGACCAAACAAAGATCTGCAAACCAGCTCTTGCCACTGCTGTCTTCAGCACTATTTCCTTCTTGCTTGGTGCTATAACTTCAGTGATTTCTGGATTCCTTGGGATGAAGATTGCGACTTATGCAAATGCCAGGACAACACTGGAAGCAAGAAAAGGTGTTGGGAAGGCTTTTATAGTAGCATTTAGATCAGGAGCTGTTATGGGCTTTCTCCTTGCTTCAAGTGGTCTGTTGGTTCTTTACATTGCTATCAACCTCTTCAAGATGTACTATGGTGATGACTGGGGTGGCCTTTTTGAGGCCATAACTGGCTATGGCCTTGGTGGATCTTCCATGGCTCTCTTTGGCAGAGTTGGTGGAGGCATTTATACCAAAGCGGCTGATGTTGGTGCTGATCTTGTCGGCAAGGTTGAAAGGAATATTCCGGAGGATGACCCAAGGAATCCGGCTGTAAGGGAGATCACTCTTTGGTTTGTTTAATGTTATTAATTGGCTCTCTTCATGTTGCTAAAAGGTATGTCTCCATTTGTACAGGTGATAGCTGATAATGTTGGCGACAATGTTGGTGATATAGCTGGTATGGGATCTGATCTATTTGGATCCTATGCTGAGGCGTCATGTGCTGCTCTTGTGGTCGCTTCCATTTCCTCATTTGGGATAAATCATCAGTTAACTGCAATGCTATATCCTCTCATTGTCAGTTCCATTGGCATCCTTGTTTGTTTGCTCACCACCCTCTTTGCAACTGATTTCTTTGAGATCAAAGCTGTAAAGGAAATTGAGCCAGCATTGAAGAAGCAGCTCATCATTTCCACTGTACTGATGACCGTTGGAATTGCAATTGCTACCTGGATTTCTGTTCCATCTTCCTTCACTATCTTCAATTTTGGAACACAGAAAGTTGTGAAGAGCTGGTAAGGAAAAAAGCGTCTTCTTATGGCATGAAAGGAACTTTTTAAATTAATAAAATAATTAAATGGCTCCTTATTTATTCCTGAATTTTACAAAATGTTTCAGCTCTTGTTACAATATAATGGGATCTACATGTATACTTATCTTTCTGAATTGGGTTT
This sequence comes from Oemleria cerasiformis, assembly GCA_037349345.1. Taxonomy (NCBI): domain Eukaryota; kingdom Viridiplantae; phylum Streptophyta; class Magnoliopsida; order Rosales; family Rosaceae; genus Oemleria; species Oemleria cerasiformis. Next base: position 11,065,221 of record JAZGTL010000004.1, read on the forward strand.
GCAGGCAGCTGTTCTTATGTGTTGGTGTTGGTTTGTGGGCTGGGCTCATCATTGGTTTTGTGACAGAGTACTATACTAGTAATGCATACAGGTAACTAGGTTTTTTGGCAATTTCCTTTCTCCCATATGTGGTATTAAAGGCCTTTAAATCTAACTGTTGCTTTGTTTTATGTTGTAGCCCTGTGCAAGATGTTGCTGATTCTTGCCGGACTGGAGCTGCCACTAATGTCATTTTTGGCCTTGCATTGGGATATAAATCCGTCATTATTCCTATCTTTGCTATTGCAGTCAGCATTTTCGTTAGTTTTAGCTTTGCAGCTATGTATGGGGTTGCTGTTGCGGCCCTTGGAATGCTCAGCACCATTGCAACTGGGTTGGCCATTGATGCATATGGTCCCATCAGTGACAACGCCGGGGGCATTGCTGAGATGGCAGGCATGAGCCACACAATCAGAGAGAGAACTGATGCTCTTGATGCAGCTGGAAACACCACTGCTGCTATTGGAAAGGTTTGAGATTTCTCTCAAGTGCTGGCGTGCTTCTTTTACTTTTTGTGTTCAAGTTCTGGCTTTAGAAACATTCTGATCTTTTGGCTATCTGATGATTTAAGACTATTTTTTCCAAGCAAATGCATTTAGGCACTTGCAAACCTCATGCATCTATGGTTTGAGGAGACGAAGACTTCTCGTTACATCCAAATTTAAATGTCACTTCTGATTCATGTGTATGTGTGCTTCTGTTTCTAGGGATTTGCGATTGGCTCTGCCGCTCTAGTGTCCCTTGCTCTCTTTGGTGCCTTTGTTAGCCGTGCTGGTATCAAAACAGTTGACGTGTTGACCCCAAAAGTGATTATCGGTTTGTTGGTGGGTGCGATGCTTCCTTATTGGTTCTCTGCCATGACAATGAAGAGTGTGGGAAGCGCAGCTCTAAAGATGGTTGAGGAAGTGCGCCGGCAATTCAACACCATCCCAGGTCTGATGGAAGGTACTACCAAGCCTGACTATGCTACATGTGTGAAGATTTCCACCGATGCTTCCATCAAAGAGATGATCCCACCTGGTGCCCTTGTCATGCTTACACCACTCATTGTTGGGATCTTTTTCGGCGTGGAAACCCTTTCTGGTGTCCTTGCTGGCTCCCTTGTCTCCGGTGTTCAGGTAAATATTAAAGCAGTTTCCAATCTAGAGTCTCTATAGTTGGCTTGCGTGTAGGTGATATCTGTTTCTTGTCTTGTATTGATTTGTTCGACAATCTTGTTTTGCAGATTGCTATCTCTGCATCGAACACTGGCGGTGCCTGGGATAATGCCAAGAAGTACATTGAGGTAAGCACTTGAAGGATGATACTATGCCTGATGCCTCATTTTATGGCTATGTTTCATCCAGCTTGGCTTTTATACTTGGAACTCATGATATGGATTTTGTCTCTCGTATGATTAGGCTGGTAATTCAGAGCACGCAAGGACCCTCGGGCCAAAAGGATCAGAATGCCACAAAGCAGCTGTCATTGGTGACACCATTGGAGACCCTCTCAAGGACACATCAGGACCCTCGCTCAACATCCTTATCAAGCTCATGGCTGTCGAGTCACTTGTGTTTGCGCCCTTCTTTGCCACGCACGGTGGCTTGCTCTTCAAGATTTAAGTTCAAACAAAATGCAAGAGACAACTGGGGAGGTCCCCTCTGAATCTCTAGTTTTCATCATACCGCGCTCGCCAGTCCTTCCTTTCAATCTCATTTGCAAAGTAGTAGTCTTTAGAGCATGCTTTTTTAACCTTTGAATTAGTAGCCAAAGGTAGAATTGACCAAAGAATGAGTTTTGCCCTTTCTAGAGGAAAGGAGGTTGTTGATGATGATGATAACAACGAGGACGAGGATATTGATCATAATGTTTGAACTTAGTGAACAAGTTTGGAATTTCCTCTTCTAACTTCCCATTATCAGAATTTTTTTTTTTGCCAGCCATTATCATAATCGATTATTGTCCATTTTCTTGGCCTTCTGCATTTGGTAACAAAAACTCATATTAACTGAAAATGAACATGAAAATTCGAAAGAAAAACCGACATTTTTCTTGGAGTCTCAAAATAGAAGAAGTTATACAGCTGAATTTACCTATTTCAACTTCCAAGCCATCTTTTTAGACTAAAAAATTAATGAAGTTTAAAAAATTTGTTAGCTTTCTCAAGTGTGATCTTGCATTCCGTTGCCTTTTCAGTCGTACTCCATAAATCTGAGTCCATCTCAGCCCTCTCTCTCCCCTGCCCACCGCCGCAAATGCTCTCTCTCCGCCCTCTCCACCGCCCTTCACTCCCTCAACCCTGCCTCCCTCCCTCTCTCTTTCTCAACCCCCAAAGTCGCAGCCTTTTCGGAAACCCAATGCTATTCCCAGAACCCACTCGCTCCCTCCGCCCCAAGTCTCTGAAAATCCAATCTATCGACGCCGCCCAACTCTACGATTATGAGTCCAAAGTCGCCGCCCAATTCCACGACGCAGGCATGCTTAAGATCGCAATCATCGGGTTCGGCAACTTTGGTCAGTTCCTCGCGAAAACCCTCGTCGCCCAAGGCCACACCGTCCTCGCCCATTCGCGGTCCGACTACTCCAAAATGGCGCACGACCTCGGCGTTTCGTTTTTCGCGGACCCTCACGACCTCTGCGAACAACACCCACAAGTCATCTTGCTCTGCACCTCCATAATCTCCACCGAGCCCGTCCTCAAATCGCTGCCTCTTCAGCGCCTGCGGCGCAACACCTTGTTCGTCGATGTGCTTTCAGTCAAGGAGTTCTCTAAAGCCATGTTGCTCAAGTCGCTACCGAGCTATTTCGACGTCGTTTGCACCCACCCGATGTTCGGACCCCAGAGCGCCAAAAATGGGTGGGATGGGCTGTTCTTCGTGTTCGAAAAGGTCCGAATTGGGTCCGATGAATCGAGGATTTCGCGGTGCGATAAGTTTCTGAACATTTTTGAGAAGGAAGGTTGCAGAATGGTGGAGATGAGCTGCTCCGAGCACGATAAGTACGCGGCGGGTTCGCAGTTTATGACTCACACGGTGGGAAGGGTGTTGGGGATGTTGACATTGGAGTCGACGCCGATAAATACCAAAGGGTATGAGACATTGTTGGATTTGGTAGAGAACACAGCTGGGGATAGCTTTGATTTGTATTACGGGTTGTTCATGTATAATAAGAATGCCTTGGAGATTTTGGAGAGGTTGGATTTGGCTTTTGAGGCTCTGAAGAAACAGCTTTTTGGGAATTTACACGATGTTGTGAGAAAGCAATTGTTTGGCAATGCAGAAAAGGCAGCAACTTTGCCGGTAGATTATGCAAACAAGGCTCAGAATGGAGCTGCATTGGTATCTTCTTCAAAACCTTCGAGGTTGGTCCAGTATCTTTCAACTTTCATGCATTGAACTTCGTTCTTTTCTGTTTTTTTTTTTTTTGTAGAAATGAATTTGTTGGTTTTCTTAGTTGATGTGTATTTCGTTTGTTGCTTGATTGATGGATACATGGACTCTTTCACTAATCGAATTTGTTGGTTTTCTTGATTGGTGGATACATGAACTCTTTCATTAGTAAAATTTGTTGGTTTGCTTACTTTGATGGGTATTTCATTTGTTGCTTGATTGATGGATACATGGACTCTTTCACTAATCAAATTTGTTGGTTTTCTTGATTGATGGATATATGAACTCTTATATTAGTGGAATTTGTTTGTTTGCTTAGTTCGATAGGTATTTCATTTCTTGCTTGATTGATGGATGCATGAACTCTTTCACTAATGGAATATGTTGGCTTTCTTGATATATGAACTCGTTCACTAGTGGAATTTGTCGGTTTTCTTAGTTTGATGGGTATTTCATTTGTCACATGTTTGATTGATGGATATATGGACTCTTTTTGCTACTGGAACTTGTTGTTTTGCCACTGCCTGCCTTTGATTGGTTAACAAAATAGTTTGAATGGCAAATTCAGGTCGCCAAAAATTGCTGGTCCAAGTAACGAAAAAGCACAGATTTCTGGTGACAACTCTCGGCTCAAGATTGCTATTATTGGTTTTGGCAACTTCGGTCAGTTCCTTGCAAAGACCATGGTACGCCAAGGTCATACAGTTCTAGCCTTTTCTCGATCAGATTACTCTGATGTGGCTCAAAAATTAGGTGTCTCTTACTTCTCAGATGCAGACGATCTATGCGAAGAGCATCCAGAAGTGATACTTCTTTGCACATCCATTCTTTCAACTGTGAAAGTTTTGAGGTCATTGCCGCTGCAGAGGCTGAAAAGAAACACCTTATTCGTCGATGTTCTTTCAGTGAAAGAGTTCCCAAGAAATTTGTTTCTTCAGACTTTGCCGCTGGATTTCGATGTTCTCTGCACGCACCCTATGTTCGGACCAGAGAGTGGTAAAAATGGATGGAAAGGGCTTTGTTTTGTTTATGACAAGGTCCGGGTGGGAAGTGATCAATCAAGGGTATCGCGGTGTGATCAATTTCTCAGCATCTTTGCGCAAGAAGGGTGTCGAATGGTGGAAATGTCTTGTGCAGAACATGATAGACACGCAGCAGGGTCTCAATTCATTACACACACCATGGGAAGGATTTTGGAAAAGCTGGGTTTGGAATCGACACCAATCAACACTAAAGGGTACGAGACTTTGTTGAATTTGGTGGAGAATACTGCAGGCGATAGTTTTGATCTGTATTATGGGTTGTTCATGTACAATGTGAATGCAATGGAGCAGCTGAAGAGGTTGGACATGGCTTTTGAATCTCTTAAAAAACAGCTTTTTGGGCGTTTGCATGGTGTTCTTCGGAAGGAGCTTTTCGAAAATGCAGATAAGTCGCGAGTTATGCAAGAACCTTCCTTGTTGCCAGAACCATCCCAGATTGAATCTGTAAGGACTCCTCCTTTGGAAACTCTTAACATTCAGAAGAATTAAGATTTTTAGCTTTTTTCCTTTTTGAAAGACTTTAATCCATAGCTTCAATTTCTCATGCCTCATTATTTGCTTATCATGGAATCAGATAATTTAGCTCGAAATGCCTGCTATCCTCTTATGCATGTAATTTCTTTGCCGTTTTCACCATTATTTCTCTCAAAAGTTCTTAGTGTAAGGAGTTATGAGCTCGTTTGGTGAGTAGGATTGATTAAATAACTAAAATTAAATTTAATGTATCTTGACTATAAAAATTGATTTTGTTTTCCTTCTAAGGAGATTAGAGTGTGGTGGACACATAAGAAACCTTATTCAATTCAATCCAATCCCGTAAAAATAGTAGGATTAGAAGAGGCAAGCTTTCTTCTATATCTAATTCTCCTACAATGAAAATACATTTATTTTTATATTCAAAATACATTGAATTTGATGATTTATCCAATCTAATACAATCCCGCTCACCAAACGTGGGGATATTTCAAAGGCATACTAACCTCATATGTTTGAGCTTATTTAATTTTGGATGAATTTAGGGGTAAATTCCAATTCCAATATCAATACAAACTCAAAATTCGTAAGAATTGAAAAATATCAATAGAAATGTCCACAAGGCTAGAGTCTAAAGAACAAACAAGAGGGGAGGGTTGGAATTTGTGAGTTTCTATAGTTTTCTTCCAAGTTTTTACAATGAAACGGTGCTGCTTGGTCCAAAATAATTATATTCTTGCTGCTTCAATTGGTCTTCGGCCCTGCTGGTAGTATTCAAAATAGATGCCAGCATAATTTGTCACCTTTCTGTATAATCTTGGCTGCTTTGAAGCTTTCACAAGGCTTTCAAATGGTTCAATCTCTTGATCTGACTCTGGCATGCAGAAGGCAGCCAAAGAGATCCTCTCTTTCTCTGGATTTGTCACCACCTTGTGCATAGGGCTCTTGAATATCCCGTTCGTCAATATCTGCGTGTATATACACGTTAAAACTGAAAATTAAAAATGAAATTTTGTTATCGCAATTTAAATATTACCTCTGTTTGATCTCCAACATTGATGAGAAGCGCGTCGGGGATAATGGGAGCTTTGTACCACCGGCCGTCTTTGAGAAATTGAAGGCCTTCAACTTCCTTGTCTTGCAAGAGAAGGGTGATTAATGTCCCATCGGCATGTGGTTTGAGGCCGAGGACGAGCTCAGGCCTTGAACATGGAGGGTAAAAGTTGAATCTGACATCCATTTTCCCTTGTTCTTCTCCGTAGAGATCCAGAAAACAATTGTCCTCCAAATTCAATGACCTCGCCATGGCCTCAAGGACTCTGTTTGTTACTACTTGTAACTTCATGGCATATTCCTCCAAGGTTTCACTGCAATAATGTTCATTAATAATTACTTCGGGTGTTAACAAATAGCCTGTGAAACTCGGGTGGGTTGAGCAGGTTAGAAGGTCAATTTAAAAATTCAAAATATTTCATTCAACTAAGAACACAATTTCTAAATTCCTTAACGATTAGTAGTTTCCATATTCTCATTTTTGACAATTCTTCATGGATTATCAATTTGTCGTAATTATTAATGCACAAAAAATTAATAAGTTTTGATCAAAGAGTATTTTGAAGAAGAGGTTTATAGGGTCTCAACATATTTTATTAATTATAATTACAGCTTGATCTAAAATTGGATTGAGTGGGTGATTATAATTTAGATTGAGTTGGGTGGATTTGGGTGGGTTAGGAATTCAATCCAACCTGACAAATGCTCCAGTTAAAGTTGGGTTGAATTCGGGCGAGTTATTTCATAATTTAAACCGCCCAATCCTGCTATAAGTCGAGTTGGATATAAACATGTTTGAATTGAACTAATTCAAATTTCACCTCTAAAACAAATTTGTAGCAATCAAAATCCGCCCATCTCGTTAAATATAGTCTATATTGGAGTTTAGGGATCCAATCCAATCTAATCTAATCAATCATCAGAACTAAAATCCAATCCAAACAATCATCAGAACTAAACGCAATTAGATTTGATTGGACACGCATATCCAGGCGGATTAGATTAGATTGGATTGAATTTCAATGAGTTTTAGATTAGATTGGATTGAATTTCAATGAGTTTATCCAATCCAAACAATCATCAGAACTAAACGCAATTAGATTTGATTGGACACGCATATCCAGGCGGATTAGATTAGATTGGATTGAATTTCAATGAGTTTATGAAAACTTAGATGATGAAATGGAAAATGCATACATAACAAAGGCAAGAGTTTACCTAAAAGATGTCGGATTTTGAGGCCAGAATTTGAACTTACGATTGTCTTGCGGGTGCACAGAGAGGTATAGTCGGTCGGACCAATCAAGTGTTTGTTGCTCTGAAAAAACCATGTCATTCCCGTATCCTTCAATATCGTTCACTGGCCTCAAGTATTTCTTCTTCTCTTCCATCCCAAGACCGAAAAATTCTTTCGTAATTTCTCGAATCTTGTCAAGAAATTCACCAGTCATGCCATGGTTTCTGACCTGCAACACCAAATCAATCCATAAAAAAAGGGCAAATCTAAATTTTAAAACCTTTTTTTTGTACATTGTAATTAAATTGTTCAGTGTTTTTGAATTTTGAGACCTGGAAGCAACCCCAGGCAGTGAGAGCTGATCGGAGTTTGTCGAGTTGATCGGAAGTCATGGAGGAAGGTGTGAGGAGGCCGAGATCAATCACCGCTAGATCCATCAACTCCACGGAAGAAGGATTTGGGAGTCCTCCATCTCCAACTTTGTGAATATATTTCTCTGGCACTTCCCCGCCTTTTCCGAGCAGCTGCACTTGGATGGTTTTGGATGCCGGCAACTCCATCTTCACAAGGCACTTTGTCGCCGGACAGAGTTGCGTGATTTTAACTGCAAACCTCCAAGCAAAGGAAAGCAGAGGAGATTTTCAAGGTGGTGTTTTCTGCGAAGTTGACCCTTTTGTCTTTGTGGCTGTAGCTGATGTTTGACTATGGGGTGTTGTGTGAGTAAATAAAATGATTAAAATTAAGAGTAAATTACACTTTAGTACTTTCACGTTTACGCTAAATTTCACAGTTATATTTAATTTATCAAAATTTGTATTTTAGTATCATGAACTTTTTAAAACGTTTCACTTTTATTCTAACGACATATTTTTGGGCAGAATTTCTGTTAGTTGATGATGTGACGCGTGTGGGGACCTCACAAAAATAAATTCCACGGTGACTGTAGGCATAATTACTTAATTAGCTTTTGGTTATCTTCCTCTCAGTATTTCGGCGGGAGATGTTAGACATGACATAACCAATGACTAATTATGTAATTTTGTTCAAAGTAACTGTGAAATTTGTTTTTGTGGGGTCCCCACACGCGTCACGTCATCAACCAACAGAAATTCAACCGAAAAATATGTCGTTGGGACAAAGGTGAAACGTTTTAAAGAGTTCAAGGGTACTAAAATGCAAATTTTAAAAAGTTAGATATAACTCAGAAATTTAATGTAAACATGAGGATACTAAATTGTAATTTGCTCTAAAATTAAAGAGTAAGAAATTAGGGTTTTGTAAATGTAGCTAAAGTGCCTAATTGGTCATTAAGTTCCACTAAAGCAGAGCACACATGATGACAAGAAGGTTAAACCAATCTCCATTATCTTTCTAATACAACTTTTTAAATGAAATATCTATTATAAATTTACGTATAAAAATATAATAAATTATTGATATTTTATAAATCGGATAATTTTTTCCGGCACTCAAATTGGAATTTGCCATCTTGAGACTCAATATAATATAGTGACGGTCCAATGTGTCCAATTGAGTTGGTGTCGTCACTTCCTTATATCAAACACAAAGTGTGCCAGCTCTCACCAAATCCTTAGGCCACCCACAATGGCGGGCCACATCCACCACGAGCTTCAAAAAATTCAGTTTTATGGAAAAAAAACATCACTAATGGCTGGATTCTGAGTCTACATCCGCCAGAGCCTCGCCTCAGGCTGGAGCTCCAAATATAGCTCAAGCAGCCCTAAAATGGGGGCTCTTTGGCGGGCCATTTTTGTTCTAAAGTCAAAATATGCATTAGGAAAAAGATAAAAAAAATTGGTAACTATTAGTTTATTTTTGTTTTTTCTTTAAATTCTAAAGGTATCAATTAGTTTTCTTAAATTTTTTCTTCTTTTATAAATATCATTCTTTTTAATCTAAATTTCACAACACCCACAATATTCTCAATATCTTCTTCATTTCATCAAGCTTGTTTTTTCAATTTTTTTTTTTAATTTCACATTTCTTCCATCAATACTCAACAAATTCTCAAGAAAATGAATTTCAATATCGGAGAAGAAATGACTTTATGTCGAGTATAATCTGGCGGTTGGTGTGGAATAAAATATCTTCACGTTAGATTTGGATTTTGGCGATATTAGAGATACAAATTTAATGAATAAGAATGAATTAAGAGAATTTGATTTAAATGTCTATGTAAGATGAAATCTTACCTCTTCGGAATTTGAATTTTTTAGGTTAAAAAAATTAGGAAAAATAAATTAGAGATTACTTAAATAAAAATTACATTAAAAATTAAAGGAAGCAATTAATTTGATACATAATTAAATTTTCATACAAAATTAAAATGTAGCTCATATCTAAACCCAATAAATATAGACCCCCATTGTGAGCAATATGCTATCTAACCCGAAATATTCTTTTTGAGGCTACATTTGGAGTTGCAACCATCATAAATAAAGTCCCAAATAAAGAACACCATTGTGGGTGGCCTTATGATCATTTACTATGAAGACAATATATTGATTGCCTCATTATTTGCTTATCATGGTATCAGATAATTTAGCTCGAATTAATGCATGTAGCTAGTATAACAAAGAAGGTTATGAACTTATGATCATAAGCTTTATTCTCCTCTTATGCATGTAATTCTTTGCCGTTTTCACCGTTATTTTTTTCAAAAGTTCGTAGTTTAAGGAGTTATGAGCTCGTTTGGTGAATATGATTGGATTGAATAACTAAAATTAAATTCAATGTATCTTCAATATAAAAATGGATTTGTTTTCGTTCTAAGGAGATTAGAGTGTAGTAGACACGTAAGAAACTTTACTCAATCCAATCCTATCAAAATAGTAGGATCATAAGAGGCAAGTTTCTTTCTACATCTAATCCTCTTACAATGAAAACACATCCATTTTTATATTAAAGTACATTGAATTTGATGATTTACCCAATCTAAATCAATCATGCTCACCAAACGTGGCTATTTCAAAGGCATTCTAATTTCATATGTTTGAGCTTACGTAATTTTGGATGAATTTGGGGGTATATTCAAATTCCAATATCAATACAAACTCAAAATTCATGAGAATTGAAAAATATCTATACAAATGTCTACAAAGCTAGATCGTAAGAGAACAAACAAGAGGGGAGGATTGAACGATAGCCGAGGGTCTTGCTGGCTCATGATATGTGATATGATGATTGAGATATGATAGCCTAGGGATTGCCAGCGGGATACATTTGATGACTTTTGTCAAGAGTTCACCAGAGTTTGAGGTACCAATGAGGGTGCATTTGTTATCGAGGTAAGTGGGTATGGTGTGGGCGGTGATCCGGTTGATGAGAGTATTGATCCATAAGCACGAGTGCGACGTTAAGATGATTGATATCGTTCGTAGAGAGACGGCGATATCGAAGTATTACTAGTCACGTTATCCATGAGTTTTAATGTGTCATCTTCAACTTGTGAAGATTCAATTATGAATGTTAGTTGCCAAATGCCTATATGATTGTAGTGTGCATAACTATTTTGCGTGGTTGCCAGCTCTGCGGGGTTATTAGATTGTTATATGATTATTTTATTATTGTGCCTCATATTGCATACTATATTATGTTATATAGTATTGTATTGATGTTTTTAACCAAACTGAGGGTTATTATATTATGTTTTGAAAACTATTTTTCACTGAAAACTACTAAGGTCCATTCACCTTTATGTTTTTACACCCCTCAGGTTACTGTAGAACGTCCGTGGGTTCGAGGAGGGAGTTCTGTTGTGATAGCTCTGACACCACACTATGTGGATTGTGAAACAAGGTACTATCAGCTTAGCATTAAATGATTTATTTATGATCTTCTATTACGTGTAAGCATGCTCTGGGTTCCGCTGTAGTTGTGGAATTGGGTTGTTAGTAGTTACCATTTATCATTTCACTCGACTTCCTAAAACCCAACATTTTAGTTTGGCTTTCGTCACCCGGACTCAACGTCCAAGTGTCGGCCAACATCCCGGTATTCCGGTTATTTAGTTGGATTTCCGGGGCAAGGTGTAAATTTTTTTGCCTCCTCATAGCTGTCAAAACTCTCATAGCATGATCCATGGTAAGTGTTTACCTGAGCGTGACAGGCATACCAGTTGTTGTAGATTCATGGTTGGAATCCCTTATAAACAACGTATACATTTTGTTGTGGGAAATGTTTTTTCCTTACCACTGTGTTCCATGAGGTTTTTCCCCTATCCATTTTCTGCAAAATAATTCACTTGTTTTAGTGATCTTCCCTGCTAAGATAATTTGCACGAATATTGTTAGTTCTTTTCGGATGTTTAACTTCAAATGTATAATGAGAAATAACATGATACCAATTTTACCTACGACCATCTGTTATGGTTCTTTTATTGATTAGAAATCTTGAACTGCTCGGTTATCAATTCTAAGAATAAAAACTTCTGGTGCCAAATAAATATGAAATCTTTTTATGGCAAGTTTAATAGCCAGAAGTTCTTTTTCAAAGGTAATGTATTTTACCTTATTAAGTTTAAATTTACCTGAATTATAACCACAAATTAATTGGTTTTTTGGGTAAAGTGGTTTTTAAAGGTTTAATACGATTTTATTTTAAAGGTGATTCTCTTTTATTCTAATGCTCTTTTGGAATGGCCTTTAGAACACAGGCCCAACATAAATCTGAGACATCTGTTTCTAAACTTAACTTATCTCATGTTTTAGGAAAATAAACTCGTGGAATTAGTTTTAAATCATTTTTTATACTTCTTATTATTTCTTAATCTTCTTGAGTCCAATTAAATCTTTGCTCATTTTTAGTTTTTCTAAAAGAGGGACGTCCTGTTGTGACAAGTTTTTTTATAAAACTTCTTCCATAATTTAAAACTCCTAAAAAATTTTGTAATTTTTTTTTTATCTTTTAACTCTCTAGGAAAATCTCTTATTTTAGAAATTATATGTTCCTGAAGTTTTATTTCTGAATAGTTTAGGATTATTCCTAGAAAATTTATGGATTCTTTTTCTACCTCTATCTTTTTAGGTGATAGAATTATTCCATGGTTTTAGAATGTCCTACAAAGCACTTGTAGATGACCCTTGTGCTCTTCTTTGGTTTTAGAGAGCACCAGAATATCATTTATGTATACTACACAAAAATCTTTATAATCTTTAAAAAAATTATTCATCCATCTTTGATATACCTATGGCGCTATGTTTAGGCCAAAAGGCATAATGGTCAATTTGTAATGGGCGCTTGGTGTGCTAAAAGCAGTTAAAGCTTTTGATTCTTCAGTTAGTTTTATCTGCCAAAAGTCTGACTTGCAATCAAATTTACTAAATATTTTAGCTCCCTTAGTTTGGTTAACTAAAGACATATTTTCTTGGTATAAAATAGTTCATTCAACATTTTATAATTAATGACCATTCTTGTTTTTCCTCTTTTTATCTCTACATGGTTTCTTACCATAAATGCAGGACTAGAATGAGGATTATGAGTTTCTTCTAGATGTTTTTTCTCTAAAAGTTCTTTTATCTAAACATCAAATTCATCAATGTCCATTATAGTGTAAATCATTAATTTGACATGATTATGACATTTGAGTTTCTTAGTTTAAGAGAACAATATATAGGGCTTCTAGATCATAACTTTAATGGGTCTTCACTAAAATTTTCTTCGAGTATGTTATAAATCCAGTGATTTGTTTGAAAGTTACAGTTGAGACTTGTTTCTTCAAGCTCTTGTTACACAAGCAAACTACAAGCTAGTTTTGTTCTAACTCTGACACCACATACATAAATACACCCTTACAAACACAGTTCTCTTACTACTATATGATACAAACACGCCCTTATAAACACACTTCTCTTACAGTTGAGACTTGTTTCTTCAAGCTCTTGTTACACAAGCAAGCTACAAGCTAGTTTTGTTCTAGCTCTTATACCACTTACACAAACACGCCCTTACAAACAAACTTCTCTTACTACTATATTATACAAACCCGCCCTTACAAAGACACTTCTCTTACTACTATATTATACAAGATGCTCAACACATGAGCTCCTAAAGAAACTAAGAGAACAATACAATGAAACGGTGCTGCTTACTCCAAAATAATTATATTTTTGCTGCTTCAATTGCTCTCCTGCCCTGCTGGTAGTATTCAAAATAGATGTCAACATAATTTGTCATCTTTTTATATAATCTTGGCTGCTTTGAAGCTTTCACAAGGTTTTCAAATGGTTCAATCTCTTGATCTGATTCTGGCACGTAGAAGGCAGCCAAAGAGATCCTCTCTTTCTCTGGATTTGTCACCACCTTGTGCATGGGGCTCTTGTATATCCCATTCGTCAATATCTGCATTTACATAAACACGCGGTCCTTAAAACCTGAAAATTAAAAATGAAATGAAATAGTTACCGATCTAAATATTACCTCTGTTTGATCTCCGACATTCATGAGAAGCGCGTCGGGGATGATTGGAGCTTTGTACCACCGGCCGTCTTTGAGAAATTGAAGGCCTTCAACTTCCTTGTCTTGCAAGATAAGGGTGATTATTGATGAATCGGCATGTGGTTTTTGGCCGAGGACGAGCTCCGGCCTTGAACATGGAGGGTAAAAGTTGAGTCTGAGATCCATTTTCCCTTGTTCTTCTCCATAGAGATCCACGAAACAATTGTCCTCCAAATTCAATGACCTTGCCATGGCCTTAAGGACTGTGTTTGTTACTTCTTGTAACTTCATGCTATATTGGTCCAAGGTTTCACTGCAATTCGAGTGGGTTAACCAGGTAATTAGAAGGTCAATTTAACCTTCTCAATTTATGTTCGGATTGGTTTCGGACTAACTCGGATTTATATGGGGTCAAGTTTCATTGATTTCGGTTGAACCCATGTTCAACCGAAAATTCAAAATATTTCATTCAACTAAGAAAATGATTAGAAGCTTATATATTCTCATTTCTGACAATTTTTCATGGATTACATATTTTGAAGAAGATGTTTAAAAGCGTGTAAGCATATTTTGTTAATTATACATACGTGTTTACATGAATTATTGATCTAAATTTGGATTGGGTTGGGTTGGTTATAATTTGGATTGAGTTGCGCGGATTTGAGGGGGTTAGAAAATCAACCCAAGCTGATAAATGCTCGAGTTGAAGTCGAATTGAATTCGAGTGAGATATTTTATAATTTAAACTAGGATTGGCAAAGGGTCGGGTTCGTGTCGTGTCATGAACTCCGTTTTACTCAAATATGCTCAACTCGAACTCAATTCGTTTAATAATCGTGTCAAAAATGTCAAATCCGGACCCGACCTGTTAATGAACTGGGTAACCCGTGTAATCTAGTTAATAAGCAGATCGTGTTCGAAACTCAATTAACTTATAACTTGTTTAACATATTTAAACTATTTAACCTTCTAACTTTATAAATCTAAAAATTCAATATATAATAATTTCATCCCCAAATTCAATATATACTATAAAATACCATCCTAAACACCATTAGATTAGATTGGATTAGATTTCGATGAATCTATGAAAACTTAGATGATGGAAATATGGAATGGAAGATTTATACCTAACAAAGGCAAGAGTTTACCTAAAAGATGTTGGATTTTGAGGCCAAAGTTTGAGCTTACGATTGTGTTGCGGATACACAGAGAGGTACAGTCGGTCGGTCCAATCAAGTGTTTGTTGCTCTGAAAAAACTAAGTCATCCCCATATCCTTCAAAATCATTCACATGCCTCAAGTATTTCTTCTTCTCTTCCATCCCAAGACCAAAAAATTCTTTCGTAATTTCTCGAATCTTGTCAAGAAATTCACCAGTCATGCCATGGTTTATGACCTGCAGCACCAAATCAATTCATAAAAAAAAAGAAAAAAAAAAGAAAAAGGAAAATCTAAATTCTAAAACTTTTTGTACGTTGTAATTAAATTGTTTCGTGTTTTTGACTTTTCAGACCTGGAAGCAACCCCAGTCAGTGAGAGCTGACCGGAGTTTGTCGAGTTGATCGGGAGTCATGGAGGAAGGTGTGAGGAGGCCGAGATCAATCACTGGTATATCCTTCGACTCCACAGAAGAAGGATTTGGGAGTCCTCCATCTCCAACTCTGTGAATATATTTCTCTGGAACTTCCCCGCCTTTTCCGAGCAGCTGCTCTTGGATGATTTTGGGTCCCGGCAACTCCATCTCCACAAGGCACTTTGTCGCCGGACAGAGCTGTGTGATTTTAACTGCAAACCTCCAAATTAGATTAAACCAATTTCTACTATCTTTCTAATACAATTTTTTGATTGATACATGGATTATAAATTTACATGTAAAAAATAATGAACCGAATCATATTTTATAAATTAAATCTGAGTATCACTCACTCTCACTCAATTATTTTTGAGCCACTCAAATTAGATTTTTTCCTTCTTGAGACTCAGTATAATACGACAACGATCCAATTGTAAGACAATGTATTTGATTGCTACTAGCACAATAATTTAAGGGCCCATTGGATCGATGTATTTGGATTTTGATTTGGATTTGGATGGGGATTTGGAATCCTTTCATTTCAAATCAGGTGATTCCAAATTCAACTGTTTAGATAATAAATTTTATCTCTAAATTTTAATTAAAAATTTAAAAAAATAAAAATAAAAACTAAAATTTTGATTAAGATTAGTCATTAACCCTACCCACCACAGTCCCATCTAAAAATACCACCACGGGCCGCCGCCATCCAAAAATACCACCACCTACCGCCGCCATTCGAAAACAAGACCACCGGTCTTAGATCCCCAATTCCATCATATCCACAACAGTCCACCGGACCGATTGAACTCAAATGTAATCACATTCAAAAATGCTAATTTATGAGTTCAATTACTTAAAATTGAAGGGAATTTTTAAAAGCAAATTAATAAAAAAAAAACAAATTATAGATGAAGCAGATGAACATGCTGACAAGAAAAAAAAAATTGATCTCCTCAAATGAACATGAAGTGCTGAGAGGAAAAAAAGATCTACCAACCCACCACCATAGCTGGACACCCAATAATAACAACACCGTCAAGTCGCCAACTGCCGCCGCCACCAAGAACAACATATCGGTCTTAAATCCCCGGTTTCATCGTGCCTAAAACAAATCTATCACTCCAAACAAAAATAAAAGGATAAACTATATAAAAGTACCAAAACTATAGGGGTCATTTCAAGTTCATACCCCAACTATGAAAATTTTCATCTAGGTATCCAAACTATCAAAACGCTACATCTAGGTACCCTCCGTTAGTCAATCTGTTAGTCAAACCGTTAATCGATGAGTTGTCATTTTTTGGTCAACTGTTTGTGCTGAGTTGGAGTCCATGTGGATAAAAAAATAATTTAAAATTAAATATATTATTAAAAATAATTAATAAAATTTTAAAATAAATTAAAAAAAAAAATTATTAAAAAAAAATCTGCAATGCAAAATGAAAATAAAAAAAACTGACTATTAGAAAGAAAACAAAAAAAAATGGTTAAAAAGCTCAGCGCCCTTCCAGATTAGAAAGATGAGAGAGTGAGAAAGAAAGCGGCAGAGACTCTGCAGACTTAAGCAAGAAGAAATGATCTAGCCTTCACCTTCATCTCCTTATTCTTCATTGTTGCCGTCGTCAACGCCGCCAATAATTTTAATCGACGAAGCCGTAACTCTGATTCCCGGCCTTCCAAACGACGTCGCGGCCTTGATCTTATCTTTCATTCCGTACTCTCACCAGGCTTGCCTCAAACCCACCTGCAAAACATGGAGATTCTTCCTCTCCTCCAAAACCCTAATTTCTCTCCGGCAAGCCTATCGAAACCTCTCTCACCTCCTTTGCATCTTCCTTCAAGACCCCTCCGTAGCCTCCCATTACCTCTTCGACCCCCAATCCCTAGCCTGGTGCCCCATTCTTCCCATGCCTTGCAATCCTCATGTCTATGGACTCTGCAACTTCACTTCCCTCTCCATTGGGCCCCATCTCTATGTCATCGGTGGCTCGCTCTTTGATATTCGCTCGTTCCTGATCGATCGTCCCTCGCGGTCCTCTACCGTCTTCCGATTCGAATTCAACACTGCCTCGTGGGACTACCTTGCTCCGATGCTCACGCCACGTGGAAGCTTTGCATGCGCCGTGGTACCCAACTCCCGCGAGATTCTCGTCGCCGGCGGTGGCTTGCGGCACACGATGTTCAGCGCCGCTGGAAGTCGAATGAGCTTGGTGGAGCGATATGATATTGATAGAAATGAATGGGCTACGATGGACGGGTTTCCGGGCTTTCGGGCCGGGTGCGCGGGATTCTTTGTAGGAGATGGGGAGGAGAGGGAGTTCTGGGTGATGGGCGGGT
This sequence comes from Oemleria cerasiformis, assembly GCA_037349345.1. Lineage (NCBI taxonomy): Eukaryota > Viridiplantae > Streptophyta > Magnoliopsida > Rosales > Rosaceae > Oemleria > Oemleria cerasiformis. The sequence goes on from JAZGTL010000004.1 coordinate 11,082,810, forward strand.
ACGGGGAATCGAGGACGATATCAGGAGTGTTTCCGGTGGACGAGTATTACAGAGACGCCGTGGTAATGCAATTGAAGAATGGGAATTGTGGTGCCCAATGGAGGGAGATTGGGGATATGTGGGAAGAAGGGGAGAGGGTGAGACTCAACAAAGTTGTCGTCATCGAAGATGATGATGATCCTGGACGACCTTTCGTTTTCATGCTTGATGGGAATGATATATTCAGGTAAAGATTTTTTTTTTAAAGATTCATATCTGGATGTAATTTAAGATTTTTTTTTTAATAATTTTATTTTATAATTTATTTTAAAATTTTATTAATTATTTTTAATTATTATTTTATCCACATGGACTCCAACTCAACACAAACAGTTGACCAAAAAATGACAACTCAGTAATTAACGGTTTGACTAACAGAATGACTAACGGAGGGTACTTAGATGTAGCGTTTTGATAGTTTGGGTACCTAGATGAAAATTTTCATAGTTGGGGTATGAACTTGAAATGACCCCTATAGTTTGAGTATTTTTATGTAGTTTATCCAAAATAAAAATAAAAACTAAAGATTTGTTTATTTTTTAATTTTTGTTTATTTTTTTTTCTTCAAACAGTAAATAAATTCATGTAAAATTTGTATTATTTAATTACTCATAATCCTTATATAGAATAATATATGATAATAGATATCGGTTGGAGACTTGAATTTTATTGAGTCTATGAAAAAATATAAAAATCACAAATTATATTTTAAGCTTTATATAAAATGTGTAGAAATCTGAAAGGGGAGAAAATCTATCGTATTATATTTGTCAAACTCCATAAAAATCTTTCATTTAATGAAGTCTACAATATTCATTGATATTTTAAATACACCTAACCTAAACTTTTATGGAGTTATGAAATGTCATGATTGAATACAACTCAATTTTTAATGACTTTAAAAATCTCTATAAAAATATAGATTGAATATTCTCAAACTTTTACCAACTCTTTAAAAGTCATAATTGAATACATCTAAACTTTTAGAGACATTTAAACCCTATGAAAATCTCAATTGAATACACCCCCTTTAAAATTCTCCATCCAAATACACCTTAAAGTGAATTTAATTTTCAAATCATGTCACTTGAATTTGATTATCGTATCATTATTCATTTTGATGCAAGTTATCGAAATCGTAGGCATCAAATATAAATTTGATGCTGTTGACGATTTGATAAGTCGACTTGCATCAAAAGTAAAAAGTTTCAAATAGGGTGTGCGGATTTATAAAGAAAAAAAAACTCTAGGTGGCATTGACTCATTTTGTAGGTAATTCGATTATTCTCAATAACTTTGGAAACTATGCACCACTTAGTGCTATGACCTATTGGTATTCCTCTCGACTTGTTATGTGGGAGGTCTCAGATTCGACTCTCGTCGTGTGAGGTCGATACCCAATATTTATATAATGTAATCCCCCTCCCCCAATATCCTTGTATCAAAAAAAAATTTGAAACTATACAATTAAAATTATGGGCAAAGAAGAAAAAGGAATTAAATTTTGACAGTTCCAAGTGCTATCTCCCCTCTCTGATAACATTCATAGTTGATATGACCATAATTTTTGACATTTTTGTATAACCTTGGCCTTGTCTCATCATCTACCAAATCCTCCACCGGACCAATCTCAGTTTCAGGATCTGGCTCATTAAACAAAGCCACAGATATCCTCATCCTCTCTGCATTTGTCACCACCCTGTGCATTGGGCTTTTCCACATACCATTGCTCATTATCTGCATTCACAAAGCGTAGTAGTTGGAGTTGATAAATAGTATTCAAATAACAACACGTACTGTATCCTCTTGAATCGCATTATAACTCGTGATTTAGAAAATACGTACTTGCATCTGATCACCGAGATTAACAAGAAGAGCATGGGGAACGATGGGGACTCTAACCCATTTCTCATCTATCAAGACTTGAAGACCTTCAACATCTGTGTCTTGCAAGAGAACGGTCATCCCAGACCTATCTGTGTGAGGTTTGACACCTAGAACCAAATCGGGTCTCGAACACGACGGGTAGAAGTTGAATCTTGCTTGCATTAGGGATTGGTCTCCCAAGAGCTTCTTTGCAAAGCTGTCCTCTTCCAAATTCAAAGACTTTGCCATGGCCTTAAACACAACCCCCATCAACAGCTTTATCTTTGCTGCATATTCATGCAACATTTCTCTACACATTACATTATAAAGATGTTAATTATGCATTCAATTAAAAATTAACATGTTAGTTAATTATAGATTAATCACGTACCCAAAATCATTAGGGTTTTGTGGCCAGAGATGAAGCCTTCTTTGATCTTGCGGGAAGACTCGAAGAGTGAGACGATAGGACCAATCGAGGACTTGCTTGTCGGACACTATGACGTCATTCCCGTATCCTTGGGCTCCTCCGCCGTGGACTGTCCGGGAGTATTTCTCCTTCTCTTCCACCGGAAGTGCGAAGAATTGTTTCGCAGCTTCACGTACCTTATCAAGGAAGGCATCTGAGATCCCATGACCTACTGCCTGAATGAATCCCAACAAATATTATAAATACAGTAATTCAAATTTCAAATGGGTTAAATAATGTTCAAATCACAACACTCTAGGATTTGTAGAAAGAAATGAGTTTGCATATATGTATATGTATGTAACCTGGAAGCATCCTGCTGAGCTGAGAGCTGATCTGAGTTTGGCAAGTTCATGATTCTCTGCTTGTTCAGAATATTCATCCAGTGATGATGATGATGATGGAGAGAAGAGACCGACATCAACGATGGGGATTTGATGAGCCAACGGTGGGGATGAATCTATGGATCCAAACCAGCTTTCTTTAACAATATATTCAGGCGGTGGATCATCACCTTTCGTGGACATTTCTTGGACACTGCTGCTCATCGCCATCTTCTCCGTCCACCTATCAACTAATTATTGCATTGCATATAAAAATCATCTTCTTCTTTTTCTTGTCGATTTACCCCGAATTTGTACCCGCTTGTCCTTTTCCCCTTAACTTTTAAATTCAGTAAGTACGTTAACACCACCGCCACCCCAAGTATTATATATTAATGGTCAATTTCTCAATACGTCCACATTCCAGATCACTTTTTGTAAAATTTGTCATATTTTAAACAAATAAATGTGTCATGAGTCAAATAACATAAATAAATAAAAAACTATTCATTAGCAAATCATATTCGAGAATTAAAATGTTACTTATTCTTACAAAAATAGAAAATATTAGTAAATATGATAAGAGTAGTGGATAAATTAGCTATTAATAATAATTTAGGTGAAAAATTAGCTGCATTAAAAATTAAGGAAAAATTAACAAAGAAGTTTAGAGAATAAATTGAGAAATTACTTTAATTTTTTATTGCTACACTCCAAAACAAGGGGGAAAATACAAAAATAATTAAAGTATCAATAATATATGAATAATACTTGCATCCCACCCTAGTGGTACATTATCGTACTACTCTTTCGAATTATCGAATAATTTTTATACATATATCATAATCGGAACCGTTCATTCTCTAAATCATCAATTTAAGATTATCTCCGTAAAAATTCAACAAAATTGGAGATCATTTAGTCATTTATATGTATTAAATAACTCAATGATTTTTGTAACAATTCAAATCTTCATGGCAAATGTCAATTTAGTGAATATATATGAATGACTAAATGATCTCCAATTTTGTTCATTTTTTTGCATAAATGATCTTGAAATAATGATTTAAGATCGTTGAACAATTTTGATTATTATATATGTATATAGAAAATTAGATAAATCGAGAGGGTGATACGATAAGGTACCACCAAGATAAGATGCAAGTATTACCCATAATATATTCTAAATTTTCTGCCAAAATTTCTTCCATGTATGCTCATAATTTATTTGGTCTAGTCAAAGATTAGGGGACATGATTTTTTTTTTGAAGCTAAAAATACAGATTAAAGCAAAGAAATCAACCACAAAAGGAGAAGTCAAATTTTCAAGCTTCAACAATTTCCTGAGGAATGCTTCTCTCTCACCTCTGATTCAATCTTTGTTGAAACTCCAATCATGCCAAGGATTCAGTAACAAAATTGGCTTCACGAAGCACGTGGACAAACTCAATATCTAGGAAACTCCTACTCCATCTTTTAGCATTGGAAATAATTCTCAAGATCCGCCAAGTAGCTTTGAATTTCCCATTGATAGTGTCGATCACAATCTTTGAATCTCCTTCTACTAACAACTTTTGACACCCAAATTCGGAAGCCACCTTCAATCCTTCAGGCCAATTTAATATTTAATTTAGAGCATTTAGTTGGTCTCTTCTACTCATAACAAAGCACAATGCTACAACTTTGCCTCTATGTTTTTTTTAGGTATTTATTTGGTCTAGTCAAAGATTAGGGGACATGACTAATTCCAGCAACTTCAAATAATTTGAATGAAATAAATAAATAAAAATAAAATCAGTTCCTCATCACCCAATTCACTAATTGGGCCGAGTCCAAAGGCTTCAAACTCATCTCATGACCCAAAATTCAGAGTCCAGAAGTCATGGAGATTTGGGGCCCAATTATGTGGGTCCCCCAAAGATATCAAAAGAACCAAATTCAAACTAAAATTCGTGTGCCACAAACCCAATCTTTTCCGTGGCGCAAAAATGCCCCCAATACGAAACCAGCGGTAGCACGCTTCCTCCTCTTCCTCTTCTTCAACTCTCACAATAACCACCAAAGTTTTCACTTTCCTTTTTCGATTTACAGTTAGGAACAACTAGACAGGCACAGAAATGGCGAAGCTCACGCTCAGAGCCGAGAGCTCGTGCTTATTTTCACACAGCGCAAGCTCACAGTCACAGGTATCGTCTTTCAGACGACGTCGTCTGCTTCGCTTCCCTCCAAAGCATAACTTGGAATTCAGAGTCTTCTGCAGCATTAAAGAGAAAGAAAACGTGAATGAAACGAAGAGAATCAACGGACTCCCCGTCGATAAGGTCCAACGGGCGGGTTCGGGTTCGGACTCTGAGGGTGAATCGGGTTTGGAAAACCGGTCTGGGGAAGTGGGTTTTGATTGGGATTGGCCTCCGTGGAAGAACATACCTCAGAGATACAAGCTCATTGGCACCACTTCGCTTGCCTTTGTTATCTGCAACATGGATAAGGTACTATTTACCAAATTACCAGTCTTGGGGGTTGTTTTATGTAGTCTATAATTAGTAATTACTATTTGAAAAAGAAAATATTTTACTTGAGAAAGTGAAAAAATGATTGATTAACAGGTAAACTTGAGCATTGCTATAATTCCAATGTCGCATCAATTTGGTTGGAGTTCGTCTGTGGCGGGATTGGTTCAATCGTCATTCTTTTGGGGGTATGCGTTGAGTCAGTTGCCTGGGGGATGGCTTGCCAAGATATTTGGTGGGAGGTTTGTTTATTAAAAGCTTTAGCATGTTTTTGTTTCATATTTAGTATACTTACAACCATGCAGCATGGTTCAATCATGCAACAATTATGCGTACAATGACTAGAACTTCTGTAGTCAGTTAATTGATTTGGAGCATTTTAAGAAAGGCTTGTTCTTTGATCTTTTGACTGGGACAGATATGCCATGCTCATATATTGATTTATTCTGATGCAGAAAAGTTCTTGAGATTGGAGTATTAACTTGGTCATTGGCTACAGCACTTGTCCCTTTTGTTGCTGGATTTGCACCTGGTTTAGTTTTGTCAAGAGTTTTGGTATGCTCATCTACCTCAATTTCTTATTCTTTTTATTTTTTTATTTTTCACCTCCACTTTGCTAAGCTTTTCCATAACCTGTAATGTATCCGTTTACTTCATGATTGTTTCCTGGTGAAAGGGTACATTATTTTAATTTTTTGTATTTTATACCCAACCTATTGTTGGTTTGAGCGTTAAATCTTCCTGGTACTTAGAGCTCTTTTCTTTCAAGTACAGGTAGGTATCGGAGAAGGAGTTTCCCCATCCGCTGCAACTGACCTTATTGCCAGGCATGTGTGATATCCACGTATTATAATGTGTAATCAGGGTGCATACTATCTTGATACCCTATATTGTATGAGTTAGTTGATATATTAGTATTCTACTTGTTCCACTTTGTTTTCTTGTATAGACAATTGGTTTGTGCCTACTGTGGGATTTTTATTCTTGTTAGTGATGAATTTTTCTAAATAACTATTAAATTTACTGGCTATGGTGGCTAATAATTGAATTTTATTCCTTTTTACGCTTGCGTATTATAAAAATATTGCTGTAGTGGGTATTTTGCTGGAAGCTGGATTATAAACACTATGAATTCTTGGTCTTATTCCTTTGTCTTTAATAAAACTTTCCTTTCCAGTTTCTGGAGACTTTTATGTTGTTTGGTCCATCATTTATAGTTTCTGTCCATTAAGCATCTGTAATTTGAATTCAGGATTGTCTAGTGCATCCTATTTAGTTTAATAATCTTTTACCTCATGCAGGTCAATACCTTTGGAAGAGCGGTCGCGGGCTGTAGCATTTGTCTTTGGTGGTCTGAGTGTAGGAAGTGTTGCAGGGTATGTTGGATGTAACTGAAAGCATATAGGGATTCTTTTTTATATTGGAATAAATACTTAGTTTGAAAGTAATAACTTACATCTATGCGTCCTTGGAGAGTTATAGCACAGAAGACTTTTCAATTTTCTTAAATTTCATTACCCCTCAAACCATTTATCGAATGCCCTAGCATATCTATAAAATCTTGGGTAAAAGTCGAATCTGAATACAGCATGAAGGTTTTTTTAATTTTTGGTGTTATCCCAAAAGATGACTTGGTTTTCCTATTGCCTTAATCTTTATTCTTTGTGTACACACATTCATTAATTATCATTTGTAATATTGGACTTCTTGCAGGTTTCTTCTGGCTCCTCCCCTTATCCAAAATCTTGGCTGGGAATCTGTATTTTACATATTTTCCCTTTTGGGGATAGGTTGGTAAGTAGCTGTGTCTAACTTGCAGAATTAGTGCCCATCCTTTCCTTTTGATAAAGAATTAAAGCCCATAAATCCTTCTAGTACAGTGTGAGAATTTAATTATTTCTTTTTCAAAAAGAAAGTACTTTTGTTTTTGCTGCCTGCCGAAAAAGAAAGAACTTACTTTGGTTTTTCTTTTTAAATATATATGGTGACAGTGACACACTGTCTGGCTTTATGCTCATGTTGTAATGTGGTTTCTCAATATATTTCTTGAAGGTATGTGGGGTTTCAGTATCTTGAAGGACAAGCCTCATGGGTGGGTGAGTCAATTCCACGTGAGCATTTAATCCTTTCTCCATATCCTTGTTATTTGGAGAATGAGCGTACTTCTTCTCATGTAAAAAGGGCACAGTTCACTAGTTAATTACTTATCTGTGTATAAAGTTGATTAGTTAATCAGAAATCAATATAGTATTAAGGGCCTGATACTTGGTGTAACCTATGCCTTGTGATTTTCATTATCATTTATGTTAAAGGAAAAACTGTCACATAATTTTAGTTTTTTATTTTGTTTGGGAATTATGAGATAGCTTCATAAAACTCATTCTTTCACTGCTTAATGAATCATTAATACTTGATAAAGGCAGCACTATATTATTCTGCCTTCTCCACCATACCATTTCTCACCCATTTAAGTTTTGCTACTACATTGTTTGTCTGCTACTACATTGTTTGTTTGTCTTTCTGACGCAACTAGTACCATTTTGCTAATGTTTGAGCAATCACAATTACCATGGTCACTACCCTTTCCCAAGATCTATTCACCTTGTGTCACTGTGTATCACTTCCTATTTCGTGCACATATTTTTTTTTCCTATGCATGTATGCAAGTAGAGTTGACTATGCCAAGACTTTGGTTTTATTTTTAAATGCTTACTTCACAAGAAAATTGGTCCTGGATGTTGATGGTGATTTGTTGTGCTTTAAACCATGGGTAGTATGGTAACTACTACCCTTTAAACCAACGATTGTTGGCAAGATCGTCAATATTCCAAACATATCTTCGTGCTTCATTGTTCATGTAATAAATCTCATGCATAGTGATGACTTTTTTTATTCTCTTAAAAACCCTTGATAGGGTCCCAGTCAACAGATATGAAGAAAACATGGAGTACAAAAGAATTGGGTGACTCATTGAAGGTATGAATCTTTTTGTGTTGTATATGACTTTGAGCAATGGTAGTGAGCCAATTAGCCAGGAAGGCTTCTGAATATGATAATCTAGTCAAAATATTGATTGGTTTAAGCTGAATATCTTTCAGTGCTTAGAGTGCCTCTTGGTGCATCCGATTCTTTGATTTGTTAAGGGGCAGATTTTGGATGGCATTCTCACTTATGCTGTGCATATTTAACCTTGTTACCGTTAGAGTCAGATTTCTGTGGTGTTAAAATGTTGTGCTATTGTAGGTAATTTTCATGAGCTGTGTATGATCTAGACCATATTTCATTGGATTGGGTTGTTGAAGTCTAAGCTTGTTTTTACTGAATATATAAATATTTCCTTGGTGAAAATAAAAATACATGAAGTGATGAATTTTCACTTTAAAATATTGTTGTTAGTAGACTTTATTCAGAAAACAACAGAAATCTTTTAATTCACATCATTGCTTTTAAGTCTTATTATAGTTAGTATCTTATTCACATCATTTCTTTCATTTAGTAGGAGTTACCATGGAAGGCATTTTTCCGAAATCAAGGTGTATGGGCAATGATATATGCTCATTTTTGTGGAAGTTGGGGTCATTATACTTGCCTAGCATGGCTTCCCACCTATTTTAGGTAATTTGTGCAGACCTTTAACTATGATTTATTCACGAATTTAGCTCTTTAACTAGTATATAGTCTCTATATTACATTTATATTTCCAATTTGACTTTGATTACTCTCTCTCTCTCTCTCCTCTCTACATTAATATATATATATATATATATCAATTGATAGATCGTCATTTTGAACCAATAAATTGCATGCAAAGACCTTTTCTATCATTTCGGAAAGTTAGGTGAAATTTTTTTTGAAACAATTATATTGTAGCTGCTTCATAACTTTTTCTGCCAGCGAACTTTTAGTAATCGTGAAAAAGCTAAAGTTTCAATTAACATGCTATGCAGTGAGGAGCTGAACCTGAATTTGACAGAAGCTGCATGGGTAAGTCTAAAAAGTGCACCACTTTTATTCTCATTAATCCTTGCCTGTAACATCTTATATCCCACTATAGATTCAGATATTACGTTATATTTGTTTCAGGTCTCTATCCTTCCTCCCTTGGCTTCAATATTTGTGACTAGCATTGCATCTCAAGTTGCTGATAACTTGATTTCTAGTGGAGTTCAAACCACTACGGTATGAAGTTATTGTTAATATTTACTCTGTTGAATACATGGTATTAAAAAAATTTGAATCTAGTAGAAACTTTTTGCAATAAAAATCTTCAACAGTAAGTTAGGGGATGTGTTTTATTGCTATGTTACATGTGAAATACATAATAACCTTGTAACTTTCACAGTTTACTGCCATTTACTGAACTTTTCATTATGATACCGTTTTTTCTTTTGTCAATTCATTACGATACTATTTGCACTGGGTTTTATTTGTACTGTTTTTAATGACCTTGTTTTGTGCATGTAGGTCCGAAAAATATGCCAAACAATTGCCTTTTTATCCCCTGCAGCTTGCATGACTCTTTCCTCTCTTGATCTAGGATTGCCCCATTGGGAAGTTGTGGGGATTCTAACTGGTGGTTTAGCCCTCTCAAGCTTTGCCTTGTCAGGTACAGAACAATCCAAATTGAGTCTGATTCGGTGGATGCTGATTAGAATCCTTTTAATCACCTACACTGTAAACTCTTATTACGATCATCAAATGTGCAGGATTGTATTGTACCCATCAAGACATGTCACCCGAATATGCAAGTGTGCTTTTGGTACGTAATTTACGAGCACCTGACTTATTATTTATGCGCTGGAAGATTCTATAAAGCATCTTATTTTTCTAAGTGAGCAACGGGCATGATAGATTTATCCCTTCTCCTCCATTTACTTGATTGCGAATCAAAATGATTTCCATATCGTATACATTTTTATTAAAATTTGTAGTGATATGCATCTTAATTTTGGTGTGAAAGGTGGGTGGTGGAAGTTTGTGTCTTTTCATCTTTAGACATGCATTTCTCTTATCTTGACCATTTCATGACATAAACTTTACTTGTGATTCATGATACTAGGAGCTGTAAACAGTACATCTACTTTTGGACTTGAGATATCCTGATGTCATTCAAAACTATGTCTAGGCATTTTCTTGAAAATCAAACCTACCCAGATTTCTTATAAGTTCAATTATTGATGATATGACAAGTTCAAATTTTCCACTCAGGGTATCACCAACACTGTTGGGGCAGTACCTGGCATAGTAGGTGTTGCGCTCACCGGTTATCTTCTTGATTTGACTCACTCATGGAGTGTAAGTAGGCTATGTTATTACTTGTCAACTCCTTCATTTGTTTACCTCCGCGATGTTTATGTTTTAATTCACTTCCACTTATGCAGATATCATTGTTCATTCCATCCATATTCTTCTACCTGAGTGGCACTGTTGTTTGGTTGGCGTTTGCCAGCAGTAAGCGTCAAGCCTTTTTGAAGACAGACTGACATTTTTGTAGTTTGGTCTTTTTTTCTTCTTCTTTTTCTCTTGAATGAAGCTTCCAAATTGAGGGAACCTCCATTCAATGTATCACTAGCTTCACTCGTGGGCAGATTTGGTTCATTCTGTACATCTAGAAGTAAAGCGATATATATAATATACATGTATGTAATCTTCCATGTAATACACAATTCTTCTGTAATCTCTACTAAGTAGTCTTGTTTGGCCCTCAAAAGATGTGTCGAACATATTTGCAATCTGATAGTGTACAGCTAGTTCTTAAACTGTTTCGAACTTCCCATTGAACAATATCATAATTTGCCTTCTTGACGTTATGCAAATATGTAATTATCAAATTGAGGCTTAATGTTGCTTCACGAGTAAATGCAGGCAAAACAGATGAAATTGAATTGTGTTCTATCTCTTATTTAAGCAATGACTACATGACACCAATTGGAGCACACATATATCACTGCCTACCTGCAAGCAGGCGGATTTACGTATGGTATGTGAGCAAATACAATTGAGGATGGACCAACCAAGATTGGTTCTGAAGAATTTACATATACAGGGTCTAAGTTAGGTATGATCCCGGACGAATTTACTGTCAGAGCATTTCCATTAAGCAGCATGGTTTGGCTCTGTATATTTCCGTCCTTGGGGGTTAGATGGTATTCTTCTCTTACTGTTACATTTCTGAAATCCTGAAGGAACTTTCTCAAATGTGCTCTTGGAGACTTGTGGGATTTGTGTTTATGCCGCAGTCTCCACGAGCTGTTGAAGGCAACTCTGGCTTCGACAGTGGTGGTGTTGTGAAGGTTGATCAAAAGTACTGTAATCCCTTTCTGTAAGTCGAAATTGCATGTCATTAGCTCAGACAATTCATAATGCTGGTGTTTTGTTCGTATTGAAGATTTGAAGTTATGGTTAAGTTTAGACTTACAGATTGTTTTGCACAGTGTGCATACGCGCGTATCTTTCTGGGTCCAGAAAAGCTCGTTGCCAGTACATTCCTTCCCATCAATCGGTGCCAAAGAAGGGCGCTGCTATGGAGAAAGCCGGGACAAAAGCAGCAGGACATGTTACAAAGTTTCTAAAATCGAAATCTTAGGTTTTAAGGTAAGTTAAGTAGTGACCTGTAGTAGTCTGGGTTGGGTTCAAAGGTTGTTGTGTTGAGTAAACCGTAGTTTCCACCAATCAATGTCTGTCTGCAATATGTTTTGGTGTCATAAGCCGCTGACATGCCAAGCTGATCCAAGTACCAGAAACTAAACACAAATGCATTGGTGACAAGGTGGCGGCCACTGTTGTAAGCACCTCCTGCCTCCCCCACCCAAGCAGCTGCTGAAGTTGCAGACCGCCTTAGGATGCTCCTGAGGTTGCTGAATGTGCTAGAAATGCCATCAAGAGCGTCCGGGTCAACAATTTTCTCAATAAGGTGTTCATCACGCCCTACAAACACAAAATTAAGATTTCTCATGGCAAAATTAGGAAGTTTCACAATCCGTTTGTTCAATCAACGGCCATTACAATACCTGGCCCGAGATTGTATATATGGTGACTGACCACATCTAAGCTGGTTGTTGTTTTGTCTGTATAGTCTTTGAACCACTGTGCATCAAAGAAGCCTCCCGGTGATAAGATCAGTGGCTTTGGCTCAATGCCCTTGTAGATGTCATGAATTATCTTTTTCAGAGAAGCTGTATCGGCGACATACTGACTTGCTGCAATTGTTGTTCCAATTCCATGTCCACACAGTTCATTCCCTGGCCAACACAATCCACAGAAGTCTGCGATTATATCTATCTTCTATTTCTTTTCAAGTCACATTTTTGTTAGTGTTCTTAGTTCTTACCGAGCTCCCAGGCATGTACTGTGTAGTTCTTTTTGACAGTGTAGCGAATGAGAGACTCCGAATTGGAGTAGTTCCAAGCTCCAGTTGCAGTTCCATCAGAATGCAGAGTTCTTCCGGTGAGCGCATTTAATCCAAAGATAATCTTAGCCCTGAAGAGATTCGTTAGGTTAATTATATGTTGTAGAATCTTAAAAATCCAAACTTTAACTGATCAAAAAGCAGAAGGGATTGCTTTTACCCAGCTTTCTGGAAAAAGGAGTTCAATTCATCCCATCTCTTCATGGGCAAGCAACCTGGAGTGAAACCAAACATCTCTTTGGGGTTTTTTGTAAATTGGACACATCGCTGCTTGTTCCCTGGTGTTGCATATATCACCTTATCTTGCAATGTGCCTCCCAATCTAAGCTTCAATGGCGAGAAAGCTGCAGACTAGAAATTTTAAAAACCATTTTTTTGCCAATGGAGTTTCATGCACATTCAAACAATCAGACATGTTTAGATTCTTACCCTTTATTGCATTTAATAAGACACTCTTGCTTAGATCCTGCACAGAACAAAAAACACAACAAAAGATGGCAGCTTTCAGATTTATTCATTCAAAACTCATGTGATTTTTTACGGAGAAATAAAGATGGAGCTAAAGGTGACGACTTCAAGGGAAAAATGTTACCAGACTGAGAAAAGAAGCGCGACCCCAGCTACACGTGCCGTAATCACACTTCTCCGGCGGCCACCAATCCAAAGTTGCACAGATGAAATCGTCGTCGGTTTTGGCAATGGCGTCTTTGCCATTGACGCGCACAGTGCCTTCGACACTGCCGCCTCCAAATCCCTGTGAATTTGCAGTATGAACCCAGAAACAGGCCCCTAAACACAAACCCATTTGCCAGATGCGATGAGATTCAAAACCCATTTTAGTCATTTTCTTCTCCACCTACAAAACCAATAGACACTCGGTCTCTCTCACTGTTTTTCTCTGCGTTTTTCTCTCTGGTTTTATAAATGAAATTTGGACAGTGAAGAGCTGAGATTTACTGCAAGAGTTTCTGTTTGGCGTCTGTGTGTGGAATAATAAATGGCCAAGAGGAAGGTGGCGTTGTAAACTCTGTAATAATGAGATTATGAGATCGACGATTCAATTAAAAATCATAGTTAAACAGTGATGTCATGATTTATTACCAATTTACTGCTATCATTTCGTAATTTCCTATGATTATGTCAGAAATTACATTTAATAGAACACGTGATAGAGTGTGAGAGACATAATAAATCAACTCACGACAATGCTCCCTTCCTCTTAGGTTCTTACCATCATTTTAGTCTCTTATAATTATATAATAATCATAACTTTATTAATGGTTAATTTTTTCCATACTTAGATTTAAGCTAATTGGACGAAACAATGTGTCACTGTATCCATTGGGTTTGAGAAAATATCATGCATTTCTGTGGAAAACTTTATTTTAAAGTAAGTCCGAATTCGTTCTCGTATTAAGCTTTATTAATTTTTTTATTAATCTTTGTCGGAGTTTTACGAGAGATTAGAGTCGAATTCGAGAACAGTGTCTTAGTATAATTGGATGATTAGTGGGAAATAAAGTACAATTAAGACTTCATTTTGGATAAGCTTGGAATGAACTTTGTAATTTGGAATAATGATGTGGCGTGGGCTCAAAGACTCAAAAGTTGCACTTGCAAGTGGGTCATGGGTTTGCTTTCCAAATTGGCAAATGGAAGACAGATAGAGAGAGAGAGAGAGAAGGGTAAAACCGTAAAATTGCTTTTTTTGTGGGGGGTTTTTAGCCCAGTTGGTGTTGATTTTGGAATCAAAAAGTTAACGTAACGTTCACTTATTCTGGCGCGCGCCATGGAAATATGATTTTTGAGTATGTTTTTATCAACACATGACATGCAGACATGGTCGTGGACGTGTCCCAAACTCCCAAATGTCTGCCCTAAAATAATAATAACAATCTCATTTTGTGTACTATTTTACCAATTTTAAACGCCCATTCGGTGAATGTAATTTCTTTTCGATACACCAAAAAAGAAAAACACGATCTTTTACCAAATGTAAGGGAAGATTGTATTTAATTCCTCCCATATATGATTTTTCAATCAAATATATACCTACTTAATTTTCATTTTTTTTTATTCAGGGGCATTGAGATTAAGAATTTGGGGAATTACGATATAAATATTAAGTATCGATCTTGTCATTTACGAAAGTCGAACTTGAAATATCCTACATAACGTATAAAGAAAAATACCACTAAATGACAATTTTCATACTTTATTAGGTAATGTTATCGAAGTAATTGAATTACCAGATTGTGTTATACAAAAAGGAAGATAAAAGTCTTTTAATTTGGTAAGCACAACGTCAAAATCCAAGATGTCACAGATGTTACAGGTAACCAAGTACCAACAATTTGTTGAAATTCATGTGCATGCCAATTGGTTTGCTACAAACCTACAAACCTACAAACCATATGTTTCTTCATTGAATATAAAATAAGACACTTCAACCAAACAAACTAAGGCTGGCTTCATATCTAGTAAGACCTTTATTTATTTTTTTTTGGGATATAATTTTTTTATTAAAAGTACGACGTATTTATAAAATTTCATTTTAGTTTAATTTTTTTTGTTAATTTTGTTTTTATTTATTCACATTATTGATCGTGTTAGGATATAGAATCATCATTTAGAGCTTATACTTTAAATTTAAGTTACTTAATCGCTTCGAAAATAATGACAACCTCATTTTTTTTTTGGGGGGTCTATGTAGTTGTCTATCTAGGGCGATCGATCTACATCTTTCCCCATAGCCCTGGGGTTGTGTCTCGCTGCGCTCAACATGCGGGATTTTTTTTTTGGGGGGTCTATGTAGTTGTCTATCTAGGGCGATCGATCTACATCTTTCCCCATAGCCCTGGGGTTGTGTCTCGCTGCGCTCAACATGCGGGATTTCTGTTGGATCAGATCTTTCGCCTTGACGGAAGCTTTTGGACCTAGCGGGGGGGGGGGGGGGGGGGGGGGGGGGGGGGGGGGGTGCACACAATCAAGAGATTTACCAACAATGCTCACTCTTTCCTACAAGTAAGATATTCACTAGCAAGAATCAAACTCAAGACGAGCCGGAAGTATTATGGGTTTGAAAACACCCCACAATGCTCTTTTTCAAAGTGGGTCGCATTTGCAATTATTTGTTGTATTAATATAAGACAATGAGGTGTTAGAATATGTTCTTTGCTTATTTTTTTTCTTTTGTCAAAATATTCTTTTCTTAATTAGATGATTGGTCAATGGGATCAGGTGAGTGTTTTCACCCAAAACAGAACCACCAAAAACCTGCCACTCTAATCCATTGTTATGTTTTGTATCGACCATTTAGACCATGATTTTCTTATTTGGAATTGATTTTTTTTTTTATAGTCACACCCACTACACCATCTCTATCATATATTATATATAATATTGGATTATTTTTACATTAAGTAAATTTAACTTCGCCTCTTATTCACGCACGTACACACATAAACACGGAATTATTATTTCTTTGATACAAAGCTTGGTTGGTACTTGGTTCTCTATTTTGTTTAACACGCATCATCGCATTCGCATATATCATCTCAGTCCCTTTCAACTGGAATGCTACTTTTCAAGTTTTCTTTCCTTCAACTCATTAAGAAAATTAATATGGACAAAGATTTTCGTATAGTCAATCATACACATTTGAGACGGATTTTTTCGCAACAAATATGCTTCAGTCTCAAACATGATTAGAAAGATCTGAAAGTCAGCTTTTTAGAGAATTTCACGATTCATAGTTTTGAATCGTACTGAGATAATTGATGTTGAGTTTCGTGCACAGTGCTAACGAGAGAAAATTTTATACACCAAAATTGGAATATTTATTTTTTTTAAATTTTGGGTATGAAAACAAAGTGACATGTCATCGCTTCACATCATCCAAATAATACGTAGAGACTCGTACAAACATTATTAGAAAGATCTGAAAGTCAGCTTTTTAGAGAATTTCACGATTCATAATTTTGAATCGTACTGAGATAATTGATGTTGAGTTTCGTGCACGGTGCTAACGAGATAAAATTTTATACACCAAAATTGGAATATTTATTTTTTAAAATTTTGGGTATGAAAACAAAGTGACATTTCATCGCTTCACATCATCCAAATAATACGTAGAGACTCGTACAAACATTATTAGAAAGATCTGAAAGTCAGTTTTTTAGAGAATTTCACGATTCATAATTTTGAATCGTACTGAGATAATTGATGTTGAGTTTCGTGCACAGTGCTAACGAGAGAAAATTTTATACACCAAAATTGGAATATTTATTTTTTAAAATTTTGGGTATGAAAACAAAGTGACATGTCATCGCTTCACGTCATCCAAAGAATACGTAGAGACTCGTAAATCATTTTTCAGGCTACAAGGGTAAGTAGCAGATAATAAAAAATAAAAAAACTTATTAAAAATGATCCAGAGTGTACGAGTTTATTGTTTGTAATTTGAAATGCTATAACTTTATGCTCAAGTGTCCGTTTGACAATATTTTTTTTTTAACTTACGCAAAAGAAATATATTGTTTTCCACTCAAGACCGACGATTTTCAACTTACACAAAAGAAATAAAGTTTTCAAAGTGGGCCGATAAGGCCGATCTGATCTCTTGTAACGTTTACAAGAGAAGCCCAGAATAGCTGTTTCCGGCCCAGCGCCGTTGGGGGTGGAAGCCCAATGCGAAATAGCAGAGCCAGCCCAAATCCAAATTTTGATAGGCGACGACGAGGAGAGTGATAGTCAAAGAGACGACGTATAAGACAAGTCCAGTAGCAGTAGGGAGTGGATTTGGAGTGATGAGATTGAGAGAGCGGAAATGCTGAGACGAAAACCAAGCAAGATCGAAGTCATAATCGAAGACAAACAGGAACTCGAAGAAGCTCGTAAGCAGCGCACCACCGCCGCCACCACCACAACAACAACCACAACCACCGCCGCCAATACCCTCCTCCACCACCTCGACCGCCCCAAAGACCCCTCTTCTAAAACGCACCGCATCGGCCTTCCTCCCAATTGAATCTTGAAACACACCCCAAAACCCAAACATAACTCGATTCATCCGCTTTATGTCTCACGTTTCCCAGCCTCTAATGGAGGTCGAGGTCAAGCTCAGGCTCCCAAACGCCGCCGCCCACCAACAGGTTACCACCCTCCTGGCGCCGTTCCACGTTAGCACACATCGGCAAGAGAATCTCTTCTTCGACGGCTCCAAATCCGAGCTCTCGGCGCGCCGAGCCGTCCTCCGCCTCCGCTTCTCTGATAGAAGCCCTCTCTGCGCCGTGACACTCAAGGCGCGGGCCGTATTGGTCGATGGCGTCAGCCGAGTTGAGGAGGACGAGGAGGAGTTCGAGCATTTGATCGGGCGGGACTGCGCTACCCACCCGGATAAGCTGATGTCGGCGGAGTCTAGGGTTTTGAAGAGGGTGAGAGAGGAATTTGGTGTTTTGGGATTTGTGGGGTTGGGAGGGTTCAAGAATGTGAGGGATGTGTATGATTGGAAAGGCTTGAAATTAGAGGTGGATGAGACTAAATATAATTTTGGTACTTGTTATGAGATTGAGTGTGAGAGTGCTGACCCTCAAGGTGTCAAGGAAGTGCTCGAGGACTTCTTGAAGGAAAATGGGGTTCAGTATTCGTACTCTGAATCGTCAAAGTTTGCGATTTTTCGAGCTGGGAAGCTGCCCCTTACTGAGTGAATTTGGTAAGTTTTGTGACAGAAATGTGTTTTTTATTGGATGCTTTTTATGTGATCATACAATGAGGGTTTGTCAGCAATGTTGGTAGCATGAACTTTCAATTTCTGCATTTTGATTGAACTTTATAAATTTTGTGACTTTGCAGTAGATTTATGTGTTTGGATGTTTCATTATTGTCTTCAATTTTGATTTGGGGTCGTGTGAGAGAATTTGAAATTCTGAGTTTTTAAGAATTCTTTAAACTAGCTCAAACCCGGTTTTTACTTCAAACAAGAAGAGAGGTAAAACAGACAGCAGAAAGATTTAGTAGTAATTCTATGTTTCTTATTTTCTTCGTCTGCCATGCCTCTGCTAAATCTCCATTTGCACCCTTGAACTAGTTATTGATTTTGTATTTGTCATTAACATACGCCACTGATCATTGTAGTTTACTTGATTCAATAGTTTTTTTCATTGTGGTTTATAGCAGTTTAATTAAGTTCCTCGGTTTGACTTCACATTTCATCATACATGTCATATCTAGCACGCTTAACATAATGTTGCAACCTTCTTCGGTTTTATATGTGCCTAGTTCCTCCTCGAAAGATCCACTTTTATCATTTGATATCCAAAGTGCAATTATATCTAACACAGATTTTGTTGCCAGTGCCATGAAATATTTTGACTGATTCTGGTTCATGGTATTGCAACCCTGTTCTTTCCCTTTTGATGGTTGAATGCACATTCTTGTAGTTAAAGCTGCGGCTGACATTTTCTTTTCAGTTTCAAAGCTTTTGATGGTTAAAAATTTGCAGTACAAATGCTTCATGCCCTTTACTTATGTTTCTTATTACCTTGCTGTCCTTTTAGGTATTCATCAAGTCTAATTGGAGCCTCAGAAAGTGGGAAACATGCTGCGATGAAGCAGAAGGATGAAAGTTCGAACTCTCAGGACAAGACCGGTGTTTTCTTCTTCTGTTCTAAGCACCATAGTTTCTCATTCTATTAATTCGCATAAAACTGGATTAATCTCGACTTGTTTTGCTTGTAATGAATGGAGTAATGTCATGTTATATTTGAGCTTAAATTGTTAATTGGTTACATTACATGTTTGGTGATCCTATTTTGGTTTCATATGCCACATCCAAGTTATGCTTTTTGTTGCTCTTTGCTGGAATAATCAACCCGTTTGCCAAGCGGTCTCACGAAATCTACCCTTTTTGCCTTCAATTACATCTGGAAACAACTTGTAAATCTTATTATAGCCGTTCCTCATACACAATTTCATCTAATTACATCTAGAAACGACTTGTAAATCTTATTATAGCCGTCCCTCATACACAATTCAATTCAATTACATATGGAAACGACTTATAAATCTTATTATAGCCGTCCCTCGTACACAATTCCATTCATGCATGACCAGCCGACCTTATATGTTCTTGGCCGGAAGAAGAACGGCTTCTTTCAAGACATCATATCAATCCCCAACTTATAAAACTTGAACATAACCCATTAGAAAAATAGATGTTTAACACAACATACGAAGATTCAGAACACTACATCATAAGAGTACATTGTACATCATAGATAATCAATACCGCTAGAGGTTCAATCAGAACAAGGATCATAAATTCTACCTGAGCAAACTGAGCACAACACATGAGCTAGAATCTGCCTCACTACATAAGTCCTAAACGAAACCGAAAGTACACAGGGCAAAGGATACAGACTTCTTCCTACTCTCACTTCCTCTTTTTAGCAGGAGGCTGGGGAATGTCTTCCTCATCTTCTTCCTCTTCTTCTTCCTCCACATCCTCGTCTTCATCGTCATCAGCATCATCATCATCGTCATCCTCTTCATCATCCTCATCGCTTCCTGCATGGCCATTGGCTTCAGGATCATCCTCAGGATCTCCCCCATCGTCTTCCCCTTCTTCAGCTGACAAGTCATCTCCTCCCTCTTCATCCTCCGGGTCATTCACATCCTCATCTTCATCATCTTCGTCGTCCTCTGTGTCGCTAGCATCTTTGTTTTCCGCACCAGGTTTTTCCAATTTGACAAGCTCTTCAAAAGGAAACCTGCAGGAGAAAGCAAACACTCGCGGAGTTAATAGAATGTACCCTCAAAAACCAAATGTGCAAGGACGGGATGAACATAATTAGACTTGCATTACCTTCCAGTGACTGATGTCACATCTGATGACATTTTGATACCATTCATCAGCGATCCAGTCTGAAACAAAATTAACTAGTCTTGGTGAACAAATTTTGAAAGAGACGACGTAACAAACAGCACAGCACTCTCCAATATTCGTATTCAATCCAATAGAGGCTCTATCCGAAAAACACAGGCTTTAAAATAATGTCAATTGCAGATAGAAAGTTAGAAACCCCAGCAATGCAACAGCCATAATGCTGCAGGCAAGTTCGAAAAACGTACTTTAAACCTTATCAACAATACCATCTGGTCGACAACAAAATAGAAACCCTAATGCAAGGCCGACATCACTCAATAATATGAAATTAAACAAAATTTAGCCAGATGCTCATAACTAAAAATAGTAAATGCTTTGACAATGTAAAGTCCGATGCTACAGCCAGCCCAGAATTACATTTGTTATCGTAGAAGCAGAAATGGCAACATCATATCTGCAATGTCTGCAAATTTCTTAGCTGCGTTTGCCTGTTGTCATGCAGGTTCTATTAGGTCCTTTATGTTACCTACAGTTCTAAGATTAAAAGAAGGATAAGGAATTATGGCCACTCATTGTATTAATGCAACCACAGCAAATAGCATAGTTTATGAAGTTAAAGAAGGCGGGTCATTTGGAAGAGATTAAGAAAGACATTTTGTACCGAACCAAACTATAAAACAAGAACATTAGGACATCTCACCATCAGTAAGACTGTACACCTGAGCATTCCAGTTTCTACACAAATCTTGCAACAAGAAAGATGAAACCAAAGCAACCTTAATACAATGCTACATTCGCAAGAACGACACAAAAAGATTGACAATAAACCCGCATTCTCCAGAACCTGTCTAAAATACGTACAAGTTCAAGAATCAAGACAACCAACAACCCTAGATGCGCCGTAAACTATAAATCTAGAAAAATAATTCATCTTTTACAAATTGAAATATAAATCTACAAAGTAGCTAACAAGAAAAAGGTTTGTACTCCACATTCTACATATTCACACAGCTAATGTCTTAACCAAAGCAAACATATTTATCCACAAACTTCAAATTTCAGCAAAACCTGTCATGTCAAAAAGTTTCAAACTTGAAGACCATAGTAATAGTAAAAGTAAGCCCAACTTCTAAAGTATAAGTCCAGTACTAAAAACACACATTAATAAGAGTTCAAACTGCAAACAAACTAAATTATGAACAAATTAGGAGCCATATTAAGACACATATAGAGAGATATATGATATATACCGCCAAGATCAGCAGAGCAAGAGAGTTGTGAGCAGCAAGAACAATGTTGACCACCATTGATTCCAAAAGAGACTCTGCCCACATGTTGTTCTTCTCAAAAGCGCACAAGTCCATCTTCGTTGCTGCAAAACAAGCTCAAAATACACTAAAAGAAATAGACAAATAAATCACAGAAAAAATTGCAGAAAGAGAGAGAAAGAGAGAGAGTGTGTGTGTGTGTGAGGCTGTGAGCGACAGGTAGAGGGAGGGACAGCGTTTTTGAAGGGTTTTCTGGGTTTCGGGCAAAATGCTTGGGTCCGGTTAGGGTTTTGTTGTCACTGAATTTGCTATTGCCACATCAAGACTAATTTTTCCCCCGACACACTATACAACCTGATATTTTACTAATTGGGTAAGTTTTTAAACTTGACCACACAAAAATTATAAGTTTTTCAAGTCCTACTGTATTGACTTCATTGGATTCTTTTAAGGAAGTGGAAGTAGTGAAAATGGTTGTGGTTATAGTACTTTTATTCTATTAATTAATCAAGATATCAATTTATAACTACGAAGGTCACCTAATGTCTAATGATTGTTTTTTTTTCCCCAAAGGTCACGTAATGATTGTTCAACTGCCACATGTATAATTCGAGACTCGCTGAGTGCCATTTGTAATCAGAAGAGAATATAAAAATACTTTAACGTCAAAATATCAATTTATCAATAAATAAATAAATACTACTTAGTACTACGACTTAATGATATTTCTATTCATATATTACATGAAAATTTGGAGTTCGACTCTCATAAAATGTAAGATTTAGTGGACCGTCTAAGTTTCTGCCACCTCAATTTCTATGACCATGTGGACAATGTGTGCCATTTCCGAAGGTTTAGTAGACCATCCAATTGTTTGTCGGTCAATATGCCTCTATTTCAATAACCACGTAAACTATCTAGGTCGAAGTGTGTCATTTATGAGGAGTATTAATTTAGCACATGAGTTCCAAGTTAAGACCGAACACTTTTATAATTTTAAAAAAGTTATTAATTTATCGAGTATTAATTAAATTTACTTCATACAGTTTGATTTTTTATATAAGTGTGGATAATTTATTTGATAAAGTTTTAGTTTTTTTGCTCACTCTTCGTAGATTCAGACAATTCTGTAAGAAAAGAAAAAATAATACCGGAACTAAAACTTTAGATATTTGATTTCAAAGCTTCCTTTCCTGGACCACCTACGCAAAATTAAAAAATTTATTTTATTGGGATAAAAATTTTCTTTTATCAAATCTACTTGTACTAATAATTAAAATTAAAGTGTACACATAATTATTCTTGAAACGCGGAATCCAAATTAACTTCAACATAATAAAATAAATAAATATTTACCTCGTAACCACGTGGTAAAAAAAAATGTTATGCCCTGGGCTACTCATAATTATGAATGTAGTAAAACAAAGAAAAAGATAAATGAGGTAGCGAGACGGTAATTTGATTTTGGTAAGCGGTAACTTATTTGGTTTGTACTAAATAAGGGAAAAAGGAAGTGCCAAACAGAGCCTTAAAGAAATGACAATCCATAGGCAAATCCGTAGGCAAATCCCTTGGCTTCTTTCTTCTATCTCCTTTCTCTCTCTTCCACCACCCCAGTCAACACGGCCGGCTTCGCAGAAAAACCCTAGAACCCCAAATTAATTTCCAACCCTCAATTTGTTTGTTTATTACAGATTGAAGTTCAACGAACCAAAATCAAATGTATTAATCGCGTACAGGAAATAAGAATTGCGCCGGTCGTGTTGCTCTGACTTTCGTCTGTGGGTGCGCGTTTCTTTTTTGTCAAATAGAAATGGTGTCGGAGATCGAGGTCGTGGAGGACGAGGTTCAAACCCGTGATCGCGAATCTGGAGGTGCTACCTCAGCCAATTCAACAAACAATGGCGACGCCAATGGGATTGGAGACGAGACTCTGCGAAACGACGTTTACACGGCGGCTGCTTACGGAGATTTGGAAAAACTTCAGAGATTGGTGGAGTCTGAGGGTTGCTCTGTGTCCGAGACCGATGGGCTCGGCTACTATGCCCTTCAGTGGGCCGCTCTCA
The DNA here is from genome assembly GCA_037349345.1 of Oemleria cerasiformis. Taxonomy (NCBI): domain Eukaryota; kingdom Viridiplantae; phylum Streptophyta; class Magnoliopsida; order Rosales; family Rosaceae; genus Oemleria; species Oemleria cerasiformis. The sequence goes on from JAZGTL010000004.1 coordinate 11,106,644, forward strand.
ACAACCGGACTGCCGCTGCCCAGTATATTATTGAGGTTCGTTATTCACTCTGCTCCTGTTTCATATATTCCCATAGACATTTGCCCTTAAGTTGGTCTAAATTCCTGATTTATTCTCAATTTGGGAGTTAAATTTTGGGTTTATTAGTTAACTGAAAACGCCAACCTTTGCTCGGAATTCTTCACTTATATGCAGAAGAAAACGAGGAATGGTAATTTTTATCTTACAGATTTTTGGCGAGGAATGGTTATTCCTTGAGAGAAAAAAAGCTGAAATTTCATGGTCGGTCTATTAGCATTAACCGTTTGCCATTGGTTTTGGTTGATGTCATTTATGGTTATAGTTGTGTTTACTAAACATCAAATTTGGTTGTGTTTTTGTATAACTAGTTTGTTATTTGGTTTTGTTAAATTCCAGCATGGAGGAGATGTAAATGCCACTGATCATACGGGACAGACAGCATTACACTGGAGTGCAGTGCGGGGTGCAATCCAGGTTGCAGAGCTGCTACTCCAAGAGGGTGCTCGGGTGAATGCCTCGGATATGTATGGCTATCAGGTCAGTTTTACTTCTCCTAAACAATCGTCACTGTCCATTTTAAGATAGCGGTATGGTTTTGTTGATTAGGGTCTTTGGAGAGAAACTTGGGATGTAAAATTTGTGTGCAGGAATCTGTGTTCATATCGGCGTGTTTGTATAAGCTTTTCTAAGTATGATATCTGCATCGGTAATGGAATTTTCTCTTAGTCACTTTTTAAACTAAAGATTTTGATATCAGTGTGTGTTGCTAGTAGTTTTGAATCTCTTTAGTCCAACATTAGTAATCAGTGGTTAATCATCTTCTTCAAGTATGGTTACTGAAAGGCATCTACTGATAGAACGATGGGGGTAGTATTTATTTGAAAGTGGATAAGTCAATTTTTTGTAATCCGGCACTACCTGTTTAAGTTAGTTAGGTTCACAGTATGTTCCCCATTTTGACCGATAGGCTGAAAGAGCCCTAAACATACTTATTGTGCTGATCAAATTTGATATGATGACAGACTACACATGTTGCAGCCCAATATGGTCAGACTGCTTTCTTGTACCATATTGTTTCAAAATGGAATGCTGACCCTGATGTCCCTGATAATGACGGGAGAAGCCCTTTACACTGGTATGCGAGTTATCTTTGTATTGTTTGTGAAAAGTAATATTCTTAGGGAAGAGATCTTCATAAAGTGGGTTTTTATGATCCGGTAAAGAATCAAATCTATTTAAATGTTCCTGCTATTCTATATTTCCTTGAAATGCGTTCCGAGATGTGAAGTGGGAGAGAAGGGATTTCATAATTGGATTGGGGTTTGAAAAAGAGGTTCCTAAGGAACTTGACCCCAACTCATCTATCCATTGCTTCCGACCGAAGCCGACCATTGAACCTGCAAAACAGGACCGGGTGCTCCTGTCTCATTCAATCCGGACCGCCAAATAATATCATAGTAGATTTTATCATGCCCTTCCTTTAATGAAAAGCAGCTGATTGGTAATTAATGTGCGACTCATGTTTATATACCAAATCTTTTTCTCACGCTTTGAGTGATTGCTGGAATATTCACCTTTTCAAGTCAAAGCATGTTGTCCAAAATCTTCTTCTCATTTGTTTTCATCGTGTGAAAGCAAATCTAACTCTACTGATATTTCACTTATGATCCATGTGGAGTCAAAATGAATTGCATATTTAGGTTCTATTTGGCCATTTATATAATCAAGATATATTTTTGGCTGACACAAAGCTGCTGTTCTCTTTTATTTAACATACACACTTTTGTAATGGGACATGCATCAATCTGTCTTCCTGCAGTTCTGTGCAGTAGATTGAGTATAAGCCTGACAATTATAAGCGAAAATTTGTACTTATGCTGTAAAATCGTTTAGTCAAAGACTTGTCCTGTTTGCTCTGTTTACTTTCCTATGTTCCTAAGGGGCAAAGCTGGCTCAGCCAGTTTCACTTGCTTTCCTACTCTTTTCCAACGATATTTTCTATTTTCTACTCGGAGTGTGCACATAGGTTTTGATTCTTATGTACATATTTTTTTCCCTTTTTGGGTTTAGGGCTGCTTATAAAGGTTTTGCTGATTGTATACGTCTTCTTTTATTTCTGGATGCATATAGAGGACGGCAAGATAAAGAGGGTAAGTACCATCTCTGTTCCATTTGTTATATGACTTGGGTATGGATGTTTGTGTATTTCACGTATTGTGCATAATTATGAAGTTATTGCCTCCTTTTTTTGACTTCAGGTTGCACTCCTTTGCATTGGGCTGCTATCAGAGGTAACTTGGAGGCATGCACGGTGTTGGTACAGGCTGGAAAGAAGGAGGACCTAATGGTTACAGATAATACTGGCCTTACACCAGCACAACTTGCTGCTGAGAAGAATCACAGACAAGTTGCTTTTTTCCTTGTAGGTGTTCCATAACCAAAACACTTTTAGCATTGGTTAGTAATATCACTTATTTGTTCATTGAATTTGAGGACTTCAGCTTTCGTACTTTGGAATGATGTGATGAATCCTTTCTGTTTCGATTGATTCTTTTCCGCTCCTTTTTATGTTCTGAAAGAATGCATTGTAATATCTAACAAGTGGAGGTTATCAGTTTTCTTGTATTCCTTTGTATCCAATATGGTTATTCTATTTGTAGACTTACCTGGAAGCTCCTAGAATAGTTATCTTTTTTTTAGTTTGCTGTTTTTTTAAGGTTTGATCTTTACGTATAATGTCTATATAATAGAACTCATGATGAAAGAACAAAAGGAACTGAGAATGCTTTGATATATGACTTTGTAGGGTAATTCTAGAAGACTTCTTGACAAACGTTGTGATGGGAACAGTCGTCTTGGACAAGTTTCAAAACTAGGACTTGCACCGGTACTATGGTGTGTAATATTTGTGCTCCTGGTGACCTATACACATTCTGTCATCATGGGTAATCTACCCTGAGCTCTTTATGAACTTCATTGTGTGCCCTTATTGTCATGATTATACAATACTTACATCCTCCCCCTGTACAACTTGGTTGCAGCACCAAATCTACCGAAGTTAGCAGCTGGATCAGTTTTTGTTGCATGGCTAGGAGTTTTCCTAGCAACTTCCGGGCTTGTTATGTTCTATAGGTGTAGCAGGTATGACGTTTAGTATTTGCGAGTTTTATGATGTTAATTGCTAACTTTTTTAGCTGGCCTCGCAATATGTTGGGAATAATTAGTTTTCTTAGAATGATAGCTGGCTCACATATATTAAGAAGTCGTGTTTTGTTATTATTATTTGAGTTCATGGTTCAATATGTGATCAGTATCTTTCTTGTGTATGGTTATTGGTGTTATTTGGCCTAAGCCTGTGTTCATTGGCCGCATGTTCCATTTTCTCCCTTATTTTTTTCCTTTTCCTATGACCAGGTGGTTTTATGATGATTAGTTCTGCTTACATTGATGTATTTCACTCTTGAAAAGATAACTAAATCAAATTGGTATTCAATATTATTCCCACTTTTTTACTCCATGTGTTCTATCAGTTTAACATACTAGAACTACTAAGCATTATCTTGTGAAATTGTATGTTTATGATACTTAAGCTGACTTAGACTAACATACCACCTATTAAATTAGAGTCGCTAATTGAAATTATGGAATAAAATTCTAGTTTTAAATAAGTCATATTTTGTCTTGCACACACACACACACATGTTTCATGGATGCATGTGTAGATCTTATGGTGGAGTCTAGAGCAGTGTCACTTAATAAAGTGTTTCATTGATTTTTGTTTAATTGTTTTTATTGCAGCAAGGATCCAGGTTACATCCGACTGAATGTCCATGATTCACAAAATATGAAAGATGATGTTAGTACCCTTTTTTCTTCTCCTCCTTTCCCCATCCTATTTTCACATAGAACGTTGTTTAGTTAATTGTACAGTGCATACCTTATTAAATCATCTGTGGTCATTTCTCTTATTTCCTTATAGTCATGCTTATTATTATAACTTTCATGCAGTAGCTGAGAATCATAATGGGCCCTTGTGTGCTTGACTTAAGGTTTCTTCTAAATGTTATTACCTAATGGTTTTTCATCTTTTATCAGGAACCGCTTTTGAAGATTGAGATAAATAACCCTGCCTTGCTAGCTGGTAATTGGTCTCAGCTCTGTGCGACATGCAAGGTGCCATTGACTGCTAACTCTGGTCACTTATGTATGACCCCTCTTATTTAGTTATTTGAACCATTTGTCTAACATGATTTGCTGGCATTGTAATCAGATTGTCAGGCCTCTTCGTGCAAAGCACTGTTCCACTTGTGATCGTTGTGTTGAACAATTTGACCACCATTGTCCTTGGGTATCCAATTGCATTGGCAAGGTGCATTGACATTGATAAGTTTTGGAGTTCCGCATTTAGTTTGGCAGTACTCAACTTTTCATTTATGATTATTTTGACCTATTTTCTGTTCTTTTCATATAATACAGAAAAACAAATGGGATTTCTTTGCTTTCCTTGTTCTGGAAGTTTTGGCTATGGTGTTTACTGGAGGGTTTACTCTTACGAGTATGTTCCAATTTTCCGGATCTATTTTTTTGAAGTTTATCTGGGCATAGAATTGTTTTTGTGTCCACAAATGTGCTTTAACATTCTAAAGGAAAAAAAATAATAATTCTGCAGGAATTCTGGGTGATCCTGCCAGTCCATCTTCTTTTGGAGCATGGATTAATTTTGTTGCTGCAAGCCATGTGGGTGCTCTTTCATTTTTGATCATGGATTTCTTCCTCTTCTTTGGCGTGGCAGTTTTGACTGTTGTACAAGCTTCTCAGGTAAGTCTTTATTTTATATTATAGAGTTGCTAGATAATGAAACCAAATAACTAATAGCAAAACTTGTTATGATCCAGAAAGTACATATTTTATAAACATTAAAATTTTTTATTAGATTCATAACCTTGCTCTTGTGACAGATATCACGGAACATTACAACTAATGAAATGGCAAATGTGATGCGTTATAACTACCTTAGAGGCCCAGGCGGTAGGTTCAGAAATCCATATGATCACGGCATCAGGAAGAACTGTTTGGATTTCTTGATCAAAGGTTACAACGAAGACGTGGAATTCATTGAAGACTCAGCTCGTGATGAAGAGGAGGGGATTGGAATGAGGCATCTGAACAATTCAAGCTTGCGAAATGGGGATGCCTATTCTCATCACACAAATGGCACTAGCCATGTTGAACACAGTGTAAATTCCAACTCAACTGGGTCTCATGGTCATGTCCATTCAGCCCATTGCAGCCATAATAACCCCGGGAACACTAAAGCCGATAATGTTCCGTTAGGGTTGGGTCTTGGCCTTGGGCGAAACTCTACCCGATCTGTTGTAGGATCATGATAGTAATTTTTGTGTCCCCAAGCGGCATAGCTGAAGATCTTTTGTGTATTATACTCCATACTCCCCACTTCAGCTTTTTTGTAATTGTATTGATTGTTGCTCTTTATAAAGAAGTTGCACAAAATTTGTTTTAAGTTGATCCTTTTCACGAGTCATATTCCACTTGTGAATGTTGAGTGCCTCGTACTTCTAGGATCTTGTTGGTGAAGTGAACCACAGATATTCCTCTACCTTTCTCTTTCCGGTGTCTTTCGACACAAGCAATACCGGAAGAGAGTAAGAAATCGAACATAGAATATTGGGTGCACGAGATTAAAAGTAAAATACTCATTATTGCTGAGATAAGGTCATGATTGTGACACCATGACGTATGTTTTTCAAGTTGCAATTTTATTTGTAGCAAGTGTTATGAAAACCAGGGGCTTCCACTAACCTCACCCACAAAACTATAGTCATTTTCAAATTGAAATTCATGTAAAATAATGCTGAAATTAATGTGGACTTCACTATTCCACCAACTAAATACATCAATAACAACATTATCACCAATCTTGTCAATATATAATTCCCCAACGTTGTTTCTTGCTAGCTTCTTTATTGTTACCATCATTGCTTAGTGCCAGCTGTCATTATTATTTCTATGATCACTTGGACAAATGCTAATAAGAGTGTATTTGGATTTCCGTAAATTTTTTTTTCTTATTCCGATTGTTTAGTAGGAAAGAATTGAACATAATATTTCAGACTACAGATCTCGAATAGAACAAAAAATGAGTAGATACATAATAAGTAATTTGAATATCGTCTCGTTAAATTTAACTCTTATAAATGATGATATTTATGCCAAATAAGAAAAGTAAGGTTAAAGTGGTAAGGGGGTGGATGCATGAAACCAAAGCAACTTTGTTTGGTTGGATTTCCAAAGAATAATCCAAAACGACGGCGTATGATGGTTGCTTTTCAAGATATAGGCCCATTGGTCTTTTTCATTTTTTACGTTTTGTTCGGTTTAGTAGGCCCATTAATCAATTTTTTTTATTTTTTTTAAAATAATACAATCACGGTTATTTATAAAAAAAAAAATTTATCATATAATATATTATCGAAATTTAAATTTGAGACTATTAAACTGCAAATCAATATTAGAATATTATGAAATAGACTCACTTGTAAATGTTTTGCTTTTCCCGCGGGGGAGAAAAAAGAAAGGCTAGAAGAAAAGGACAAGCAAGTGGGGCCGGACCGTCGCGGTCGGACCCAACATGACCGCATGGCGTGTCTTTCGCCTCATTCTCTTTTATCTCATTTTTCAATTCCCTTCTCTAATCGCGAGCGCAGCAGGGAGTGACTAAGCCGCGCTAAATGCCACGTGGCGAAGATCAGATGGGGGTTCGTCTCACCTCATCTCAGGTCACTCTCTTTTTATTTTCCCTTCCTCTTCCTCCTATGCTGCAAGTCGCAATATTGCTATTTCAGTTTCAATCTTTTTCTCTCGCAGTCGCTCTTCTTCTTGATCGTTGAATTGATCGGTGAGACTTGTGCTTGGTGTTTTTATTTTCTCCTTGTATTGATAATTGATAAGTAATCGCTGTGGTTGAGCTGGTTCTATACACTCTGTTTCTGTTTGGTATCCGAGAAATTTAGTTGTGTTACGAAACTGCAAGAAATGAAGATTAAAGTTCTGAATTTTCGTACTTGTTTGATTTTTATGATGATTCGTGTATTTAAAAGTTGATTTTTGATGTGGGAAATTGTCCCTTTTTCGTTTTAATTATTGGAAAAGTATACTGAAAGTATCTCTGTTGTCACTGGTTAGAAAGTTCTTCGCCATAGTTGTGATCATGCCATGACGAGCTTTTGTGCTTTCAAAGAATTTTTTGTTCTGGGTCAGTTTGTTTTGGTATGGGACTTGTATATCTTAATTTCCAATGTTGGGTTTAGCAAATGGATTGGTATATGCTCTAGAGTTTGGTAAATATTGCAACTTTGTGGTGCAGACAATGATATTGTTTGCTTGTTTTTATTCCAGGATGAAGTAGAGCTCAAGCCCATGAATCTCTGTTATGGAATGGGCCGCAATAATATTGTTTTACTCCGAATTTCATGAGATTAAGTGATTGTTCAATCCACAATTAGATGATGGGGGGAATTTGTTCAAGGAAGAGAGACCAACCGGTCAGTGAAGGCGGCCTCCTTAGATTTGTGCCTGGAAGATATTGCAAAAGTGCCAGTTCAAAATGGCCGGGACCTACTCCTGTTCGACCCACTGTAGAAGCTCCACCTGGACGACCTGTCATTTGCCCATCTCTCTTGGAATTATGCATTTGTAACATATGCCAGGTACTTGCTTTCTATGGCATGTAAGCTTGATCTTGGAGTTATATATGCAAAAATTTTGAATTTTGATTGTATTTGCCTGCTGTTACATATGAGTGAATCTCTGTTACAGGACATTGACAAATATAGTTCCTTTTCAATGCTACCAAGGGATGTTAGTCAACAGATCTTCAATGAATTGGTCTGTTCCCATTCTCTTACTGATGTGTCTCTTGAAGCTTTTAGAGATTGCGCTCTTGAGGTAATTTTCTAGTGGGTGGTTAAAATTTTGGAACTTGGAAAGGTTCGTCATTAATATTTTCTTTTGTAATCACAGGATATTTGTTTGGGTGAATTCCCTGGTGTGGAAGATAGTTGGATGGATGTCATCTCTTCACAGCGGTCATCTTTACTATCTGTTGATCTTTCTGGTTCTGAGGTGACAGATTCTGGATTGGCTCTTCTGAAAGATTGCACAAACCTCCAAGCATTAACTTATAACTACTGTGACCATGTTTCAGCACGTGGGCTTAAACACATAAGTGGTAATGTCTCTGTTTTTTATTTATTGTATCTTGGCTATTTTTGCACTCAAACATTGCTCACTGGTCCTGTTTATAATGTGCTAAATTTCCATTATAATGTGGTTTGTTGCGGGAGATTATATAAGTTATTTAATTGATCTTTTCTCCAACTCTTTTGTTGTCTTTGAGGATCTGATTGTTAACTCAATAGGCTCTTAATTAACCTTTATACTGGAATCACTTAGAGTCCTGTGTTCACACCTATCTCTACTGAGTACATATTTCGCTTGGATAGTCTTTTGTATCGGTTCCTAAAATTTTCCATATTGGTTTTTTGTTGGGTATGTGAATACTTATTCTGACCTTGTTCTTTAGGCCTTTCAAACTTGACATCTTTGAGTTTTAAAAGGAGCACTGTGATAAGTGCTGAAGGGATGCGTGCTTTCTCCAGCTTAGTTAATTTGGAAAAGTTGGACTTAGAGAGGTGTCAAGAAATTCATGGTGGCTTTGTTCATCTTAAAGGTATATTCTTCTTAGAAATTGATTATTTCTGCCTAACTAAGTTGAACTTGTCAGCATAGTCTCAGTCATCAAGTTACTTGAAATGTATTTTGAGTCGATTTGAATCGTTGGTTGTCTTATTTTGTGAGGATGTATCTTGAAATGTGAGCCTTGAACAATTTATCAAGTAACTTAAACCTTGAGTTTTGACGAGGTCTTGTTTCTGTAAGTTCTGTGCATCTGTTAACGGGTTTTCCTGCTCAAAAATTGAAATCATGGCCAGTTAAATGGCACTTCTTATGTTAGCCTCAGTCATCAACTTTCATGATCTTGGAGACCTGCACCTAGGCATGTGTTAAGTGAGACATTCACATGTTTTATTTGTATGAATGCAAGGTTGAATTTTTAGCCTTGAACAGTACACTAAAAGAATTTCAACTTATGTCCAGAAAGGAAACTAATATATATGGTATGGTCTTGAATTCTTTTTTGTCGGGATACTTCCTGTCTAAGGTTTTGGGGATATGTTTTCTATTGTGCGGACTGCTTTTTAAATAGAAAACACATTTTGGGTTTTCAAGGGAATGAACATGCCATGATGTTTATACGTTTTTTGTTGGGGGTCCTTGATTGTTCCTTGTTAGGCAGGATAAATGGTGGTAGACTTAAGGACACATGAAAATAGGTGTTGACCCCTTGGATGAATTTTCGCGTTCTCCTCTATGGGTATGAGAATAAGGAGTAGGGAGTAACACATTTTATTTATTAATTTATATGTTTTGCAGGTTTGATGAAGCTAAAGGCTCTTAATGTTAGATGTTGTAAATGCATCAAAGATTCAGATTTGAAGGCCATCTCAGGTTTTTTTTTTTTTTGGTCAAAATATTTTTACTCTTTTACCATAACTATATTATTTTCAATGGAAAAAATTCAATCTTGTAGAGCCTCTTCAAAGTATTCTAGGCACATGATGTTTTGATGTATACTTTGAAGGACATTTCCCAATAGGGTTCAGATTGATTGTTCAGAAAGAGGAAGCTGCAAAAAGCTCTTTCCTTTTCAAGGATTTTCCCTGTACACTGAATTTATTAATTTTCTGAATTGCACGATATCCATTAGGATCAGTACATCTTGACTCGTATTTCATTTTTGTCAGGGCTTACTGACCTGAATGAGTTGCAGATATCCAACTGTGATGTTACTGATTCTGGTGTTTCTTATTTGAAAGGTATTCTATAGTTTTCCAAGGCGTCATGCTTATGAACCAATTAATTCTGTTTCTTATTTGTTTGTGTAGGATGCACCAAACACACCAACAAAGACACCTCATATATATGATTTGATGAGCACTGCTATCTTAGCTTAAGCTATACAGCTGCAGCAATGTTCCTGCTCCTTCTCTTATGATATTTTTCCTTGATTATTATTGTTTGTACTAAGAAAAATAAAAGGAAAAAATATTACATAAAAAGGAATGTTTCTAGGAGAGAGCAGCAAAATCCGGCTCTAAGAAAATGGCAACATCCTATTTGACGTTTTCATACTGATTTATGCTTTTCATTAGGCAATTTCTGGACTATTTTGGTTATTCCTCATATTGCTTGTTTATCCGTACTTTTTAAAGCTTAGTTGGTGGTCTTCATTTGTGCATGACAGGTTTGCACAAGCTTAGTATGCTGAATTTAGAGGGATGCAATGTTACTGCCTCATGTCTAGAGTCTGTTTCAGGTTCGCTTTCTAGTGGTGTTTTGTGCTGTCTAATGGTTCTGTTAAACATTTATACTTGGTTCTTAATGCTGCTATAGCTTTTAGAACAAAAGATTAACTTTAATATTTCTAAAAACAATGTGCACAACTATGGGTTTACATATATGCCAACAAACTTCTTAAAGATCTCCGTTGCACAAATTTTTCAATGCTATTTTAGGTGATAAAGAATACGAGCATCCTCTGATTTGTTTAAGTTAATTGTTTCTGGTGCAGCTCTTGTTGCCCTGGCGTACTTAAATCTCAACAGATGTAATTTACCTGATGAAGGATGCAATAAGTTTTCAGGTTAGTGACAATAGGATTTGTGGCCACATGGATCTGGTTATTTTTAAGAGGTCTGCTCAATTTTTAGAATTTTTATGTGAATGAATAGTTGGTAATCTTGACTTTTCCACATTAACTATATTTCTACAGGACTTACGAACTTGAAGGTTTTGAGCTTGGGATTCAACAATATCACAGATGCATGTCTGGTGCATCTAAAAGGTTCTCACTCTCTCTCCCTCCTGCTCTCTGAACTTCGCATCTTGTTCTACTATGCAAGAGATGAAAGGATATGAGTTTGCAGTCTGAGCAAGTTGTTTAAGTCGATTTCTTTCTGCAGTTCTTTCGACATTTTCTTCTGTGAGGGAAAAGGGGTATTCTGACATGTGCAGCTAGAATTTTGTTTAATTGGAGTTTAAGAGACAAAGATCAACCTTAAAACAAATATTTAGCGGTACATAAAATGGCGAATGTACATTTTCTGGTGAACAGTATTAGTCTGAGTTGACATTTGATTTCTTACTGCTTTAGCTACTTAATTTAGAGTATAATATTTGTTAAGGTTGGGATACTACCACCTTGTGCTATAGTTTTTGTGGATTAAGTAAACAGTTGGACGTTCTTCTATGTAAGATGATAATGCTCTTGTACTTATTTTACAGAATTGTTCTATATATCGTATGTTCCGGTCACTGCTGGCCCAAATGTATGACATGAGTTACATTTTTTATCAACTTTTTGATCGTGGTCATAAATTTGATTTATATCCGGCATCTGTTCTATCAGGTTTAACGAAATTGGAGAGCTTGAACCTGGATTCCTGTAAGATACAGAACGAGGGGCTTGCTAATTTGGCAGGTTTACTATTCTGGCTCTACCATTTTTCATTTGGATAGCAGTGGTGTTGTTTGTATGGGCTGGGTTTTTTTTTCCAATATTTTAAATTGGTATGGAAGTGGGAGGTGGTGCTTGATTCAAAATTTTAACTAGCATGTTTTGTGTCACAAGTGCTAAAAATGCATGAGAATGAAAGATTGTTGACCTAATCTGAGCACGCATTTGACTAATCTGAATGTATTCTTTGTCAATTTGCACTTATAATGTCACATAATTTTTCATTTGACTAATCCCTACTTTATGTTTAACCAAGCACCCCAAAAGAATTGTGAATATTTTTGAAATTTTTGTTTTCCAATAGTGGTAACTTTTGGGATGGTTTGATCTAATCTAAATGGCTGATTGCTTCAGATATGACGTTACGCCGGAATGAATGATTTTGCTTTATTTGGAGTCCACAGACCAAATTGCATTACCTTGTAGTTTGCAACAGATGTTCCCACTATCTGATTTTGTTGTGTTGTTTCCATATTAAGGCCTGACACTGTTGAAGAACTTGGAGCTATCTGATACTGAAGTTGGAAGCAATGGGCTTCGTCATCTCTCAGGTGAGATTAGTATTCCTACCTACAATTATCTGTTTTTCATGATTTAATGATTTCCAAGTGCATTGTAATCTATTGAACTAGCTGAAGCTGTCGTTTTAAGCTTCATTGTTAGTTCGTAGCTAATTTTTTTACAGAAGATCCTATCAAGCTTGAAATTTAACCTAAACTATATAAATTGAATACTATACAAACTTTTCAAGCAAACATTTTTTGTTTTGTTTATAAGTTTAGCCAGTTTGAGATAGTTATTTGTTTCTTAATTTTTCTGCTGATCAGCTTGTATTATTTGGTGAATTTTAATTACCGTGTTTGTTTTAATTCACTGCTGTCTAAGCATTAGTTGACTTGGCTGGTTGTTGTCACTTCCAGGTTTGAAAACCCTGGTAAACTTGAACTTGTCATTCACCCAAGTAACTGATAGTGGCTTGAAAAGGTTATCTGGATTGACATCTCTCAAATCACTTAATCTGGATGATCGCCAAATTACTGATGCTGGACTTGCAGTTCTTACAAGTAAGATTATTGTGTATTTTGGTTATATTATTCCTTTGAATACTACACTTTTCTTTAAGCAACTGGTTGGTTTGGTTATGCACTATTCTGGACTCTCGAAAATTCTCCTCGTCTGGACTTGCAACCACTAAATTTAGGCCAAGATGGTTGGATCTGTACATATGAGTTTCAGTTGGACTGGAGACCTAGTTCTACTTTGTGTTTGCATGTGGGATAGGCTGGTTAATTGTTGAGAAAACCTTACTTGTGATTGAAGCATTGAATTCCACTCAAATAAGTCATATTCTTGTAGAGAGAAGTTTATAGAAAATTTTCTCATTATATCCATAATCATATATTTTGGTACCGCTTACTCCCTGTGTGTTTGGTTGTTGTCTAAAGCCTATGCCCCCAGTTAAAGAATTTATGCCTTGCTGATGCAGGTCTTACGGGATTGACTCATCTAGACCTTTTTGGCTCACGCATTTCGGATTCTGGAGCAAACTATTTAAAATGTATGCTATAAGAATTTTATTATGATATTTCATTTAATTATATTATGAAATAAATATGAATGTATGCCTGAGCTGCCTATGTGGGTATTCCACGTTTTAGGAAACGGTCATTTTGATTAAGGTAATCGGTTCATTCTAAACTTCATATGTTTGTATATTTTTTTGTGAAAACAGACTTCAAGAACCTTCAATCTCTTGAAATATGTGGTGGAGGATTGACCGATGATGGCGTGAAGAATATCAAAGATCTTTCTCGTCTGTCATGGCTAAATTTGACACAGAACTGCCAACTGACGGACAAATCCTTGGAATTGCTTTCTGGTATTTTCAGCTCTTCTTTTCTTATTTTCTTCTTCTAGTGCCGTTGTCTTATAGAAATGGTGTCATATTACTTCTGCAAAGATCTTCTCCTGGAGCATTTTCTGCAAAGATTGATCTTTTACCATAACCCTAACCAGATTCTATCCCCTCCTAGAAGATAATATTTATAACGAAGCTCAACATTTTACTTTCGATTCATAGATTTCTCACTTAATTTCTTTTCCCTCTGAAAATGCAGGATTGACTGCATTGGTGTCATTGAATGTTTCAAACTCTCGCATTACCAACGACGGATTACAGTACTTAAAGCCACTGAAAAATCTACGCTCACTAACCTTGGAATCTTGCAAGGTGACTGCATCCGAAATCAAGAAACTTCAGTCCGATGCCCTGCCTAACCTAGTCAGCTTCCGGCCCGGATAAGATGGATTCAAAGCATTTCAAGGCACTCATGTAAATAGCCTGCTATGCCTATCTGCTTGTGTATCTTTGTGTACAGGTAAGTAAATAACTCCATGTGAAAACATAAAAGGGCCCAAGATTTCTGGATCAAAAAAACCATATTGATCGATGTACAGATGGCCTGTATATCTGGATGAATATTTTCTTAGCTTCCAACTTTGCATCTCTCAAACTCAAATGTATATACAAGTATTGGGTTATGTCAATGAAAATTGTATTTTCTAGGACAAGGGTTGGATCTTGCTAGCCTCTGCTTAAAATCGTTCTTCGGCCGCCCGCACTCCCATTGATCCACATTATTTACGGCGTTATGCTTTGACAGGACATTCACACACCATTCACTCCACACTGTTTTGCTGCAAATAATTCTGTATCTTGCTTTTCTTCTTCCCTAATTGAATGATCTTGTTTGACATACGAGTTAAATGCCCAATGTTCCCCATTCTGGGGGGTTTTGAAGACTCACCGGGCGATATCGAACTGTTCTCTGCCTCGAGCATCTTCAGGGCACGACCACAACTATGAAGAAGATGATGCACAACATCAAGTGCATCATTATTCTTGCTGCTTAATTCCAGACGCGAAACTGCCACCTTCTCCACTTGGTGATGCAGAAAGTTGTTAAATGGGTACTCAAAAAACAAGGCCAAAATCTCTTTTACTCCTCCAACACGAATCAATTCCTTCATAATCGTAAGTTCATAACGGCTTCCGAATATTCTCCACCAACACAGATCAATAACCTCCAGTAAAAAAAAAAACACACAGATCAATAACCCTGAAATCGACTCTACCGCCTTCAACCGCTGCATCCCGAGTGGCGGCTGTAACTTACCGCCGTATGTAGTCAGCAACCCTGCATTCGTTTCTTCTGATGAATCCTCCAAAAGCAGCTTCAGCGAATCGCGCAGGCTCTCCAACGCCGTGGTTCCAATTTGTGGTCCATCATCACCACCATTGTTACACTTACTGTATATGAATTCTCTACGCCTCCACAAATGAATTAACGGCTTTTGCCGCGAGTCTAGTTTTTTCGAAAGTTTATTTCTTGCGTTTAGGTAACCAGCACCGAGAGGAGGTTGCTTCGGCTCCAAGCGAGTCATCGTGGTCTTGGCTCCACAAAGAACGAGGGAAGAACTTGTTAACCACCCTGATCATCAGATTGCTCTGGTCCTTGTTTGGGTCTTCGTCCCGTGGCTTCTCCGGCTTGTCGTCCACATTGCCGTTCTCCATCGTTGCCGATCAACGATGCGGGATGTGTATCTTGTTCACTTTTTGGTGGCTGAAGAATCGACACTTAGATAGTGGTGAAATAGGTAGGCTATATTTTTGGAGGTTGGGTCGTCTCCTAGTTTGACTAGGACTTGGGTTAACTTTGCCCCTCCCAGTAAATAAACAATAGGTGGAGTAAAATCTAAACAAAATATTCTCAGTTTCCAGTTGTTTATAGTAAACTACTGATAAAAATGAACAAGAACCTCATTAATCCAATACAATTTTTTTTTTCTTTCTTTTTCCTCTACACACACTGCAGGGACAATAAAGTAATGCTAAATTACACCAAAATGAAAATAAAAAAATCAAGAGCATGTCATCGTAGATGCTTCAATTACAAGTACATACCATTATGAGAGAAACTGTGAAGTGATGTGGATGAAGGCAGAAACCAACTAAAACTCAGACCTGCAACTTCACCTCGAACCCCCTCACGTGTCGAAATAGAATGAAAAGAATTTGTTATCTGAACAACTAGTTACTCACAATAAGAAATTGGTATGAAACTCAAGCATGCTCCAAGGCAGAATAAATTCTGGAAATTCTCCTTCGAAGTAATGGCTCTAACCGAAATGATGGAATTCCACTCCGCCACCTTTTCGCTTCATGCATCTCATTCCATGCTTGTATTATCTCATCGATTTTGAACCCCATACCTGCAATCACAGAAATTAAGCAATTATATATCTAAGTTACTCAATGAAATGGCAGCAGATAAGATTAGTTTGAGAATGCAAGACTTTGAATTGTGTCACCTTCCAATGCATTATCATTTGAGGGGTGGTTCTTAACCATGACAGCTATATCTGTCGGAGAAGCCCCTGAAAGTCCAAAATTTTCAATTGCAACTTCCAAACTTTCGTTCCATACAGGTAACCCTAATTTTAATTCCATAATCGACCGCTCATACAGCATGGTGCCCCATAGGAGATTGATCCGACACCTCATGGTTGTAGCCTGGTCTGCAGCTTCAGTTGCTGATATGTCTTTGAAAATTCCATCCAAACCCATTTTCTGCAACTCCAATTTAACACTGCCTTGACTGGAGACTTCACTCAGGCGTTGCTCTTCAAATTCCTCCCACAGCTGCATGCCCTTTTCCATATTGTCTTCGGCATAGTTGTAAAGTCGTAGAACCTCTGTGGAAGGCCATGTCTCCAAATCAACATTGCTGCTAATTGCATAATACCAAGAAAGTTTTGCTTGCTCAAACTGCTGCTGCCCTAGGGCTAGATACCCTTCGTAAAAGTCCGGTTTGACCTGCAGCGCTTCTTCGTATCTCCTTCCTGCTTCTGTGTATTCTTTTTGTGCCCACTCATACCCACTTCTGATATTTGAAATGATGGATTTGTTTGAAGAATCTTCCGCGAAATACACCTTCTTCCTTGCTCTGGCCATGTGAACATTTCCCCAATTGAACAATGCTAAGGCTCCCATTTCTTGGAATTTCTCCCCCGCTATGTCAAAAAGGTCTTGGGCTTCTTCACTTGTAACTGTTTCCTCCATAGCCTCAGAGTAAAGCTTCACTCCGAGCTCATGAAGATTCAAGTAAGCATCAGATTCAATCCCGGCATAGTTTTTGAACAGCTGAGCAAAATGAATTATCCAATCCTCAATGCAAGGTGACCCCTCCATCTCCTCGTGTTTTACCACGCGACCGTTCTCAGCTATATGATGTTGCTCTACATCAAGATCAAGCTTGTGTACTTCAATGTTCAGTTTCTCAAAGAATGGATCTTGCTCAGGGTTAACTTCCACTACGTAAAGCCTGACAGAGCCTTCCGATTCTGCAGTGCCTTCAGCCCATCTCAGCTCTTCATTAGTGGTGATTGTGACCAAGTCTCCTTCTTGGTCCCTATATTTGATAAGAACTGCTCTTGAGCTTGGAAACCGATCACGAACCACCTCTCTTAGTTCCAGGAGCGTGCAGTTTAGCGGCAACTGAGCCCATCTTATATCCTCTCCAAATACCAATTTCACACTTCTTTTAGGCACTTCTTCCTTTGGACTGCTCACTTTCTCCTCCACAACTACCTTATCCTCTGCCTTCTTTTCCTCGGCTATTTCCACAGCCTTACTTTCCTCAGCTATTTCCACAGCCTTAATTTCCTCAGCCTTCTTCTCTTCATCTTTGTTGCCCTTCTTCTTCTTCCGGCACTTCACTTTCATTACTTTCCCTGGCAGCAAATCAAGATTTGGTTCAACATAATCCGGAGGCAACTCAATGACTGTGTCATTCACCCTCAATCCCTTCGTCTCAAGTACACTCTTCACTCTTTCAGCAACCTCCACTGCCATGACATTGTTTGGCTCCATGTTCAACACAGTACCAACATCTCTCAGAGCCAAATCCAACCTATTCAAAGCCTCATAACACTTTGCCCTCTTCAACAGTGCCTTACTGTACTTAGGTGTGGCTTCTAGAGCTAAATTACACTCATCAATAGCCCTCGGGTACTCACTCAACCCCATCTGCATATAGCAGGTGGCCATGTTACTCCTAAGATATGATACATCGATATGATTTCCCGGAAGCAATTTGAGAGCTTTCTCATATTTGATCATAGCTCCTTCAAGATCCCTCTTCTGAAACAACTTGTTCCCCTCTTCCTTCAGTTCTTGAGACATTGAAATGAATACTGCCGTGTCATTATCATAGGCTTTCGGGCTACTACTATCCCCAGTGTTGCTTTGATTTGGACTATCACCCAATTTTTCTCCGGCATTTTTCTTCTTTTTCCCACTTTGCTTCCCCATCTCACACTCAACAATTCTTACAAAATGCTCAAATCTCAGTTGCTGATCCAATTAAGTAATAACAGGCAAAGCAAGCCAAATCCAAGTCTAAAGAAAAATTCAACACAAAATCTTCAAAAGGTGACCAATTTAATTTGAAAGTTTATACCTTTAGTTTCCAAATCAGAAAAAGACCAGCATACCAGAAGTAAATCAATTTTCCTAGAAATAAATCCCACCGAAACAAGTTCAAAATCTAAAGCTACTGGCTTGAAGCTCAACTGGGTTTTGTTTGCTTAACCATAAACAGCACAAATTCAAGGATTTGTAATCCCCTCTAAATCAGGATTTGTAGCTGCCCATAAAAAAAAATAAACAAATCCCAATTCAGAGAGAAGCAGCCAACCTCCAATTCAGGCAATAAAGAAACAAGCTTTCAAATCCCAGAATTCTCACCCTTTCTTCAGCAGAGACACAAAGATTAGAGGAGAGAAAAACTTATCTGGGAAATGAATTCCGGCGAAGAAGCTCCGGAATTTACAGCAAAAGCTCCGACGAGAAAACGAATGAGAGAAAATTGGATGCCGTCAGGAATGGAGAAGGAAAAAGCGCCCAATATCCAATGTCGGTTGGCTCCTTTGTAATGTGTAGATTTTCTACTGCTTAACGTGAACGCCACAAAAGCAGAGAAGAATCAGATAATTTAATTTATTTTTCTTTCCTTTTTCAGTATTTGATTAAGATGAAAAAATAATTAATTTTTAATGGTCGTTTCCGTGAATTCCAAGTTTCTTGGGGATTTTGGTTTAAGCTGTCTGTCTGTCCGTGAGCTGCTTGATTTTGCAGTTGCTGTCTGTTTGTTTGTTACGTAATGTCTTCTCTAATTTCCCTTTTTAATTGATTTATTTATGCTTCAATATTGGAGCTTACACATTTTATTAACAATATTGAAATTATTTTAATTTTTAACATCCTTACTCTTTCGAAAACATTTATAAATTAAGTCACGTTTTAGAATTTGAACTCTTCTATTTCATTTTTATTTATTTATTTTATTATTATTTTCCCTCTTTTTATTTATTTATTTTTATTTCCTTCTATCATTCCTTAAGTCTCATAGATTTGGTCATGTATAATTTGACCTATTTTCTCTTTGAGCGTCCGACTCATTTTCTCATTGACCGAAAAATCCATTCCACACCAGTTTTTTTTTTCCATTTGTTTGTCTATTGATAACATCCAAATTTTTTCTTAACTATATAAGAGGTAATCTAGTGGTTGAAGTATTAGTCTGATTTGATTCTCGAATCACACTATCTATCTACCAATAAATTAATATTGATCTTATATAAGCATCGAAATTCCATAAAAAGAAGAATAAATCTCATATAATTGTGTGTGATGACACTCGTTGCAATTTTACCAAAATATAATGAAGGGAATAACTATTAGTGGAAACCCATCATCATCCTCGACCTCAACCTCTCAAGTGAGAAGCTCAACTCAACCTAATGAGAATGGGTGTGGGACCATGGTCACTTGAGTGCCAATGACTGGCCCCCACGTGGTGGATAGAGCATGTGAAGAAAAGTAACGAACTTTCAAGTAATGGCGGGACCTAATCAACTGCTAATCACAAAGTTTGCATACTTGCCACGTAAGACGCAAAAGATAAAGTATGGTGGCGTGTGGCCATGTTGGGGGTTAAAGACAGCCTGTGTTGGCAGAGTATGACTTGTATTCTCAGCCACCGACCGCCGCCTCCCTTATTAATCTTGTTTTTTTTATTATGGGATAAACTATATAAAAGTACCCAAACTATAGGGGTCATTTCAAATTCATACCCGAACTATGAAAATTTTCATCTAGGTACCCAAACTATTAAAACACAACATCTTAGTACCCATTGTTAGTCAATCTGTTAGTCAAACTGTCAAAATCTGAACTGGCAATCTTTAAATAAATATTTTGCTTACATGGACTCCAAATTGACCATCTTTTTGCTGATATGGACTCCAAATAAATTAAAAAACACACAAAAATTCAATATTAAAAAAATCAATATATTCAACCATACAAATATTCAATATCCCTAAAATTAGAATTAAATATTAAAAAAACACATAGTTAAAGACTTTCACAATTTTATTTTTATTCAAATTCTTATTTGCTCTTCATTCATCCATGTCTTCAATCCCCCATGTTTTGCTCCGTGGTAGATTTTCTCTCATCCATCTCTGCAACGCAGTCTAATTCTCCCCCCACCAAAATCGTGTGAGCCCTAAATTCCTAAACTCAATCAATTGCCTAGGCTATTCTTTGAATTTTAGCCCAAGATGTTTGCTAATATGGGTTTGGAATTGGGATCATCATCATCATCTACCAGCCATCGAACCCAAGACCATGGAACTTAAATGCAAAGTGCACTTAACCACGCAAGGCTAGGAAGATGGCCGATTTTACAGATATGGATTAAATGCAAAGTACAAAATTGACCAAAAAAACCAAAGAAGTGAACGCCAACATTCCTCCTTGGACCGACCTTGGCCATAGAATCCACCGCATCGGCTGTTTGAGCGAGAAGCTTCTGACTTTCCTCCTTGGACCGGCCAACAAAAATGTGGGCCTTCTACGCGATTGAGAAGCCCATGGCGGTGGACGCCAACATTGAGAGTTGCTTGCAGACCGAGGTCCATTCTGGAACTTGCCCCACGGCCTGGAACTCCGGCTGGGGTCTCGGATCTCCGCCTAGAACTTGCCCCACAACCTTTGTCGGACCCTCCAGTAGTGTTTCTTCTCCTAAATCGAACTCATTTTCTAAATCGGCGCCTTCGCGACCGGGTTTGAACTCGCGAACAAAAGCTACCCATTTGAGGTGCACGGCGGTGCCGAGGAAGTGGCATAGCTATGATTGTGTAAGGGACTCAGGGGTTGGCTTTGATCTGTAGGGTTTTGGATCCTCCATCAAAATCGGAGACGGCATCGTCTCCATTCATACTGTTGACTTCGAGATAGGCGATGATTCATTTTCGGGCTACAATATTGATGGGGGTGGCAGCATGAAAAATCCTTTGCGTTGGGTTAGGGATTTGAAGAGGACGATGATAGCGCTGGGTGGGGGGTTGGCTGTTCATATGATTTATATTGAATTTTAATTTTAGGGATATTGAATATTGAATTTTAATTTTAGGGATATTGAATATTTAATTCTAAATTTAGGGATATTGAATATTTGCATGGTTTAATATATTAAGTTTTTAAATATTGAATTTTTATGTTTTTTTAATCTATTTGGAGTCTATGTGGGTCTATTTATAGTCCATGTCAGCAATTTTTTTTTTTAAGGATTGCCAACTCAGATTTTGACAGTTTAATTAACAAATTGACTAGTGGTATGTACTACGATGATGTGTTTTGATAGTTTTGGTACCTAGATGAAATTTTTCATAGTTCGGGTATGAACTTGAAATGACCTTTATAATTTGGGTACTTTTATGTAATTTATCCTTTATTATAATAACATATTTGGGATGAGGTTGTCCCCATTTTGCGTTCTTGTTGTGTTTACTTTAATCTTGGCTGTAAAGCTAGTCAATAGATCATTCAAAAGTTCTGTAGTTGCATGTTGCACAATCAACACAGAGATTCTGTTTGGTGTGGGGTTATCTCCTCATCATATGGTTTCACAAGAACTCATAAATACGTGTGATTTAAAATCCGACTAAATGATTCTAATAAAAAATGATTATATACATGCATCATTTTCAATATTAAAACAACGAATAATTCTCCATTTTTGATACATTATACATGCATCATATAGGAGACATATTAGGTATCGACTTCACCTTTTAGGAGAGTAAAATCCGAGACCTCCCATATAACATGGAAAAATAAATACTATTAAATTATAGTGATACGAAGATTTGTTGACTATTCTAACTGAAGCCCAATCCACTTAAAGTTGCAATGATGTTTCCCAACTGTAGCCCAACCCAATTAAACTTCCAAAATGAAAGATTGGGCTTTGTAGCCCAACATTAAAAAAACATTTGCCGCGTCAACTCAGTCACGTGACCAGAACAGTATACGTGTCAAAATCACAAATGAGCACCACCGCGTATGACGCGGCGTCCCTTGATTGGCTGGTGAGCGTGGATGCTTCACATTCTCCTTCGTCTTCTTCATTGACGCAGCAAGAGGAGCACAGGTTTAATATACAAGGAGATCCCCTTCTCTGCCCATCTCTGGGTTTTGAAGCCCTAGTTTTTGTCTCGAAAGCAAAAAATTATGAAGGCGGCAGTGTTTTTTACTCCACTTTTGTACGCTCTCAGCCACATTGTGTTGGCCGATCAGATCTTCCCAGCTCACCTAGGTAATTATCCACTTCTCAAATCCATCTCTTTCCCTCTCTCATTTCTGTATTATTTCATTTTTCTTGCTGAAAATTTTTCAAACCCATCTTTGTTTCAGTGACACTGTCGTTTCTTTGATTACAAAATCATGTCTTGCTTTCGAAATTTACTAAAAATTTCAACTGCGTGTGTGTGTTTGGGTTTTTAGTGTTCCGTCAATTATTGTTGTTAGTGAGATGCTGAGCTTGAAACAATACTGGAATTTTTCAACGAGTTTACACTTAAGCCTTGATTTAGAGGCTTATTAGTGGTTCATGGGATAAGATAATTTGACGAAGAGTGAGCTTTGATTATTAATGGCATGATTAATTTGTAATGCCATAGGAAAGAACAGATATTTCTCCTGGATTAAACCACACTGAATTTCTTTAAGTTGAGCTTAAAGGTTTTGGAACTTGGGGCGTTTAAGTGATTGATTAAAGGTTTGGGAACTAATTTAGAGGGCAAAAACACCAAGGAAAGGGCCAAATTAGAAGCAATCATTTTTATTCAAGCTACCTAACTGAAAAGCCTTGTCAAGATACAGATTTTAGCTCAGTTTAGTTCGAAAACACATGAAGGGTTCATAATCATGTTTAGCCTTTAGTTTGAAGTGTCAATTTTGTTGTGGGCTCTATTCATGTGTACCAATTGGCTGGATAGCAATTGTCATCATTACTAGAGAATTAAGTTGACAACTTGTAACACAGTTTCATGTCATTTCAAATCTCACTGGTTCATTTCAAATCTCACTGGTTATAAGTTCAATCATTAATATTTATACAAGCCAGCAAATGGAGAGAGTGTGGGTGGTGGGGATGTGGAAGGCAGTTTGTTGGGAAGCAAAGTATAAAAATGTATGAGTTAGGGAAAGAACTGTTCTGACATCTGCTGAAGTGTTCAGTGTAGTCAGGTCAGAGTAAAAAATGACTATAGATTGTAGTATGAACTGAAATCCCTGTGGGTTTAGGACCTATTTCAGTTCCTTCGCAGTCTTTACATGATAATCATACCAGTTGGCCATGTTTTCTGATTTGTTTGTTTAATTTGTCATCTTGTACTTCAAATTTAAACTCATTTTTATTCTCTATCTATGGTGAGAAGGTGGGGCATTTAGTCGCAGCTCGCGTGAACCAAAATACAGGATTGAATTCCATCCTGAAGACTCACCTTTTCAACCTGTAAGCTAAGATTTTTTATTTTTTTTTCTGTTTTACTTGAATTTATTTCCTACATGTCATGTTTATGAGTATTCATTGTTTGTTCCTATATGTTTCATCTATAAGTATCCCCACCTGTATATTAGATTCTATGCTCGGTACATATTTTATAAGAACTATATTTCTTGCCTTATGTCCCTCAAACTGCTTACCTCATGTAATTTCTTTAATTTTGCTTTGGATTAAAAAATACATATAAACATTTGCACCTCCCAAAACAATTCCCCATTTTATACAATGGCCCCAGAAATACTAATACTATCTCGTATTTGTTCCACATTGGATAAGATTTGTGCAACTCGCTGATTAAAGTTTTCATTTATTACATCGTATTCAATGAACTTGGGGTACCCATAATGCAGGAGGATGGTCAGGAGTCTATGGTTATGCCAAATAACAAGGGACAAAATTTTATATGCTACTTGCCTAAGGTGGAGGAAGCGAAGAGTGGGAAGCAAGTTCTCCAGCACAATATTAGCAGCATGATTGTGGAAACTGAGAAACGGTTTAAAATGAAGACGCCAGATGAGCTTCTTGAAGTACTCAGGGACCAATGCTTTATCAGAGTAAGAACTGTGACATTCTTCATTTTTCCTCATGGTTTTGTAGCAATTTAAATATTTCTCCAGCTACATTTAACTTGTTGAGTGCGCATACAATTATAGTTTTGTAATTTGATTAGTGTGGCTACGAGCAAATTCCTTTTCTGTTGCGCATCGTTTTGTATTCTATAAACTAACTAGTAACCTGTATTTACTTTAATAAGACTAACATAGCCAACTCCTTTATGCAGCAAGAGGGTTGGTGGTCATACGAGTTTTGCTATCAGAAGAGATTACGACAAATTCATTTGGAAGAAGAGAAGGTATTCTATTATGTACCTCTTAAATGCTTACTTTCATAGATACTATCCTTCATTATTAGCTCTTAGTTTGTATGCCTCCTTCGTAACATGTTAGCAGTGTAACGGTATATAATGAGAGGTAGTGAGCTAATATGCATCAAGTATGGTAATAAGTACCACAGTTATTTCGATGGTCTTGGGCTTTAATATTTTATGAATTCCTGCAAGTGGTTAACTTCTAAGATAGTGGGGTTGAATAATCCTGCCTGTTCAATGTGTTTATCTTCCTCCACACTTGTCATGGTTTTAGTTTTGTATGTAGTAGTTGCAACCTTACAAGTAGCTTATTCATTGGTCAGTTTCTTATGTTGATGACCTTTTCTTTTCCAATTATTCAAAAATAAAGACCACTAGCATTTGCATTATAATCATCTTTGTACATATTCGTATGTTAATTGGATCTCCTTCAGATCAATTAAAACCTGATAATAATAACCATGTAATAGGCTACTTTCTTCTCTTATTACAGGTAGTTCAAGAATTTATTTTGGGTGTATATGATGCAGAAACCACTACTGCTGTCAACCAGAATCTCTCTGACATATCTAGACTTAAAGATCCACGCTCAAAAGACGCATACCAAAGGTATGATTTCATCTTCATGAAAATATGTAAAACAAGATTGAGAAAAAAAAATTGCTGCAAATAAGAAAGAGATATCGAATAGAATTGATCATATTGCACGGTTTGTGTAGGTATCATGCTCACCAATATACAAATGGGACTACTTGTGATCTTACAGACCTGAAACGGGAGACTGAGGTATTAAGTTGTTATTAACGCATGCAACTTTTCATTTCCTTTCGCATCTCTCGTTCATGTCCTCACTTTACCTTGATTTGCAGGTGAGATTTGTATGCTCAGAGGGCAGAGCTATGATTAATTCAATTACAGAGATATCCACTTGCAAGTATGCAGTTACAATTCAATGCCCGACACTTTGCAAGCACCCGTAAGCCTCCGTCCCTCCCTCCTTCCTTTCCCAGTCTGCTATGTCTATTGCATCCCTTTTTCGCGGTTTATGTTACTAGTTCTAACCAATAGCTTTTGACCCAACAGAGCATTCCTTGCAGAGAGACCAGTATGGCAAAGCATCAACTGCAATGTGCTTCCACAGGATCACAAGGAAACCAAAGTAGAGGAAGAATCTGACAATAAGCAGATACTTATTATGGTCGAAAATGCAGACAGTGAATCGTCTAACGATGTTTCGGATGAGTAACATGTATACATGTAAGTTGTCGATTCACAGAATCTTTGTGAATACCAGTTATAGTCAGCCTAATGTATGCCTTTTTGTATCTTCTGATTTCTTTTACGTTTCTCACAAGATGGAAGAAACATTCTTAATCCATTTTCTTTTCTCACTTTGTTCTTGTTCTCACATAAAGAGTGATACATTCAAAAATGCTTTGTTGTAAAAAATTATGTTGTTAGAGTTTATACGAATCGGATAAAGTATAATTTAAATTCAAAATGGTAAAAAAAAAAAAATCGTTGTTGAATTAGAAATTTCATGTGTGACTGTTCACAAAACACACATTTTAGTGCACATTTGTTAAGAACGCAATTGTTGAGTTTACGCAAGATTTTTTTGTGCACAATAATAAAGATGTTATAAGCCTTTTACGTCATTTCTTTCAATTTATTGAGCTCAACAAGCTTATTCACTTTTTAAAGCAGATAAATATTAGAACTAATGAAAATTACTAGCGAGGTTTAGGCGTGACTACGCGGTTCAAAAAAATATAGGAATGTCTTATATGAACTTTAAGAAGCTTATAGTGAGATGAGAAAATAACTAGAATGATTTTTGATGGTTTTGTAGGAATTTGAAAAAGTGACTAAACTCGTAGATATATAGCTCATAGTTTTTGGAAAAATTGAGACGGTTGACATTAAGCAAAAGTTTTCTAGTGCCCTTACTGTGGGATCAAAATGTAAGTAGAATAAGTTTTTAGGAAAAATGACACTGTTGAGATTTTCGAAAATATTTTTAGTGCAAATTACCAAAACAATTATAAGCACTTTGAGACAATGTCCTGCCATTTATTAAGCCAAATAATACAAAATTTTGAATTTATAAAGTTATAAAACATTAAAGAGAATGAATTTACTAGCAAGATCTGGAAGTGACTTTAAAGCTTGAAAAAACATAAGGAAATTCTCGAGTGAGCTTTAGAAAGCTTACAGGAAGATGAGAATGGAAGTTAAATAAGTTTTTGGAGGTTTATATCGAAATATCAAAAACGGACTAAAAATCATGGATATATCTTAAAATTTTCTAGCGGGAAGTGACTTTAAAGCTTGAAAAAACATAAGGAAATTCTCGAGTGAGCTTTAGAAAGCTTACAGAAAGATGAGAATGGAAGTTGAATAAGTTTTTGGAGGTTTATATCGAAATATCAAAAACGGACTAAAAATCATGGATATAGCTTAAAATTTTCTAGGAAAAAATATGAGATTTCCAAAAATATTTGTATTGCACATTATAAAAACTATTATAAACTATTTGAGACATGTCTTGCCATTTATTGTACCCAACAATACATTTTTTTATAAATCTTTTATACTATAAAACATTAAACTCAATGAATTTGACTACCGGGTTGGGGAGTAACTTTAAAGTTATTAAAAAAATATAAGGAATTTGTTGTGTGAGCTTTAAAAAGCTTACTGTGAGATTAGAATGTACGTAAAAAAAGTTTTTTTTAATGTTTATATCAAAATTTCAAAAATCGACTAAAAATCGTGAATTAAAGCTCATAGTTGTTAGGAAAAATGCGACTATTGTGATTTCCGAAAATATTTTTAAAGCACATTACCAAAATTATTTTAAGCTCATTCAAACATATCCTGCCATTTATCAAGCGCAATAATACATTTAAAAAAAAATTATGTTAAAAAACATTAAACTCAATAAATTTCATTAGCAGAGTTGGGAAGTGACTTTAAAGCCCGAAAAACATAAGAAATATCATGTGTTAACTTTAAAAAGTAAATTGTAAAATTAGAATGGAAGTAGAATAAGTTTTTTTATATTTATATCAAAGTTTCAAATACAGATTAAAATCGTGAGTAGCTCACAATTTTCGTGAAAAATGCTTCTGTCGGGATTTCGAGAAATATCTTAAGCGCACATCAACCAAACTATTATAAGCCATTTGAGATAAGTTCTGTCATTTACGGTGCCCATTAATTGAGTGTTTTGAATTTTTTAACTAAAAAAATGTAGACCGAATGATTTCTCGTAACGTGATATGAAAGGGACTTTAGGGCCGAAAATAACTGTAAATCTTCTATGTCAACTTCAAAATAACTTATCGGGTGATGAGAGTAGAAAAACAATTAGAATTTTGACGCTTTATTCGAATTTTCTAAAACGACTAAAAATCATGACTTATATCAAAGAAATCATGAAACCTTATTCAATTGAGATTTATGTTAGTGTATCAATGGAGTTTAGGTGAGAATGTTAGTGATGAGGGAATAAGGTTCACATGTCAAACAAGAGAATGAATAGAGGGAAAGTTGTGAGAGTAAGTTTGGTAATTTTCATTATCTAAAACATCTCAATACATTGAGTGACTCTCACACTCACTTTATATACTACACACTAATACTATGACTTAACAACAATACAATGAATTAATATTGCTAACATTATATAGCTCACAGTTTTCGTGAAAAATGTTTCCGTCTAGATTTCACAAAATATTTTAACCGCACATCAATCAAACTATTATAAACCATTTGAGACAAGTTCTGCCATTTACGGTGTCCAATAACTGAATGTTTTGAACTTTTTAAGTAAAGAAAGGTGAAACCGAATGATATCTCGTAACGTTATCCGGAAGGAACTTTAGGGGCTGAAAATTACTGTAAATCTTCTCTGTAAACCTGAAAATAACTTACCGGGTGATGAGAGTGGAAAAACAATTAGAATTTTGATGTTTTTGTCGAATTTTCAAAAAGCGACTAAAAATCATGATAGCTCTTAGTTTTCATGAAAAATGCTTTCGTCGGGACGTCCCGAAATATTTTAACCGCACATCAACCAAACCATTATGGGCCATTTGAGACAAGGTCTACCGTTTAAGGTGCTCACTAATTGTATGTATTGGATTTTTTAAGTAAAAAAATGTGAAACTGAAAGATATCTCGAGTGATCTGGAAAGGACTTTAGGAGCCGAAAATAACTGTAAATCTTCTCTGTCAACTTAAAATAACTTACGGGGGGGTGATAAGGGTGGAAAAAGAATTAGAATTTTGATGTTTTAGTCGAATTTTCCAAAACCGAATAAAAATCGTAACTATAGCTCACATTTTTAGTGAAAAATGCTTCCGTCGAGATTTCGCGAAATATTTTAACCACACATCAACCAATTGGTACAATTGAAATGTGAGCTATAGTGTTTTGACCGTATTATAAGACATTTGAAATGTGAGCTCAATGGGCACGGTAAATTTCAAAACACTCATTTAATGGGCACTATTATAAGACATTTGAGACAAGTTCTGCTTTTTACCGTGCCCATTAAATGAGTGTTTTGAAATTTTTAAGTCAAAAAATGTGAAACCGAATTATTTTTGTTACCGTGATCCGGAAGGAACTTTAGGGGCTGAAAATAATTGTAAATTGTCTTTGTCAACTTGAAAATAACTTACCGGGTGATGAGAGTGGAAAAACAATTAGAATTTTGATGTTTTAGTTTAATTTTCTAAAACCGACTAAAAATCGTGACAGCTCACAGTTTTCGTGAAAAATGCTTCTGTCGGGATATTGCGAAATATTTTAACTGCATATCAACCAAACCATTATGAGCCATTTGAGACAAATTCTGCCATTTAAGGTGCCCATTAACTGAATGTATTGATTTTTTGAAGTAAAAAAGGTGAAGCCGAATGATATGTCGGGTGATCCAGAAGGGACTTTAGGAGACAAAAATAATTGTAAATCTTCTCTGTCAACTTCAAAATAACTGACGGGGTGATGAAAGTGGAAAAAAAATTAGAAATTTGATGTTTTAGTCGAATTTTCTAAAATCGACTAAAATCGTGTAGCTCATAGTTTTCGTGAAAAATGCTTCTGTCATGATTTCGAGAAATATTTTAACTGCACATCAACCAAACTATTATAAGCCATTTGAAACAAGTTCTGCTATTTACGGTACCCATTAACTGGAAGTGTTTTGAATTTTTTAAGTAAAAAAATATGAAACCGAATGATTTCTCGTAACGCGATCCGAAATGGACTTTAGGGGTCGAAAATAATTGTGAATCTTCTCTTTCAACTTCAAAATAACTTAATGGGTGATGAGTGAGAAAAAACAATTAAAATTTTGATGTTTTAGTCAAATTTTCTAAAACCGACTAAAAATCGTGAGTTATAACTCATAGTTTTTGTGAAAAATGCTTCCGTCGAGATTTTTCAATATTTTAACCGTACATCAACCAAAATATTATAAGTCATTTGAGAAAAGTTCAACCATTTAGTGTACCCATTAACTGATTGTTTTGAATTTTTTAAGTAAAAAAATGTGAAACCGAATGATATCTCGTAACGTGATCCGAAAACGACTTTAAGGGCTGAAATAACTGTAAATCTTCTCTCTCAACTGCAAAATAACTTATGGAATGATGATAATAGAAAAAGAACAAGAATTTTGATGTTTTTGTCGAAATTTCTAAAATTGACTAAAAATTTGAGTATAGCTCACAGTTTTCGTTAAAATTGATTCCGTCGGAATTTCACGAAATATTTTAACCGCACATCAACCAAACTATTATAAGCCATTTGAGACAAGTTCTACCATTTAGGATGCCAATTACCCCAGTGTTTTAAATTTTTTAAGTCAAAAAACGTGAAAACGATTGACATCTCATAACGTGATCCGGAAGGGACTTTAGGGGCCGAAAAGAACAGTAAATCTTCTCTGTCAGCTTCAAAATAACTTACTGGGTGATGAGAGTGGAAAAAAAAATTAGAATTTTGATGTTTTATTCGAATTTTCTAAAACTGACTAAAAATCATGAATTATCTCACAGTTTTCGTGAAAAATGCTTCCGTCGGGATTTCACGAAATATTTTAACTGCAAATCGCCAAACTATTAATAGCCATTTGAGATAAGTTCTGCCATTTACGGTGCCCATTAACTGAATATTTTGAATTTTTTAAATAAAAAATGGTGAAACCGAATGATATCTCGTAATGTGATCCGGAAGGGACTTTAGGGGCCGAAAATAATTGTAAATCTTCTCTGTCAACTTGAAAATAACTTACCGGGTGATGAGAGTGGAAAAACAATTAGAATTTTGATGTTTTAGTCGAATTTTCTTAAACCGATTAAAAATCGTGAGTATAACACACAATTTTCGTGAAAAATGCTTCCGTCGGGATTTCACGAAATATTTTAACCGCACATCAGATATTAAGGCTTTAGCTAGACAGATGAGTCAGGTCTGTTTCCTCTATACACCAAGACTGGCTAACAAAGTGGCGCATCTTGTGGTGGCTTATGTAACTAGAGTAGGTGGTTATCATTGTTGGGATGAATTGGGCACCGATTGGTAGTCTGATACATTAGTTGTTGATGCTGGTGTCTTTATTCGTTTTTAATGAAATTTTATGAGCGTTTGGTAAAAAAAAAAACTAAACTATTATAAGCCATTTGAGACAAGTTCTACCATTTTCGGTGCTCATTAACTGAATATTTGAATTTTTTAAAGTAAAAAAAGGTGAAACTGAATGATATCTCATAACATAATCCATAAAAGCCTTTAGGGGCCGAAAATAACTATAAATCTTCTCTGTCAACTTGAAAATAACTTTACCAAGTGATGATAGTGGAAAAACAATTAGAATTTTGATGTTTTAGTCGAATTTTCTAAAACCCATTAAAAATCGTGAGTTATAACTCACAGTTTTCGTGAAAAATGCTTCCGTCGAGATTTCGAAAAATATATTTATCGCAAATCAACCAAACTATTATAAGTCATTTAAGATAATTTCTGCCATTTAGGGTGCCCATTAATGAATGTATTGAATTTTTTAAGTAAAAAAACGTGAAACTGAATGATATCTCGAGTGTTCCGGAAGAGACTTTAGGAGCCGAAAATAACTGTAAATCTTCTCTATCAACGTCAGAATAACTTATAGGGTAATGAAAGTGGAAAAAGAATTGGAATTTGGATGCTTTAGTCAAATTTTCTAAAATCGACTAAAATTCGTGAGTTTTCGTGAAAAATACTTCTGTCGGGATTTCACTAAATATTTTAACCGCACATCAACCAAACTATTATAAGCCATTTGAAACAAGTTCTGCCATTGAGCGTGCCCATTAACTGAGTGTTTTGAATTTTTAAAGTCAAAAAACGTGAAACCGAATGATATCTCGTAACATGATCTGGAAGGGACTTTAGGGGCCGAAAATAACTTTAAATCTTCTCTGTCAATTTTAAAATAACTTACCGGGTGATGAGAGTCGAGAAAAAATTAAAATTTTGAGGTTATTGTCGAAATTTCTAAAATTGACTAAAAATCGTGAGTTACAGCACACAGATTTCGTGAAAAATGCTTCCGTCGGGATTTCACTAAATATTTTAATCGCATATAAAGCAAACTATTATAAATCATTTGAGACAAGTTCTGCCAACTGAGTGTATTGAATTTTTAAAATAAAATAAAACATGAAACCAAATGATATCTCGTAACGTGATCTGGAAGGCACTTTAGGGGTCGAAAATAAATTTAAATCTCCTCTTTCAACTTCAAATAAACTTACTGGGTGATGAGAGTGGAAAAAAATTTGAATTTTGATGTTATTGTCGAATTTTCTAAAACCGACTAAAAATCATGAGTTATAGCTCACAGTTTTCGTGAAAAATGCTTCCGTCGGGATTTCATGAAATATTTTAACTGCACATCAACCAAACTATTATAAGCCATTTGAAACAAGTTCTGCTATTTACGGTACCCATTAACTGGAAGTGTTTTGAATTTTTTAAGTAAAAAAATATGAAACCGAATGATTTCTCGTAACATGGTCTCGAAGGGAGTTTATGTGTCGAAAATAACTGTAAATCTTCTTTGTCAACTTGAAAATAACTTGAGTTTTAGTCGAATTTTCTAAAACCCATTAAAAACGTGAGTTATAACTCACAGTTTTCGTGAAAAATGTTTTCGTCGTGATTTCACAAAATATCTTTATTGCACATAAACCAAACTATTATAAGCCATTTGAGACAATTTCTGCCATTTAGGGTGCCCATTAAGTGAATGTGTTGAATTTTTTAAGTAAAAAAACGTGAAACCGAATGATATCTCGGGTGTTCCGGAAGGGACTTTAGGAGCCGAAAATAACTGTAAATTTTATCTGTCAACTTCAAAATAACTTACAAGGTAATGAAAGTGGAAAAAGAATTAGAATTTTGATGTTTTAGTTGAATTTTCTAAAACCGACTAAAAATCGTGAGATAGCTCACAGTTTTCGTGAAAAATGTTTCCTTCTAGATTTCACTAAATATTTTAACCACACATCAACCAAACTATTATAAGGCATTTTAAACAAGTTTTTCCATTGAGGGTGCCCTTTAACTGAGTGTTTTGAATTTTTAAAGTGAAAAAATATGAAACCGAATTATATCTCGTAACGTGATCTGAAATGGACTTTAGGGCCGAAAATAACTTTAAATCTTCTCTGTCAACTTCAAAATAACTTACTTGGTGATGAGAGTGGAAAAAAAATTATAATTTTGATGTTATTGTTGAATTTTCTAAAACCGACTAAAAATCGTGAGTTATATAGCTCACAATTTTCATGAAAAATACTTCGGTCAAAATTTCGCGAAATATTTTAACCGCACATCAACCAAACTATTATTAACCATTTGAGACAAGTTCTGCCTTTTACGGAGTCCAATAACTGAGTGTTTTGAATTTTTTAAGTCAAAAAATGTGAAACCAAATGATTTCTCGTTACGTGATTCGGTAGGGACTTTAGGGGCCAAAAATAACTGTAAATATTCTCTATAAAGTTCAAAATAACTTATCAATTAGAATTTTAAAGTTTAACATCAAAATAACATCAAAATTCTAAAGTTTAACAATTAGAATTTTGATGTTTTATTCGAATTTTCTAAAACTTATCGTGAAAAATGCTTCTGTCGGGATTTCATGAAATATTTTAACTGCACTTCAACCAAACTATTATAAGCCATTTGAGACAAGTTCTGCCATTTACGGTGCCCATTAACTGAATATTTTGAATTTTTAAGTAAAAAAATGTGAAACTGAATGATATCTCGTAACGTGATCCGAAAGGGACTTTAGGGGCCGAAAATAACTGTAAATTTTCTCTGTCAACTTGAAAATAACTTACCGGGTGATGAGTGTGGAAAACAAATTATAATTTTGATGTTTTAGTCGAATTCTCTAAAACCGATTAAAAATCGTGAGTTATACTCACAGTTTTCGTGAAAAATGCTTCCATCGAGATTTCGCGAAATATTTTAACCGCACATCAATCAAACTATTGTAAGTCATTTGAGACAATTTCTGCCATTTAGGGTGCCCATTAAGTGAATGTATTGAATTTTTTAAGTAAAAAAATGTGAAACCGAATGATATCTCGGGTGATCCGAAAGGGACTTTAGGAGCCAAAAATAACTGTAAATCTTCTCTGTCAACTTCAAAATAACTTTCGGGGGGATGAGAGTCGAAAAAAAAATTAGAATTTTGATGTTTTAGTCGAATTTTCTAAAACCAACTAAACATCTTCGTGAAAAATGTTTCCGTCTGGATTTCGCGAAATATTTTAACCGCACATCAACCAAACTATTATAAACCATTTGAGACAAGTTCTGCCATTGAGGGTGCCCATTAACTGAGTGTTTTGAATTTTTAAAGTCAAAAAACGTGAAACTGAATTGTATCTCGTAACGTGATCCAGAATGGACTTTAGGGGCCGAAAATATTTGTAAATCTTTTCTGTCAACTTCAAAGGAACTTATGGGGTGATGAGAGGGGAAAAAGAATTGGAATTTTGATGCTTTTGTCGAAATTTCTAAAACCTACTAAAAATCGTGAGTTACCTCACAGTTTTCGTGAAAAATGCTTCCGTCTGGATTTCACGAAATATTTTAATCGCACAAAGTCATTTGAGGCAAGTTCTGCCATTTAGGGTGCCCATTAACTGAGTGTTTTAAAATTTTTAATTCAAAAAATGTGAAACCGAATGGTATCTCATAACGTAATCCAGAAGGGACTTTAGGGGCCGAAAATAACTGCAAATCTTCTCTGTCAACTTCAAAATAACTTACCGGGTGATGATAGTGTAAAAAGAATTAGAATTTTGATGTTTGAGTCAAATTTTCTAAAATCGACTAAAAATCGTGATTTATAGGTCAAAGTTTTCATGAAAAATGTTTCCGTCGTGATTTCGCAAAATATTTTAACCGCACATCAACCAATCTATTATAAGTCATTTGAGACAAGTTCTCCAATTTAGAGTGCCCATCAACGGAGTGTTTTAAATTTTTTAATTCAAAAAAGTGAAACTAAATGATATCTCGTCACGTGATTGGGAAGGGACTATAGGGGCCAAAAATAGTTGTAAATCTTCTCTTTCAACTTCAAAATAACTTACGGAGTGATGAGAATGGAAAAAGAATTAGAATGTTGATGTTTTTGTCAAAATTTCTAAAAGCAACTAAAATCGTGAGTAGCTCACATTTTTTAAGGAAAAATGCGATTGTTAAGATTTTTGAAAATATTTTTTGTGCACATTACCGAAACTATTATAAGTCATTTGAGACATTTCTTGCCGTTTATTAAGCCATGATAATTTTTTTAAATTTGTTAAGTTAATAAACATTAAACTCAATGAATTTTACTGCGGGATCAGGAAATGACTTTAAAGCCAGAAAAAACGTAAGGAAGTTATTGTGTGAACTTAAAAAGCTTACTGTAATGTTAGAATAGAAGGGTAATAAGTTTTTTGATGTTCATATCAAAATTTCAAAAACCGACTAAAATTGTGAATTATAACTCACAGTTTTAGGAAAAATGCTACTTTAAGATTGTCGAAAAAACATTTAAGTGCACATTACCAAAACTATTATAAGTCCTTTCATACATTTTCCCGCCATTTATTGAGGCCATTAATGCATTTTTATTTTTATTTTTTAAGCTAAAAACCATTAAACTCAATAAATTCTACTACCAGGGTCAGGAGGTGACTTTAAAGGCCAAAAAGCATAAGGAATTTCCTGTGTGAACTTTAACAAGCTTATTTTGAGATAAAATGAAGTAAAATAAATTTTTTTATATGTATATCAAAAAATCGTAAGTTATAGCTTACATTTTTTCTGAAAAATCCAACTGTTGAGCTTTCGTAATATATGTTTTATGCACTTTAATAAGCCTTTATGACATTTCTTGCCACGTATGCGCCGAGTGAGGATTGTTTTTTTTTTTTTTTGGATTTTTTAAGCAGAGAAATATGTACCTCAATGAAAACTACTAATTACGTCTGGGCGTGGGCGTGACTCAGTTGATCGAAAAATATAAAAAATGTCTTATGGAAACTTGAAGAAGCTTATGCCTTGTAGTGTGACAAAAACATAACGAGATGAATTTTTTTGATGTGTTTGTAGGAATTTTAAAAAATTGATTTAAAATCGTAAATTATAACTCACAAATTTTGTGAAGAATCCGGACGTTCAATTTTTGTATGATATTTTTCGTACACATCCTTCGTGTTAACTATCTGCGAAGTCCCTCGTTAGTTTATGACACCAACATCCTTCATGTTAACCTTACTATACATTAAATCGACATTGGTGCAAATAAACAAGCTGTTATTTAGATCGATGGTAAAACAGAATGGAGCTAATTATCGTCGGGATATACAACCGAGAAATGCCCATAGCAACTGTGAAATTGACTAACTGTAAGGCCATCACCATAACTAATTACAGTCTATCAGCTACTTACTCTCTTATCATAAACCATTATATATAATTTACATAGAATTTCCTTAGCGTTACTGTTAGAGTTACCCTTTCACTGTTTGCCAGCTGATTCAAGGAGGGCCAAATACTCGCATACAGCTTCACCTTCTATGGTAACTTCAAGGTCATAGTCAGATAACGCGTCCCCTTGAGCCAGTTCTTCGGCAAGTTCACCTTCCATCTCTGCATCGCGATCTCCGGCTTCATTAGCAGTTGAAGGGCCTCCAACTTCACCATCTTCCGCCATTGAAGCAAGAGAATTTGCAATGTCACCAACAGCTACAGCGATATTGCTGTCAGCAGCAACTCCGGGGGTGGCTTGAGATTGTTCATTATCATTGTTAGAGGGATTTTCGAGGTTCGTTGCATTTTGTGAGAGCAATTGACTCACTACTTCCTCCATTGTCCTCCCACCGGCCTGAAAAGCCTCAACCACTGCATAAAGAGTTTAACATCAGAGCCTAGCGCTAGGGGCCTCACAAACACTTCTTATGATTGTAACAGTTCAGGGCAAAGTTCGATAAAACACAAGTTGACGACTGTGATTTCGTCATTATTGGCTCTAAATAATGGTAAAAGTACATGCTACAAGCATGGGGTTCTATTCTATATGTAGGGATTTGACTAGTACCTCTTGATCTTTCGAAGCCCATGCGTACAAGCGCTTCAATGGAATTGTCAACTTCCTTGCGCTGTCGTTTCCATTTCCTTGATTCGATATATACCTAAAGGTCATACAAAATTAGTAATGTTTAAAGTGTATATAACTTAAAATAAATCATTATATAGAAATACACAAGTTACCTGAATGGAAGAATTAACTTCTGGATTTGTCAAATCATCCAATGCCTTCTCACCATTATTCTCATTTCTTCTAAGTGCTTCGGCTGCAAGCTCCTTCTCAAACCTGCAGAGTCGTGCAACCCGTAAAAAAAGCCAGGAAACAATCATTTTGAAATAAGCATGACATTCAAACTAAAAACTAATGAACAACTAATTCTCTCGCCTTTCTTACCCAATGGAGACCAATTGATTCAATTTATCGAGATCCACAGCTTTCTTCATGGGTGTTGTTCCATATGTCTTTTGCTCCCTGCAAATTTACTGGTCTAAGTAACAGAACAGACAGAAATTCAAAGAAAATTGATTTAGAATGACACCAACATAATTTCATCCCGTCGGCGAATATCTTCTTCCCGTTTTTGAGCTCTCTTTGCCCTCTGCTCAACAAGAAAATCAACAGCACTAGAAACATCTTGATTGCTTATCTGCAATGCCCTCTTTGCATCTCTTTCTTTAAAGCCCATGTTCATAACAAGTGAGAGGACTTCATCTGGGACCTGCAGCTGAAATCAAGAACGAAAATTGTACTCAGGTGCAAGTTGCAAGATAGATGTCCAGATGGTAGGTCTCTGGGCTTTGTTTCAAATTTCAGCACAACTTACGAATGCAAAATTTCAAAGCAGCCTAGCCAAGTAAAGCTTATCTTTACGTGCACAATATGTTTGGTCTAGCCATGTATACTGTAATTACCTGGGCGAATTTTTCATGTGCAGAAGTCAGAATCTTCCTTGATTTATCAAACTGCCCGCTGTGATAAGCCACTACCCCTTCCAGAAGCTCCAGTCTCAAATATCTATGATTAGGAAATGAAAAAGTGATTAGACCAAAGTTATCCCAAGTGGTGCAACATCTGGATATTGAATCTGCGTAGCAGTAAGAGTACTCACAGTGCAAGCTGTGGATATCGACCTGCCTGAAGGAGTCTGACACGAGAAGAATCCTTTCCATAAGCTCGTTCAATTCCTTCTCTGGCTTTCTCAAGGCGAATTCCTGCCACTGAGAGCCAGCTGATGTCTCGGAGCATGAAATAGCACCAAACCATGTCGATTTGCAGTATAGGAGGATTGTCAACAAGCTGAAAGTAAGCATGTGGTCAAACAGAAAAGGATATTATAAAATGATATAGAAGTACATCTAAGAGAAATAAATTTAAACTACATGGAAGCAAATAAACTTGACAATAATATCTTTAGTATAGATCCTCACCTCAATAACCTTCGGGTCACAAAGAGAGAAAGACTCCTGCAAGAATGAAATAAGCCCACAGATTAAGCGACACTCTTCATCACAGGAAATTTTCTGACTGAATACTCAATATAGAATAAATTTAGTTCCAGAAACATGTCCAAAACTGATTTATCTAGCATGGGGTAGGCACAAGCCATATAACATGTGATAGTTCCTCGAGGAAATCAAATCAAAAGGCATCTATTATCCCCATGATTACAGCTTATATATATGAAATTATCAATTGGGATAGGCACCAACAACTGACCTCTCCCATGGCAAGCACTTCTAATGCATCTTTGTAATTTTGTACTTCAATTAGTTGCTTTGCATTTGTATGGAGCATCAGGCCCATCATGATTGCCCTGTAAAATGACAGTTCAAATATTCAAACTTAAAATGCAACTCTATACCATTATAAACTTTCATAAAAGGAATTAATTACAACTAACTGGAGTATGAAAATCATGGGAATCCAATTATCTATCATACCGCTGATCAGTCTCAGATCCCAATTGTACTTTCTTTCCACTTTGATCTTCAAGTACTATATTGAAGTCTTCAATCGGCAATGAGCCATCTGCATGTCTCTTGGCCAATGCAGTTGCAGCTGCCCTATTGAGTTAATAGTTACACAACTAAGTTAAAACTGAAACATAGACAAGCGACAGACAAAAGCTGATATACATATAAACAATCGGGGACCACTATCAATGGCAGAGAATAGAGGAA
Source organism: Oemleria cerasiformis (assembly GCA_037349345.1). Lineage (NCBI taxonomy): Eukaryota > Viridiplantae > Streptophyta > Magnoliopsida > Rosales > Rosaceae > Oemleria > Oemleria cerasiformis. The sequence continues at coordinate 11,146,006 of JAZGTL010000004.1, forward strand.
ACTCCCCAGGCAAGGAACTGTTTACAAACTCCACATCCAATCTTAAATGAGTTAAATGGAATTGCATGAACTGAAAGCATGAAGGTAACATATACAGTTGCTGATATTTGAGATTGACTCATAAGCTTGGATAGGAAGGAGAGGAAGGAAAACAAGAAGGTTTGACCTTTTTGACAACCAAAAACCACAAAAACATACATAAGATTTTTGAGGGAATCCTCAACAATCAAAGAAAGACAACATGGAAACACAAAGGCGCCAACAATTAGTTCAGTTTTTCACATAAATTCCTTACCTTTCATACTAAATGCATAATGAATTCATCCCCAAACCTTATTATTTCTCTAAACCTTTGATTCAATTCCCCAGAAAATAACAACAGGACCAAATTCCAATCACTGTTAATAGGATTTGCTCGGACAATCCAAAACGAATATACGAAATAAATAGAAAACCACTTAGTGAAATTAGTAAGAACCCATATGAATCAATTCCCACTAAGTGAAAATTTAAACCTTTCAAACTAAAAACCCATAGGAACCGATTGCCAACGAACAGATTCTATCATCAAATTAACTAATATAAGCACATTCTTCGTCAAATTTCAGTACTTTGCTCAAAATTGAGTAAACCCATGATCAATAAACTGCAAAAGCTAAAAAATTGAAGTGGAAGACTCACTTGACTCGAGCCAGTCTGCGAGAGCGTTCGTCTTCAGCCATCAACTCCTCCTTGAAAGACTTGCCGGCCTCAGCAGATACCCGACTGGCAAGAATTTTGGCGTTGTTCTTGACACCCACTTGGGCCAAGTTCTCGCTGCCATCGCCGTCTTTCAAAACTCTGCCGGCGCATATCAAATTGATTGAGTTGGGCTCGCAGTTTGATCGCTTTGCAACCTCTTCCCTCAACATGGGGACGGTCCAATTCTCCAATTCAACCTCGAGCACACCTGCCCATGTGCCTGCAATCTTTACCTTCGCCATCAGAAAGACAAGGAGGGCTTTCGATGAAGACTTAACAGGTGTATTGTATTGTATATAACATACAGATTTCCTTGATCAACAAGGTTTAAACTTTTCCACATTGGTTTTGTGTCAGAGCGCACAGTTTTATAGGATTTTATAAGTCTATTAAAAAACAAAGGAATGTTATTTACACACTACCTTATTTAATGATTAATGATTATGTTGATGTGTCATTTTATTTATCATAAAAAATAAATATAAAGTGATTTAATTTATTGAAATGACACAATTCATTAATTGACATATTTTTAATTTATTAAAATAACATCATTAATGTGATCATTAAATATGATCAATTTAATGTATCTAAATAATATTACTTAAAAAAATAAATAAATAAATATTTGGTGGCCAAAGTGGCAATATTAGTAAAAGAATGGCTCTTCTTTCACTTTCCTTTCTCTTTTTTATTTTTACTTCTATTTTAAGCAAGATGCTTTTTGTTCTCTTAATAGCTGAGATAACTACGAAGTTTGTGAATAAACCACACGACAAACAAAAGTGGAAAATACAAGGAAATTGTTGCCTAAGTAGTCTTTTTCAGTTTTATAATAACTTGGGGAAGGGAAACACAATGAGTGTTTATTTCGTGTTTTATAACATGGGGAAGTGAAAAATTTGTCCAGTTCTTTCCTTTCTTTTATTCATTCTCGGTGCAAAAATCGATGCTTTTAGTTTAAACGGATTTTAACTAGATCGGAGCCTTTCGGAAATTCTTCATTTTTGCGGTAGCAACGAAATCGGGGAAAGTATACAGAAAAGACAGCTCTTTTCTATTATATTAACATTTTTATTAGTATTAGTTAGTAATCTCGACTCAATGAGTCATTTCTTCCGTGATGAACTCGAGTCTGTTGCCAGGAGACAGCATAAATTCACCGTACTTTGATTCTAGTTGTGTTGCCTAAATAGTTATAATTGTTATATTGGAATCTACGTACAAGTAAATAATTTTACAATATTATCATCTAAGAAAAAAGAATCAAATTCAGTTATAGAAGGCGCATATAGGAATGCAATTCAGTTATAGAAGGCATGATACAGTTATAGAAGGTGTGGACAAAACCAAAATTCAGTCATAAAAGACGACATTCAGTTATAAAGAACGTGAATTAAATTCAGCTATAAAATACGTGGATGGATTCATTCTCATGCAACCCCAACAAAATACAAACATACTACAAAATTCCACGTTCTTTTGGTTCATGTAAGATGCTATCATGAATTATGAACAAGCATTTTTTTTTTAATACATTGATGATAGTGGAGTAAGAGATTATATATTATATATATATATATATATATATAAAACTTCGTCTTTTACGAGAGTCGAATCTGAGACCTTCCACACAATATATAGAGAGAAATACTATTGGGCAAGCACAAACCCAAAAATTGAAAATAGGGTGGGTTATATTTTAGTGTTAAATGTTATCAAAATTCGAAATTGGGATGTATCCTCAAAATGCATACTTATATATACAAATTCTATTAAAAATCACAAATAAACATACAATAACAAAATATAAAACTACTTAAATTTTATTATACGAGTTTTCAAGACATTAAATTCGTTATTTATCAAATTTATGTAGATATTACCAACAAGTTCACTTTTTATTTGGACCATATATCATACAAATAAAAAAAGTCACACTCCATCTTATTTGAGTGTAGAACAAATTAGTGGAGTTGGCTATATAAGCTAATATTACATCAATTTTTCTTTAAAATTATCAAATTTCGGGTGAGCTGAAGCCCACACTAGCCCTAAGATTGGGTTCGTCCTTGCTATTAAGTCATAGCACTAAATGGCATGAACAAGCATGTTAATATTGCAACTTTTCTTTTTTGCTATGGAATTTTCCAAAATTCTAATAATAGCAAAAGCAATGGCCGTTGAAGAAAATATTTGGTTTAGGAAGGACCAAAAAGAAAGAATAGAAAAACATCATAGTAATCAGCACCTGCTCCAAACAGTCACTCTCACACTCACACTGCGTGTCAACATCTGACTCGTGCTAATCAAATTCCCCTAGCGATGGCCGCCGGCGGTGGCGTTAGCGGTGGCGCAGCCAAGAACACCACCAAAGGCAAGGCCAGAAACAAGAAACAAAATCAAGCCCACAACGATAATAAGAAGCCCCTCAATCACCACCACCACCTCGTCAGTATCGTAACCACCGCCACCTCAATGGCCCACTCCTTCCTCTCCCAAAACGAGCTCCTCCTCCTCCCCTCCCAAACCCTAACCCTAGAAACCCTACTCTCCTCCACCTCTACCTCCCTCTCCAACCTCCTCTGCTTCCCAAACCCACCTCCTCAACCCCCACTACGCCCACCACCACCACCGCTAGAATGCTGGTTCACCCGCTTCCTCTCCGCCACCGCCACCGGCAGCAACTTCGACTCCCGCTGGTCCGACACCTTCCGCATGTCCGAACACTCCTTCTCCATCCTCCTCTCAATCCTCTCCCCATGTCTCAACTCCACAATCCCTTCAATTCCCCCCAATTTCGTTCTCGCGGCTGCGATTTACCGCTTGGCCCACGGCGCCGGGTACAAGGCAGTGGGAAGGCGCTTCGGGCTCGACTCCGTGGAGGCGTGCCGTGCCTTTTACGTCGTCTGTAAGGCGGTGAACGATAAATTAGGGAACTTGTTCGAGTTCCGGTCCGATATAGCACGAATTGTATCGGCTTTCGCGTGGATTTCGCTGCCGAATTGTTGTGGGGTTTTAGGGTTTGGGCGATTTGGGGTTGAAGGTGAAGTCTTGGGGCCAAATGGGTCTTTGTTGGTTCAGGCATTGGTGGACTCTGAGGGCAGATTCCTTGATGTCTCAGCTGGATGGCCCAGCACCATGAAACCCGAATCCATTTTCCGTCAGACTAAGCTTTATTTGGGCGTAGAGGAATCCAGGGACTTGCTGAATGGTCCTGCTTATGAGCTTGGGAATGGCAATGCCACTCCTCAATACATATTGGGAGACTCTTGCTTTCCTCTCTTGCCATGGCTTTTAACCCCTTATATAAGATCAGATGAGGAGGATAGCTTTGGTTCATCTGAGAGGGCGTTCAATTCAGTACATAGCCGTGCAATGGGGTTGGTAGGGACGGCCTTTGGGAGAGTTCGTACCCGGTGGGAGCTTCTATCTAGGCAGTGGGATGAAGAGTGCGTGGAGTTTCTGCCATTCGTGGTTGTTACCGGGTGTCTGCTGCATAATTTTCTGATCAAGTGCAGTGAAGCAATGCCAGATGACAATGTGAAGAACTTAATGGAGGAAAAGCTTCCGGCTTTCAATGGACAAGTTGATGAGAATGGTGAGAAGATGAGGGACTTACTTGCGACGCATTTGAGTCGGGTAAGTCTGAGAAGATGAAATCACTTTACTGCAATTGTAGTTGCTCTAAGCTACGATGGGTTAGAGTTTTGGAGAGAATTTTTGGATCACTTGGAGCCTTGATATTACATGCTTCCATTGCATTTATGTATGTGTGCAGATGAAATTGGCATGCATATAATTTTTGTATGTAAATAGGCAATGAAGAAGACCACCAGTGTCAAGGCTTCAAGTAGTGTATTAACATTGGATGATCTAGTTCAATCAAATTTCTTTCTATGTTATAATAATGCTGGTGATATTCTGGATTATTTCTGTTTGATGTGACTTCTATCTGTGATGATATATCTTCTAGTTAATCGAAATCGAAACCATTTATAGGCATATGATGAAGTATATAAATCAAAACTTAAAGTTTGAATACATGTATTTTGAATTTCTGATAGCATATAGAACTAGGGTTGCCTCTCAAAATCAAAACCATTCAAAACTTATATTGAAAGAAAATATTTGTACAGAAACTAACAAAGATGATCTTCACTTATATTGGTTTGAAGTTGTCAATACTGGGTTACAAAAACTGGTAAGATGGTGAGCCTGCTGGGATGTATTATAATAATCCCGCAATCACAAAGGAGCAGATTCTAATAACATCTTTTGAACTCCCAACTCAAAATTAGAGGCATAAATGAAATTGCTTGTGAGTTGTATGTAGGTAGGAAGGTATGATCTTAGAAATTAAAAGTTGCAGCTTTCCTGGCCAAGAGCTTTATTGGCACAGTTTAACCAGCAAGTTAGGAGTCCCCTGATGCCGGTTTCTGTGATTTCACCGCCTCCCCGTCTTTGTAAAACTCTTACAAACTCATTTGCACTCAAATCCCCGTCACCATTTGCATCAAACACATGGAATATTATGTCAATCACACTGTTAGGAACAACGATTCCACATACCTGTATAAATCGAAAAACAGATCAACCATCAGTATAATATGCTGCTAGAGAACAGAGAATCTAAGCTAACCTAGAAATAGGAGGTACGATAAGTACTTGGGAAGCAGCTCTCTGGAGATCAGTTTTTGTTAACACCCCGTTAACTTCTCCATAACTGAAGATGGCCAGAGAGAAGGACTTCAAATTCTTGCGGAGCTCAACAAAATCTCTAAACTCTTTAAATGTGATCTTTAGGTCTTTAAGATATGGATCGTTGTCAAGTTCATCAACCCGATCCAGCAACTTGTTTATGTCACTGATATCAGCAGATGCAACCAAGGACAAAGCGAAATCTTTGGACGACATCTTTCCTTCTGCTTTGTAGTCGTAATGAGAAAACTCCAATCGTAAGATCTTTCAAATTTGAAAACAGATGAAAGAAAGGAAAATGATCATGATCAGCTGACTGAAAACATACTATGATCCAATGACAACAAAACAACCCTAAGAAACGAAGGCTTACTTCGTCGTGAAAATCCCTGAAAAACTGAACAAATCTCTCATGTTTGAGGCCTTTTTTGCCCTTTTTTCCGAAGAAGTATTCAAGGAGACCCCCTTCATCCACAGAAACTTTGATCCTGTGGCCGTCCTTGTTTTGTTTGCTTTGAGATCTCATCAGAGCCATCACTTTATTAAACTCCTCCTTATCAATGTCTCTGTTAACACAATACACATAACAAGTTAAGCTTTGGACTTGGATCTCATAACTTGATGAGAGGAGATGACAATAATATTGAAACTTGAAACACACCCGCTGTTGTCTAGATCAAACATTTTGAATGCCACTGTAAAGCTCGATTCCGGGATGCTCAGGAGGGTGACGAAGAACATGAATCTGTTCAGTAGAAGAACCAAACTGATCTCATCTCTCAAAGTTTCAACAAATATCTAAGATTCATAAACGAAATGCATCAAATTGAGACTTGTACTCACTCAGGAAAAGAAATGAGGCCATCACCGTCCGTGTCGAAAAGCATGAAGAATTTGGAAGGAGCACATTGCGACTCGCCGGGAACTTTCTCGCCTCTCAGAGATCCCTCTCTAACACGGGTTGATTCAGAGGGAGGAAATACAGGAACAACCGCTCTCATTAAGTCTGCCGGAGTCATAAACGCCTCTCCTGCCGCGTTTTTAACCGATGCAAAGTACTCAAACACCTGATGATATCCACAAAATTGTGAATTGATCGAATCGAACTTTGGAATGAATTGATTTTTGGAGGAGTGTGTGCTTGCAATTGCGTACCTTCTCAGGAGGACTTTGATCTCTGATCCGCTTTTCATACTTGAAGAAAACTCTCTTCCGGTATGAATCTGAGACAACATATTGTACTAAAATTTAAAACAGGGCAGAAACAGAGAGCTCGAAAAACACAATATACTTATCAAGGTACCTCCGAAGAGGGAAAACTGAGCTTTATCATGGTCATCGGCGATTGCCCAGGCGGTGGCCTCCTTGGTGCAATTATCAGCATAGGACACAAAGGAATTTGGATCGGAATAAGAAATGCCGATGCCGGTGCCGAGAATCAGAACCCCCGAAGAAACTGACCTCAGAAGAAAATGAAAAGAAGTACCACCACTCGAGCCTGATCTGCCATCATAACCAACTGACGATGAGCTGAGCGAGGAAGAAGAAAATGATGAAGACGAAGACGGGGATGATGAGGCAGAGGAGGTGGAGGGTTTGCCGGAGAAGGGGCGTTGAAGACCGAAAACAAACCGGTTTGCTGACCTTGAGGAATATTCCCTTAAAGATGCCCAAGAAAACATGCTATGAGTCTAGGGCAAAACGGTTTTCTGAAAACGTCACAGACACAATCGAAATGAGTAGAATTGAATTTTGTGAAAGATTCTTCAATTCTTCTTCTGGAGAAGAAGAAGTGGAGATTATAATGGGAAAGGGAGAGAGTGAGAGGGAGGGAGGATGGTACGGACTTCATTCAGCGGGAAAAGTGGCAGCTGTAGCTCTACCCCTTCGACTCGATCTTGCTTCCTAACGGTTTTTTCAAAAGTTAGTTACTTCCTCAGATCGATCCGACGGCCTACAATTTTTTCATCCAATTTTTATTAATAACATTATTCGAATGCTCCCAACAAGTAAATGGAAAATCTCTAACACGGAATCTGAATCATATTTAATTATCAAGCGTAACGAAGATAAATATTTCTTTTTTATGTTGTGTCTTCGAATAAATTTGTAAAATTCATGAAAAGCGTTTATATAGGCATGAAGTAACTGTAGGCTGCTATTTCTCGGCCCTTCTTGATGATATTTCTTGCCTCTCTAGGCCTCGTTCTGCTTGTAACAATCAAGAGACGTTCCTCTTTAATTTTGTTCTTTAACTTCGGCCTCCATCTTACCCAAAAAAAAAGTAACTGTAGGTTCGATAAATTACGCGGTTTTTTTTGTTTTTGGCGACATAAATTACATGTGGTTACAGGAGTATATGGTGTGGATCAATTAAGAGTAGGAGAATAATAGAAATGAGCAGGTAAATAGTAAAGGAGCGAGGTTAAAAGAAGTGTACGGGGGACCCCAAATCTGGTGTTCGATGTTTGTGTTAATAATTTTAAGGAGTGGGAGTAGGTTATCCAATTGAATATATGCTAACGGCTCACTTAATTTTTGGGCCCCCATTATTACCTTTCGTTAATGTTAGTGCACATGAATTTTTATTTATGGAAATCAAGTGTAGTTGGTGATAAATGTAGGAGTCCGATTTTGCTCACCACAAAGAGGTGATGGTGACGTTTATTATCGATCTTTAAATTTGACACATGTCCTATAAGTTAACTATAATTAGCGATTTCAATCAAATGTAAATTTATTAATATACTAAAAGAAATTATTATTCTTTTTATATTTGTATTACGTAATTCATTTTTATTTTATTCAAGAAATGCATTAATTTCATATCAAATTAATTTTCAATCAAATCAAAATTACTTATTTACTCGTTTAAGAAAAATAAAAAAATATCTAACAAAAATTAATTTTTTATAAGATGACTGTGTTTTTATTTTTTTTATTCACATTATATAATACGTTGATCAAAATTTATATGCGTACTCGTCACTCATGTGAAATATATTAATATTTTTTTCTTAGAGTTTAACTGACAATTTTATTATTATTTTGTTGTTCATACATATATGTATGACAGGACCCTTTCCGAATTTTCCCTCGAAACCCGTGAAAAGTCATGCTCCTGCCTGACAACTTAAAAAATTGCCGAGAATACCCTTAAGCCCTTGCAATTAGTTACGAGAATTATGCCAAAAATCCGACAGAACCGCCCCTATAAAATGGTTAATCGTCTTCCACATGTCAGACGAAGGATTAAATAACACTCTCGAATCCCAACAATCCAATTCTCAACATCCCTACACAACATCGACGTAGTTATAATTTACAATAAGTTCAAAGGTTTATCAGAGCAACTAAGTTGGAAAGTTAAATACATAAAATTTATAAGTCTTACTCGATAGTCTTAGGTAAAGGCGCAGCTGGAATTTAGTGCCTCTGCCTTTGGATGTGCCCTCGTCAACTTAACGGCCTCGAGGGGATTTGAAAATAAGAAAAATGTGAGTGGACAAAATAATCGTTTAAAGTAATTTCCGAGGAAAACTTACATTTCCCCCTCCATGAGTAAAACAATGCATGCATAATATAAAATTTCTTTTTAAATAAATAATCTATAAAGATAAACCAAAAACTTACCAGAAAATCCATTTTTTAGTTAAAACACTCGGTGAGGCCTACGAAAACCCGAACAATGGAAACATCACGTGGTCCATAATGGTAGCGACTTCGGACGTCCAAAATAACCCCTAAATGATGTCCGATTGACCCGAAACCTACGCCAAAAGGTCCGAAAAGTCAAAAACATGTCGACAAATGTCGTCGTGGCCCAAGGATCGCACGCCGGTGGAAGGTCGGCGGCTCGTCCACGGGCCAGTTACAATGCCCACGCACCTACACGCACACTAACTATGCGCTAACTCGGCTGCTAGATGGCCTCCACGTGGCTGTCAGGTGGCCTACACGTGGCTCCACGTGGCTGCCAGGTGGCATGCCACGTCAGCTCTCTGACCAAACCAATCACCGGAGAAGACGATCGCTTCGCCGTGCACCGCCGTCCGCCGTCGCCGGAAATCGCCATTAACGTCCGACCTTGAAAATTCCTATTTTCTTCAAATCTCAACCATTTTTCACGAATTAATAGTCTAAAACTATATACTCGAGCCCAAGAACTCGAAACTGAGGTCAAAATACGAAACTCTTACCTGATTTGGCCTAAAAATCGATCGAAATGTTCGATTTTCTCCTTCCTCGGTTCGGTGTTTCCCGTGGCTATTTCCCTCGACGGCCGGTATGTCCTTATTCGCAGGGAGAAGAAGATGTCGATGGGTTGAACCAAAAGGAACGAGGTTGCTCAAATCAAAAGTTTAAGGTATGGGGTTTTGGGATCGGTGGCACGGTTTGGATGAGGAATCGCAAAGAGAGAGAGAAAATGAGAAGAATCTGGAGAGGGTCTGAGTTAAAAATATATGCCAAGTGAAAATTACCAAATTTCCCCTGACCATTATAGACCCACAACTCTATCATACGAACTTCGTTTTCCTCGTGCCGCATGTCTACGAATTCGTAAGTTTGAGACCTACGCAACGGTCCACGAAAAACTTCCAAAGGTATCTCCAAACAAAATTTGACTTTGAAGCCTCTCAAAAAAACCAAGAGTAAAATCATCTTTTTTCAAATTAATTTACGAAAATTCACTAATTAAATTTACGGGTCGTAACATATATGTAATTTATCTTTTATGTTAGTATAATTTATTTTGTTATATATATGCGGTCTTCATATATAATATCTTATATATATGAAGAAAAAAAATCAAATTAGTTCTGTTTTGTTCTTGCTGCAAAATAATATTGATCTTTACAATTTAGTATGTAGGGATAAGAAGAAAAATTAATAATAATTTAGAGAATCGTTCATTTTATTTCCTTTTGGTTTAAGTAAGTATTTGATGGAAAATTAATTTGATATGAAATTGAATCCATTTTTAATTGAATGAAATAATAGAAAGATTTAATCAACAAATATGGAAAGAATAATATTTCCTTTCATTACCATAGCAAATTTATATATTAATTAAAATTATTAACCATAGTTAACTTGTAAGACATATGGTGTGACGAACATTGAGATTGATGGTAAACGTCATCACGAGAGGGTGGTGGTGAGCAAAATTGGATTCTAAAATTAGTGGTTTACTTTCATTTTGCTTGATAATAATGTTCTATATTTATATATCCGTTGATTCATTTTGTAGCTTAACTCAAAATATTTCCTCCATGATAAATGTAAAAACACCACAAAATGATGCATTCACCATTTCTCTAGCTTAACCCATATTCAACTCATATGAAAAATGATTTATAATCCCTTCCTACAAAATCTATATAACATCGTAATTATCTTCTACCCACAACATAATACAACGGTATAATTAATTTCCGTGTCACCACAATAGACATTCTCTCAAGTCTTGTTAGAAATTAAATCGTGATAAATACTAAATTAATTTAGTTTCCTGATTAATTTAGTATGATAGATTGATTTGATATCCTGATTTCATATCTTGATTTTTCTTAATTAAGTCGTTCTTCCATCTCGTACTTTTAACTCGTTGAGCAAAAGAAACTCACACTTTTTAACTCATTTGAAGATCTTTGGCATCTACTCCAACTTCCACGATATTGCCATTGTCACATTCAATCCCAACTACCATCCAAATTTTTCCACAAGCAGAAATTAGCTACATGAGGCCCCTATATATTTAATTCCCAAAATCAATACCAATTTAACCACCACATTAATTTATTTATTTAATTTTCACTTCCCATCTTATTATCTTATCACATTTATCATCTCCTTCTCTTCACATATCAATATATATATTTATATATATTCACATAATCTGTAAGCACATATATTTTAGCCATGGACTGGTTTTCATGGCTATCAAAAACGGGGCTTGACTCTTCACTAATTTACGACTATGGCCTCGCATTCTCCCGTAACCAGCTGCAGATGGAGGACACGGCTTACTTCGACCACGAGTTTCTGCAGAGCATGGGAATCTCTGTGGCCAAGCACAGGCTGGAGATTCTCAAGCTGGCCAAGAAGGGAAACGGGTCGGGTCATCAGCGATCGGTTTCTGGGCTCAGTTGGGCCCTCTTGAGAGCCAAAAAATGCTTCGGCAAGTACCTTACCAGGTGGGTTTTTAATGATGACGTGGCGGGTAAGAACGCGGGTGACCCGACTGTAGCTCGGTATCAAGAGCATTGGCGAGGAGCTTTGTTGAGGAAGCACAAATGGGTAGAGGAGGAGAAGGAAGAGAGGCCCATTGTGGTCAAAACTAGACGCAACAACATAGCGCTTTCTGGGCCGTTGGATGGGAGGGTCCAAGAGAGAATGATGGCCGACAATACTAGGAGCTTGAAGCTATCTGGGCCGTTGGATAGGAAGGTGCATGAGAGATTGATGTACACAACCAACAGGAGCCCTAGGCTTACAGGTCCTCTTGCTGTGGATGGAAATGGAAGGGCACCAGAGAGGTTGATGGTGGCAACAACTAGGAGCCCCAAGCTGTCTGGGCCTTTGGATGGAAAGATGTATGAGAAGCCCATTTTTATAAACAAAAGCCCAAGACTTTCTGGGCCTCTGGATGGAAGGGTTGTGAGCCCAAAGTTTTGCAGTCCTTATGAGAAGGAAAGGGTTGAGGTTGATTATGATGATCACTCACTTTGGACTGCTCTGTTTCAGGATATGAAACCAACTTGAAATTTGTACAACTCTTTAACCATTTTTGTTCATATATGTTTTGGAGTGCAAGTTTGATTTTTTTTTTTTTTCCTTTCATTTTTCCAGCACTTATATTTGTAATTTCTTCAGCCATGTATGATTTCATTGATGCTCATTTTGTTTCATTATTAAGCTCACTAAATTGTAACCATTAGTTACTAGTATTGCATGCAATGATATTTATATTTACTATGCAGTTATACGTATCAGGTTAAGTTTTCGTAAAAAAAAAAGTGATTTTTCGCATTTTTATTTTTTCCACATGTACTCCTTTCTTTTTCGTAGTTATTAGATTGAGTAAATCAAAGTAGAACCATGGACAGAAACAAACTGAGAAATGTAGGAGAAGAAAAATTGAGTGTGAAAATTATTTTCCTTCGTGAAATGTGAGAATGAGAGCGATACTTTTCTTTCTTATCTAAAACAGAATTTCATTGATAAAGGAGGAAAGGTTACAAGCTATGGCTTTCATAGGGGCTCATTAAAAATTTACCATAAAATCCGCTAGTTGGAAAAATTCGATCAAGAAAAAAGAGTACCCCACGCCAGACAACAAACAAATACAAACCAAAGAAGCTAACAAGCTTTAAAAACCAAACTTGCCCCTCAAGATAAACAATACAAGCTCAGGCAAGAAACTAGGCCAAAGTACCACCTCACCAACGCCCGTCTGCAAAGCAAATTGCAGAACGACCCCAGCCACTTAGTGCGTCGTCCTCACTGTGTCTCTTCGTCCGCTTGGAGCAGAGCGAGCACCCAGGGGGTGCAGTGTCCTCCCAAGACCATTCTGTTTGATTGCGCAGCCCCATCTTCTCCAGCTCATGAGCCACCGTGTTAGCATCCGGGCCTCGAAACACCACCCTGAAGTTCCTTAGTTTACTCAGCATATAAACAATGTCAACGATGACCACACTTGCACTATTCCAGCACTGGTTGCCGCCCAAAATCATGTCCACAACCGGTTTAGAGTCTACCTCCACAATCAAGCTTTCAACTCGTAAGGCCCCTGTCATCATAAGGCCTTTTCAGACCGCCACTAGTTCCACCACCTCCGCCGAGAAACCCGAAGGTGCAGCGGCCGAGAAACCCCCCAAGACAGTGCCCCTATGATCTCGAAATAAACCCCCTACTCCCCTAGCTCTACCACTTCGCCCCGTAGCACCGTCACAGTTCATCTTAACCCAGTTTAATTGAGGTTTTTGCCATCTAACCTAGTGACTGAGGGCGATACTTAATGAATAAAAAAATCATTTAGTTTTATGGTGTTAAATTTGACTCTCGTAAATGAATAAAAGTTCACTAAATCGTAGCATATTGAGCCTACTGATTTATCTATTGTTTTTATACAAGAATATTGGAGAAGGATTATACTCAATGGTCTCTTTTGGTGAGTGGGATTGGATTGAATTTGATAGCTCATCAAATTCATTGTATTTGAATCTAAAAATTGATGTGTTTTCATGGTAAGGGGAATAGAGATGATAGATATAAAAGAAAACTTATCTAATTCAATTCACTCAAAATATTAAGATTAGAAGAGGTAAGTTTCATTTTATGTCTAATTCCATCTAATCCTCTTACCGTCATAACATATTTATTTTTACATTCAAGATATATTGAATTTGATGAGTTATTCAATTCAATCCAATCCAATCCTACTCACCAAATGCGGCCATTGAATATCGACATTAACCTTACGAGAGTTGAATCTAAAACCTTCCCTTGTATTATAGTGATAAAAATACAACTAAACGAGTAGTACTAATGGCAGCAGATTGAGTTTATTAGTATCTAATAATTATGATTTAAGTGATCCAACAAACTTCTTAATGACATTTGATTGAAATGGGGTCTGGCTTTACAGCAAACTTCCATAATTCAGACTCCTTTTCATTCATGAAGATTTACATCTCTACATTCACTAACAACTTCAACAACACATCAACAATAACAAACATTGATACAACTCAAAACTGCAATTACATTTTACATAACCATCATCCACTATAACCACCAGACAGCATCCACATTAATTCAATCCCAACTGACCAAACTGACAGCGCCCGGCAGGAGGGAGCGTTGAGATAATCAAGTCATAATCTCACTGACAAGTACACAACATCTACTCTTGATTCCCAATCTACTCATTCTCGTTGATCTTATTCCTAAACCCTAATGGTTTGTGCTTGGAGGTAGCCGGAAGGAGCCCCCAGCGTAGAGCATTTGGTACACCGGCTTTATCCTAAAAGACAGAACAATGCTCAACATGGTACCAACACCACAGACAGCAGCCAGGACCAGGAAAGTGAGCCTAAAGCAATTTGGACCCAAGCAAGTCACATTTGTGCCGTACAGATTGTTACTCCCCAGCTGCTTCGCCGCCTCCTTGTCGTACATATACCCTGCAAGGAGACCTGAAAAAAGAAAAGCGCCTAGAGGGTTCCCTAACGACATGAAATTGTAAAAGATCCCAAAATGCTTCAGTCCAAAGAGCTCCGAGACAGTTGGGATCATGATAGAAAACTGAACACCGTAGCAGATTCCTAGTAATCCAGTTGCCGCATAAAAGGATGCACTGATGCCGGAAGCAAACAGCAGATAGATACCGATCATTATAACTTGAGTGCACGTCATCCAAACTGTCCGAGGGACTGTTTTCGACCTGCAAACCAAACAACTATTGATCCTCCATTTGAGGCAAGTACCTATCAATGCCAGTATGCATAAGGAATTAGGGATAAATGTTACTGACCTGACAAAATGCTCGGAAACAACTCCTCCACCAAGACGGCCAACAAAATTGCCAAAGCTGAAGAGTGAAAGCAAGATTGTGGTATCATGAAATCCTTGCGCAATCCCGATTTGAGCTAAATTATTAAGAACAGTCACCCCAGAACCAACCCCCACAAAATAAACCACAAATAGAAGCCAGAAATCGGCCTTTACCACAGCTTCGCTAAATTTGAAATCTTCCCCTCTTTTAGGCCTTCGTTTTCTCTTCACTGCCCCCTCACCCTCGGCAAGAAGCATTGCCACGTCAGATGAATCATCACCTTCGCTTACCAGGCTTGTTGTTGATGGAGATGGATTCAGCAGTGGCTCGGTTTTGTCTGCATTGCCTTCTCCATTCAAGCTACTAGAAGAGCCAACTTTTTTACCCAGAGGCCCATCTCTTGAGGGATACAAGGTCATTTTTACAGGGATAGAAAGCGGTGACATGAGAAGTAGAACCATTACAACAACAAAAGTGTTGGTAACTGAAGGACTTAGAGTAAAGACATCATCTAATATTGTTGTTGTGAGAACATACAACCCCAGGACAATGCTTGCAATTTGGACAAAAAGAAAGTGGCCGCGCTCTGCTGGGTCTTCAGTAGAAGCCGGAGTACAAGGCCTAACGAAATACATCATAATCAAACATAAAAAAGGAACTCCGAGAGTAAGGAAGAGCAGAATCTTAGAAGACGAATTACGAAGCAGGACGCTATAAATTTCTGTAAATACAGCTGCGGCAAGGCCCCCATAGCCTTTGAGAATACCCGCAACGGTGCCTCGACTAAGAGGGAAGTTTCTCATATTGGTTACAAGCACAGCGGTCGTAAACCAGGCATTACTGTTAGTGGCAACGCAAAGGGCAATCCATAACTGCAATACCAGAAACAACAGAAAAATAATGAATTATGAATGGTTTATGATTTAATAACTAAAAACCATGTGTATTTGCAGCAAAAACTATATCATTTCATTGGCGATTCAAATATCCCAGAAAGGAAAGGAAGAAGATGGACAAAGAAACCAAGTCATAAGGCCAAATCAAATTGAAGCACACCAAATTTTATCAATTAGCTCATTAAAGTTTCAAACTTTACCAGAAATTACATAGAGAAAGCTAATATTAATAATCTTCAGAAGTAAAAGTTCCAATTTTTATATCAAATTGAAATTGAAACATCAACCAATCTTTTGAAATTGAAATTCAAGCAAAGGGGTTGTAAACCAGGCATTACTAGTGGCAACACAAAGGGCAATCCATAATTGCAGTACCAGAAATAACAGAAAGCTAATGAATGGTTTATCATCTTAAAACTAGAAAGCTTGTATATATAATACACAGCTAACCTGTGTCATTTAATTGGATAATCAAAAGTCCCAAAGAGGAAAAGAAAAAGATTGAGAAAAGAAAGGTGCTTACAAGTCAAGGCACCAACAGTCTTATGAGATTATCAATTAAGAAAGTCACAAGGCCAAATTAAATTGAAGAACACCAATTATTATCAATTAGTTCATTCAAAGTTTCAAACTTTACCAAAAAGTTCCAATTTGTATATAAAATTGGAATTGAAACATCAGTAAATCATATAAGATGATCACTAAGAAAACCCCCCAAGTCAAATTTCCAAGCATAGAGAAGAGAAGAAGAACATGCTTAAATTTGAGTGAGAATTGTAGAAATTGGAATTGGAGAAAACGTACCAACCAGTAGGGCAACTGAACAGAGCGACTGACGGCGAGGTATAGGACGCCATAGCCACAGAAGCAAGCGAGAGCACCGATCAAGAGAATGAGCCAAGGAGGGAGCTTGTTGGAAGCAATACCTGGGATCAGACCGACGTTTTCACCGATATCGTTGGCAACGCCGAGCATGGTGAGCTGTTGCTGATTGAAACCCAGAACCGATTTCAGCGAGTGGGAATAAAGTGGGAAAGTGTAGGCATTGCCCGCCGCGATTTGGACCCACACAGCTGCTCCTAGCCCCACCCACGGCGGCCTCGTCCCTGCTTTTACCGTCACCATGGATTGATGATGATTCTCAAACACAAAATCTCAGCTCAAAACATTAACAACAACAAAAAACAGCTGCAGATGAGTCGATGTTGTTGTTGTCTGAATCTTTGCTTGTTTTGCAACATACAGAGATGACTTGGCGCTTACTTTCTTGACCTGGACGACTCTCTTCCACGTCAAATGTGAGCCAGTTGTTTGTAGGTGTGGCAGACATTCCACCGTCAAGATTTTAATTGCGTGCCAAGTAGGAAAGTCTATGGAGCCTGCGACGCAGAGGAGTGCGACCTTAGGCTTTTATAGGCTCCTGATTTGTGGACCCACTTGGTGAGTCACATCATCATATGGTCCAGGACACCAAGTCGGCAAAACCAAACTGGTAGGCCGGTGATCCGGAACATGTTGTGCTCCTAGGAAGCCACGTGTTATTAGGAAGCCGCGCTTTTTGGTTTTAGTTTCAAACCCTGTCGATTTGCATGTCTAATCATTTTAAAAGATAAGCGATTATGAAAAAGTACAAGTTGAATTTCCCATCTCATAATTCTACGTCGATCAACTTATTTTGTGTGTCGATTAGCAAAAAAAAAAAAAAAACTTATTTTGTGTCTCGGGACTTGAATATTAATTGAAATTTCATCTAACATACGAGTAATTTAATAAATGAATTTATTTTAAAAGAAACAGAAGAATCACGTTAGTCTATTTATCTGGTGTCCGAGAAGATCCACATTCGGAAGTCAAAGTCCACCTGTTGGGGAAGACTCACGCCACGGAAGTCGAAGTCCACTCGAATTCAGGATGTGTTTTGTACCAGTCCTAACAACTGGACTAACTTGTTGTGGTAACGTTATTATTGAATTTAGAATTTCTTTTTCTGTTAAATTGTTTTTCTTTAACAGAATGTTGATATATTTTTTATCAAGGCCAGGCTGGGCCAAGATCATGGATCTTGTTTCCAAAGTAGAAGCGAAGAAAAGAGAAAAACAGGCAAGAGACGCATGCTTTCAGCTCAAGTTGTTAAATCATATACCATGTAGTATTTTAATACAAAAGGAAAGCCACTTAAAAAAATTTGGAAGCAGATTGGGCTTTAATTTGATCCGTTAAGATGGCCCAGCACCTCAAGGCTATGGGCCCTCCTGTCCATATTTTGTGGACAATTTTAGTTGGGTTTGATGAGAGGCCTTGTCTCAAAGGCCCATATGGAGATTAACACATTAGGGTTGGATGGCCACGCGTCGATTCCTTGTAGCTCCACCCCCAAACTGCCAACTGGACCGATCAATCCACCAATGGCTCTCAGTTCGGATAGGTTGAGGTTACCTATTGTGACAACAACGTCACAATACCTTAATTAGATATTTGTCAACTTGCCGAATTCTTTTTTTTGTAAATCTAATCATATGAATTTCTTTAGGAATCTTGAAAAATTACTCCAATAATTATAGAGAACATTACAACTAAGCATAAATTATAAAAATATCAGAATACAGGCAGAATCACACTTCGATCTGTAGCGATCTTGGCTATCCAAATCAACGAACAAGTTATAAAAAATTCTATATTAATTTATACTCTTTGTTAACTATACATAGTACTATCTACTATCACTAGACTCTCCGAAATAGAAGATGGGTTCGCCTCTTCATGTGAAATAGCCTTATTACTTTATATGCACCCAGAATAAGTCAGCGAGTCTTAAAATGCAGCCAAAACTGAAATTTACCTCAGTTTACATCCAGAACATGCATTTCGTTACCTTCATTGCACCATCTGTCAGTTTCTATTACTAACGCTGTTAAAAGTGCTGATGTGACAGTAATATTACAAAATTTGTAGGGACAATTAAGACATTTGCTATATTTTATTAAATTATATATTAAAATTATTTTTTTAAAATTAAAACTAATTTTATTACCCAACCTTCCCCAACCCACCCACCCGATCCTCGTCTCGCTCTCTCCCTCTATTGGACCTCCCCCCACCGCCTACCCACCCACCACCGAGGTGATTGGGGAAGATTTCATATAATGCAAAGGAAGCTAACTCAGCCACTGCTGCCAAAACCTCCAATTCCACCGCCTCCCCCGCCAGACACTTCGAGCATTCCATCGGATAAGCCCTTCGAACAAAAGCCCCAAATCACAAACGCCACCGACCTACTCGGATTCTTATACTCCATCCACAGCAGCGAGTCTGTGTGCTCCAATGCGGTCCAGATCTAATCTGGGTCCCGCTTCGGAAACCCGACAGCCACAAAGACCTTGTTGAGGTGGTCAAGGTTCAGGTCCGAGATGGTGCGGTGGAGGAGGAAGCCTGGGGAGTCGAGGTCTTGGTCGGAGATTGAGTAGGTGTTGATGGTTGGGGTGCGGCGCGAAATGGTGATGTTTTGAAGGGAAGTGGAAATGGTGGTGGTGTTTGTAATATGCAAATTTCAATTTTTGGTGCATTTTAAGATTAAAAAAAAATTTCTAAGTGCATATCAAATAATAAGCCTGCAAAATATATTGTCCTATATCTACTCTCGGCTCTTACGAAACAAATATATCCATTACTCTCCGAACAATTTTTTTTCGTTCATCAAGTGGGAGGGGTTAATAATTGTAAAGCCTACAACAATAACAAAAATCCAAAAGATAATAACTAAATTTTGAAAAAAACCAAAAAACCTCACCTAACCTAAGGTGGGGATGTGACCTCTATATCTTTATCCAAAGTTATCCTCGTAGGCCCCTCTTCTTCTTCTTTCTTATCCTCTCTCCACTACGAATTTTGGACGCCCAGCCGAACAAAACAGATATGTAACAAATTAAGGAGCGTTGGATCGACCATGGAATTCGATCGCGACCCTTCAACACCCCACGTGGGAGGTGCATGCACATAGATAAATAAAGATAATGGGCCCTGTCATTACTCGAACTCCTACACTACTATTGGACCCCACTGCCGTGGCCCACATTACTCACTTCCCCTTCTAGGCTCCAGCTGCATCTAACTCATATTGACGTGGCCTCACGAAATACATTCACAAGTGGACAAAAAAAAACTCACTTTCCGTTTCCCGTATTCTAATACCGTATATATGTTGAAATGCTGTCATTTTCAAATTATCTTTTGCAATTACTTGCTTATTTAGTCAATTTCAAATATTAAATAAATTAGAAATTACATAAGTACACAAGTTTTCCATATACATATTTCAATTTTGTTTTTCTAGATGCAGTATGAATTTTCAATAAGCTAGTCTTAATCATAAATAAAAAGATCCGCAATATAAGCGATATTTTTATGGATATATCTGTATTTTTTTGTCTTGATATAAAAATAAGGAGGAAAAATATCCCCGAGATTTCCGTGGATATATTCGTATTTAAGGATCTCGGCATAAAAATAGGAGGGGAGGAATATTTCCCCAATTTTCACGATATCCGTATTTGTTTTATTGAGTGCTTAAGTTTTTCCCAAATTTTCATTATAAATCTTTAAATTTTAGACTAAATTTTCAATATTTTTTTATTGAGCGTGAACGATATCGATATCGAAAAACGATATTTTCATCATTTGTCTTAATCTTAAGTATCTATTATATAAGTGCTTATAACACCTTAGTGATTTGGAGGGGCCTTTGCGGTATTCAAAAGTGAATGTAATTTCATTTGGTGATTTTAGTCCTACGTGACTTATGAATTCATCGTATCGGTAGATCCTAGCACGATATTGCTTAGTTATTTCTAATGACTTTGTCGTTCATTGCCTTGTACGGTTTTATTATGCCCTCTTCATTTAATTTGATATATTTTACCGATTTTTTTCATTATATAATTTAAAGTCTCAAATTTAAATTTCATAAAAAATAGAACCGATGCTCGATGCTCCATATATATGACTTGTAATTCACCTGTTGTGACAACTTCCTTTCCTCCACTTGCATCCAAAATATTTGAGTCTACAATTTGCCACCTTTGGTTTTGGGTTTTATAATTTCATTGTTTATTGCTTTATTCCTTAAACTCCTCCTCCTCTGAGTCAGCACGTATTCAGCCATCTGCATTTCCAGATTTCAGAACTCACAAACTCTCTTTCCCTGACCAGATCCATCTCCATTATTTTTCAAACTTGAATTAATATTTGGCTTTTTTTGTTCTGTTTTTAAAAGTTGGGTTGGAATCTAACACGTAATGTCTACTGTATGTGCACCTAACACGTACCAATCTGATAGAACAAACAAACACAGTGATGATCTATCTCACGTCAAAAATAACATAAATGACGTGATCAGATCGGATCGGATCGGATCGTTTTAGAGTTGAATCAAGATAAATCAAATTTGAAGATCTTATCTGAATATTAAAGAATGTAAGAGGTGAGAGTGAAACATTGCTCGCCAGTTGTTCAAAAAAAACAAATAATTACGTTAATATCTGAGAAATTTAAAAAATGGTGTATCTATCGGTAAGCGTCATCACCCCGAAGTTGTTTTCAGTCAAATTCATTGTGAACCTAAAAGCAAAGGGCAGGTTACATCAATCCTTGCGTAGTATACGCATAGTATACCGCTATACCCACAACTTTCCTTTTCAGAACCTTATCTTCCCGCGGGAGGCAGAAGCCAGTTTTCGATGGACTATGGGACTAAAGGCGGGGTGGGGGGCCTGCTCGTTTTTGGCACGATGGGGACCATTCTTCCATCCATTGCTGGCATTCAAATGTTGTTCCCAGCAACTTGTTAGCTCCAGTCGTCTCCCCCAATAATGAATTTCGTCATCCATCGTCACTTTTGTTATTATTCCCAAAGAAAGAGAAAAAGAAAAGGAATCAAATTTTAAAATTTCAACCGATTTGATTCCGAACAAACCAATTTAGAAAATTGAAAATTATTGTGATCATCAGTGATCGTTTTGATTCCTTCAAAAAGTAAAAGGGTGTATGGGTCGCCTTCCATCCATAATTAGAAATTCATCAGTTTGTTTGGCTTCCTCCCACATGGTATACTAACCTCAGGTGCCCGGCACCAGCGGATCAGGAAGCAAGAACACCGAATTAATGTCACATGAACTTCTATCAATTCCATCAAAAGTCCATTCATAGAATTTCAGTCCCCTTTCTTCCATTTTCGTTCAGTCTATTTAAATTCATATATGATTGTGTATTCCCTTTCGTTTTAACCATTTGTTCGATTTTGATTTTGATTTTGATTTTGATTTCCCTCCAAATCTGATCTTCCATTCAAACGGAATGTTATTAGAATTTCAAAACCCACAGTTTTCTCCAAATTAGAGAAATATACCTGAAAATAATCAATAAGAACAATTCAAAATAAATAATGTGAAAAACGAGACACAATTGAATCGAAAACGAACAAACTAACCTGGATAGCCAATGAATCCGGAACGGGGTACACGGAGACGGAGTAAACGGAACGAACGTACGGCGAGGCTGACGGCTCCCAGGCCACAACACACTACCAGGGACGAAACGCATAACGATCGACAACGGAAGCCGTCAAAACTAACGGAATACCCAAAGAAGCCGATAACACGCAGAATTGGCCAAGTGAAGGAAAGGGTTCGAATATGAATGCTAAGTGGTGCCAATTGCCAAGTCGGTCAAATTATAATGAATGATATCTGTTTGCTCTGAATTTTAATTTTGGCTGCCAAATTTTATGCTTATATGGAAGTTAATAAGGTCCCAGAAAGCTTGGAGTCGCCAACAATGGCGCGCCACCGATACATATGTGTGCTTATCTATACAGAATGGAAGATAGCTAGGTATCTAATCATCATAGTCCCCTAGCTATAGCACTTCGGTCACCAACCGGTCAGATCACTAACACTTTAGCCGGATCCAGACACGTCATCACCTCCGAGCGCATTTCTGCTCGCCGGAAAACCTCAATGAATTGGCGAGCAAAACTTGGGATCCAAACCGGTGAAATCCCTAAATTGGACTCAATTTGTGTTTTAATTTCGAAATGAATTTTTCCAATTACTCATCGGCTTTGGACATGGAAGAGAGCCGGCTGGGCCTGGGCCGGAAGTCGACTCGGCGCTTTTGGCTGTGAGAAGAGGGACGAATCAGAGCGGATAAGGCGCGCTTCACCAGATCGCCTTCGACGCCGCCGATTCTGACGAGGGAGTTCGTCATCGCCGATCTACGCGCGTTGAGGCGGTTCTGGGAGTACGGCGCCGAGGCAGTCACGTGCGAGCCGTAGTTCTTGTGGAGGCTGCAACGGAAGGAGCCGGGGTGGTTGGTAGGGGAACACATACAGGTGCGCTTCTGGTTACTGATCTGTCGGCTCTTGACGGCGTTGTGGTGGTTGCCGTTGCCACGAGGTGAGACGGAGATGGAACGGCTGGGAGAAGTCGGACGGTCGAAGGAGAAGCGTACGGACTGGGCGGAGGGAGAGGGTGACGAGCGGGCAAGGTTGAGGCGCGTGGGGGATGCGGCACGCTGAAAGAAGGTGGAGGACCGGGAAGAGAAGCTGGAAGTGGAGGAAGCGAAGGCTGAGGAAGACGAATAGTGAGAGTTCTGGAACCTTCCACCGGGCATAGAGGAGCGGAGGACTGGACCGGCTCCGGTTGATGATCTTCTAGAAGCTGATGCCATTTGTGTTAATCGGGTTGAGAAACTTCAGAGAGAGAGGATTAGAGACTGAAAACGAAGGAGAGGATTTTTTTTCTTTGTTGTAGGCTGCGTTTCGCTGCCCAATTCGGCAAACCTAAGCTACACTCGAGCTATGTATTTATAGTCCTTGAGCAACGAGAAACCGGTTCAGCTCGCGATATTTTCTTTTGAGCTGTTCCCATATTTGTTTATTGGGATTGCAATTGTACCCCTACTCTTTTGCTTATTTGTGTGATGGGTATATTACGACCATCACGCGTGTTATTTATTTCAATCAAATTGCGTTCTTTCCATAATAATATATTTACAAATTTCCCAAATTAAATTGTTCTTATTTAGCATTTCTATTTCAAAAGTTTCCTAATTATCACTAACATTTTACAAACTTTTCAATTTAAAGTGTACTATATTGCGGTGATAGATATATACGTCTTATTTTTAATTTAATCATTTTTATTTTCTTATGTCCGTATTATAAAAACATTATAATTTATTTTCCAAACAAGATTATCGTGCTCTCGTTTCAATTAAAAATTTGATAAGAATATATATTTTTTTAGAGGAATTAGTTTGTGATTATTAGTATTACTGGTCGATATTGATATTCGCTTTAGAAATTTTAAGTTCAACTTTTATAAAAATTAAGATCACGATAATCGTTCAATATTCTTATATCGAAGTCATATATATTTTAATTTTAATATGATGATTAATGAATTAATTATTATTAGTAATACGATGAGTGCAAGCAAAAGAATTTAAAAAGGAATGAATCAAGCATGTGATTGTTTCTAGACACAATGAATTTGGAATTGATTCCAATTAATTAGTTAATTAAATACATTTGTGCCTAAAACGTTTTTGGCCATAGCATTATTATTTGCCCAAATACAAAGAACCTGCCTAATTGTAATTGGCCTCATAATTGAAACATTCCTTCAAGAGGAAGGGTGCAATTAGACAAAACGTAATTACCAAGAAGTTGGGGGATCTTTATGCAAATTTTAACCTAACCAGAGGGTAACAGGTAGGTTGGTTAGAATAAACTGGGGGCGTAGTTAGAAATTTCAGGCTGCGTTCCAATGGTTTCGACGCCAAGCTATGGGCAGCGAGGCCCGCAGAGACGCAATCACGCAGACTCGCATAGCGATATAAACAAATAAATAAAATAATAAAACGACAAAGAAGCGGGGCGTTTTATCTGACAGCTGGAGGGGGGAGTCAAGCGGTTCAGTCTCCCACGCACTTTCGTTGTGACACGTACGCTGTTAATATTTACCAATTTCACTCTCCAGCCCCTTGTTTTGTTAAATTGTTTTTATTTGTAAATAAATTAAAATGGGCCAGAGATTTAATGAATTAATTAATTTCCCTAATATGGAGATTAGCTGTTTTCACTTAGTCCTTCCATTAACTTGGAAAATTAACAGCACATATTTAACACGGCATGTCATGTCGATTCGATTGGGTGTGGAATTTATTTACTGAAATTACTGTGCACTCGGAATTGCCTAGAATATGCTAGTATCATTTTCCGAACACAAAATTAGCCAAATATATGGTCCTAATATTTGTGGAAGGTCTTCTCAAAAAAAAAAATATATATATATATATATATATATATATATATATATTTTGGAAGGAAAATGATTGGATTTGACAGAAAATTAATACCTTAATTTATTCATATATTTGGGAATCGTATATGTAAAAAAGGCCAAAATATAAAAGAGAATTCTTTGTTGGTATGTCTTTTAATTCTGATTAGGAGTGTGTTGAAACGAGTATATGAGTCTTTCTTATCTTTGGAATAATGAATTACTGTAGTTTGTCACTAGCTGACCCTTTTTTAGAAAAAAATAATAATAAAAAAAAAGAGGATCAATATTAATGTATGGCCCGATGTGAGATTAATTTGATTTTTAATTTTATAAATGTATTAAATGAAAATTAAAAAATTGATAAATTAAATAGTTATAAATTATAACATCCAATTATATGTAAAATGAAATTACATATATTAAATATTAACTTTATTTTTATTCAAATTAATTAAAATTTCTCATAGAACTAAAGAGTGAGATATCACTTAAACGTAATACTAAATTCGTAAAAAACAATCCATAATCTTTAAAAAAGTTATTCACAGCTATCGTTGTGGGTTAGAGGATCTTGTGATGTCTTTGAGGACCCCGTCCTACTGCAAATGGAATCAAGGTGGGGACCCTGTCCTATTGCAAATGGAATCAAGGTGGGGACCCTGTCCTATTGCGAATGGGGTGTATGTGGCACAATTGAATTGAGGTCGGGGGGACACATGGCGCTCCACAATTGTTGCTATTTGCATACAATTCTCCTTGTCCTCAGAAAGAGTCAAATTTGGTGCGGTGGTAAATCATCACCCAAGGCACTCACCCGCCCTATTTTCGTACAAAAGGATTTAGAAACGAGTTATATTTATGGAGTACCGATTTTTCTTTTATTTAGTATTACGATTTAATAGTAGTTCTTATTTTATGTAATGTCCGGTTATATACATAAGACGTATAAAATTAAACTCTCATAAAAAATAGGTCAATAATCAATATGTATAATGTAATCATCATTTTCTCATATTATTATATCAAGAAAATAAGTATCAATTTTTTTTTCCTTTTTTTTATATAACAATATGGAGAAAAGAGATTACATTCTAAACAATGGGAAGATCAAATTATACACAACGGGTATTGATCTTGCCCTTTATGAGAGTTCAATTTGAAACCTCTCACATAACATGTGAAGAGAAATATTATTAGTTCGTAATACTAGGTGGCGTATCGATTTTTTCTTTAAGGAAACTAAACTTTTATCCATATACTATACAGTGAAATTAAATATGCTCTATTTTAAATTTAAGAATTCACTATCATCGTTATAATTTAATGATAATTATCTTCAATGAATTATCCCGATTTAATCCAAATTTTCTCCTTATATGATGTAATTATAAAAACAAAATCAATTCCTTAATTATTGTATTAAAAAGAATACATGATTGTATTAAAAAGACCTCGTGATTAACTTTAGAAGATTCTCAACCTTATTGTAAGCTCCATTTTATATTGGGTGAAAGAAAGGGGCGTTTGGCAAAGTCGTCGTCAAGATATGTCGACATAAAATAGGATAGAACCAAATAGAAAAACGTTTCAGCCACGCGCCACTTCTGGAACATAATTAGTGGCTAATTAATGGCCACGTAATTGCTATATTTTTCTTTTAATTTATTTCCTTTCTTTATCTTCCTTTAATTTTCTCGTCGACATCACAATATACTTCCTCAATTTATATTTATTTATTTTATATAATAGATTTATTTACACAAACACCCCCTAAATATTTTTATATTTTCACAAACATCTCATCAGGTTTTTGATCTTACATAAACATTCCCTCAAGTTCCAAAAATATTACATATGACTCATAAAATATGAAAAATTATTAATTAAATGAAATATAAGTTATGTAAATACTAAAATGCCCTTATAGTTGTTTGGATGCGTTATCCTTCTAATTCTAAAAATATTACTATAGAAGGTCAATTTTGTCAAATTTTAAGTTTTTGTCAGCTTTTAATTGATAATTACATAACAAATGAATTTATTAGTAATATTTTTTGAATCTAAATGGATGTTTGTGTAAGATCTAAAATCTGAAAGAGTGTTTGTGAAAATACAAAAAATTTCAGAGGATGTTTGTGTAAATAACCCTATATAATACAATGATATCTTTAGAAGCTTTTTTTTTTTTTTTCTTTTTTCAAGTATTCAATAACAATAATTAAAAAAGAGTTGGTTTCATTGGCCCAAAGGCACTAAAGAGACGACCAATGGAAAGTATTATTCATTGGGGTTCCTTTCATTTTCATACTTTTCACTTTTTTCTTTTTCTTTTTCTTTTGTTATTTTATATTATCTGGTAGATTTTATTCTTACACTTTGAGGATAAAAAAAAGATAAAAAGATGATAACTTGCATGAGAATTTGTTTTATACGAAGAAAACTTGCATGAGAATTTGTTTTATACGAAGAAAACTTACAATAGTTCGAGCAGATTCTATTAATATATTTGTGAGTTGTGAGGAAATTATTATCGAATTTAATTCGTTTTAGAAAATTGTTAAAGAGGTCACTCATTTTGTCATTTCATCTAACATGCGTATTTTTTATTTTTCAATAGATTTACATATTTCATTAATGAAAATTTTTTGATCCAGTGAGTAATAGCTTTATACATTGAGTATCAACCTCAGCTTTTACGAGAGTCAAACTCGAAACCTCTCATATAACGTGTGGAGATAAATACTACTAAACTGTAGTACTATGTGATACCACCTTTTAAATTAAAATAAGGATAATACTTACATCCCATCCCTGGTATTACCTTCTCGTATTGCCCTTTTGATATATCGAATAATATGTATACACATATTATAATCGGAACCGTTCAACTCCTACATCATTATTTCAAGATCAATTATATAAAAATTCAACTAAAATTGAGATCATTTAACTTTTCATATGTGTAAACTAAATGAACGGTTCACCATAAAGATCTTCCTTGTACTAATACCGTTGAATTATTTGATAAATATGAATGACTAAACGACCTCCAAAGTTGTTGATTTTTTTCGGAGATAATCTTGAATAATTATTTAGGAGATGAACGGTTATAATTATGATATATATATATATATATATACGGTTCATTCAATATATCGAAAGAATGGTACGAGTAGGTACCACTAAGGTGAGATGCAAGTATTATCCTTAAAACAAGATCTACATTAGCTTTGAAACTTAATACGAACTCTTCAACAACTTGCCAACTTAATAATAACAGTGTTATCTTAATTAACTATACAAAATATATATAATATTTTTTAATAAAAGACCACTTCAAGACAAAGTTTTTAATTAATTGGAGTCATCATCTATTAAATAAAATTTCGTGAAAAATTTCGTGAAGATTAGTGTAGGAATCCACTGCCACAACCTTCCACTTAAATCTTAGTATGATCAAGAGGAAATCAAACGCACACCCGATAAAGCACACAAATACAAATTCACTCTAACCACTAGCTAAAATACCTTGAGGTGAATATATATATTCCTATATAATTAGTTGGCGGCAAATTGTTTGACTAAAGTCAACTTCTCTCCATTCTCCTGGCTAGTTTTTAGTTATATTATTAATTAAAAATTATTTTAAAAAAAATCCCGTTAACGTTAATGATGTAACTAATGATTTTCTAATTAATTAGTTCACAAAAGAAGTAATATATTTTGGGCGATGAAAGTGGGGGAATTTTTGGTCTAGTCAAAGCTCCTTTGTATGATGCATGATTAATTAGGTTGGTAGTGAGTCAATAATCCAAACTTAACCCTAATTAATTTGCTTGCAATTTGCATAACCAAGTTAATTAGTCAGTAATGTTCAAACTAATTGTTGGTATGAGGCCGGTTTCAATCTACGATGGATTCATTTTAATTTGGTACATCATATCATCTTTGTTTCTTGTTTTAATCAACCTAGCCTACCGCCTACATCCATGTGTGTGTTAGGTTATTTAGACTACTAGCTAATTGCAACCGATAATTAAGTTTCATTTTTGTTGGCCTTCCACACAATCAAATCCTTTTAGGTGTTGGTTGTTAGCTAGCTTTGATGTTGTAATCTAAAATTCTCTTTACACGGTATATAGAAATATTGCGTACTAGACCATAAGTGTAACGACCTGTCCCGAATTTTCGGCAAACGACATCGTTATAGGAGTCCTCCTTTCACCGGCCTACAACTGACACAAAGGTATTGTTACCTGGTCCACCCTCCGAAAATCCCCATGCTGCAGCATCTTGAGGATTCGAACCCTGGACCAAGGCTTTTTATTCCCCTCAAGGAAGACACCTTTGAGTTGCGCTGGAGGATTTCGGCGGCCATAACAACGCCGTTTGCGGAGGATTCGGGACGGATTGTTACAACAAGTATTAACATTACCGTACCTTTGAAAGGGTAAGGTGGGTAACTTGACCTTCCGACACCTGAAAATTTCTTCCTTGAGGCAATATGTTGATTCATGTCTATAGTCTAACTTTTCCCTTTGTTGACCTAATATGTTCGACAATATACTTGAGAGGAGAGTCAAATTTTTATAGAAAAGTATAAATTGCGGGTGATGATGAAATATAATAGAGGAAGAATGAGGTTGGTGTCAATTTTAATTTCTAAATCCCTAATTCTAAATTGAATTCATGTGAGTTTCTTTTTTCTTGATTATTTGATATTTAGATGAATGACATACTATATGGACAAATTCAATTCATACGTTTTTTTTTTTACTTATGTTGATGTCGAAATTAGACTAAAATACCATATTCGTCGTCAACAAATTTAACTTATAAGCTTCCATAAATTACAAACACTAATACATGCTTCATTTCTTAAAAACTTTACACGCTTTATAGGTTGAGCCATCCTTGAAAAAATTTATGGGTCTGTCAATGAGCATCAATGGCGTGTCTTTGCCACTAATACAGTGGGTTGTGCATAGTTTGATTTTGCATGTGTATAACGCCTTACGTCTTAAACAAGTTGATTATTTATTTTTATATGAAGTGACGGTGATTATATACGGTTAGTGTCGATTTTGTCCTTTACGAAAGTTGAATTTAAAATTTCGTATTTTATTATACGCTAGAGAAAAACATTATAACATTGTAATAAAGAACATAAAAATCAAAGTAACTAACTTAATTTATTTTAATCAAATTAACGAACATAAATCAACATGAAAACACCATATTATGTTTAATTTGTTTTAGCTTCGTATTAGGTGGTCGCCTAGATGATCCAACCGTTACGCTTTTGTGACGAAGATCATTTTCAAGGAATGCATATGGGCCTCCCACATCGAACTTTCCTATTTGCTCTAATATGGATCCTGCACTCAGTTACGTATTAAGAAGAATCTCACATAATTATTAATTAGAGGACCACCCATGTGATCTTGAGAACAAAAAGTCCTAGTTTTGGGTCAACCATTTCAACTTTCAAGCCCTCCCAATTTCCATAGTCAATTCCGTCCCATTCATTGACAAGTATTTTTATAATTCGTCAACAATTCTAGATTTTACTTTCAATTATTAAATTTCTGTCTTATTTTTTATGAAAATGTTGAAAAATCAAATTTGTGGTAACAAAAAAATTAAAATGGCAATGTCGGGGGAGTTACGCCAAAGAAATTACAATGGTTATACCTTACTGTCTTATTTTTGTTATACTTTACTATTGGAGGAGTTTGTCACAATAGTTCTCATTGGTTTTGGTCGCAGTAGTTAGATTATGATTTTTGGTCATTTATTCACTTTTATGCGCGATTGGATCGCTGGAGATCAAGCTTTCCTCAGATTCGCCATGCTCTACATGTTCTTCAAGACCATAGGTTATAGGCGTTGTTAGAATTTTAGTTGTTTGGGGCTTTGTGGGCTTGATTTGTAATTTTGCATAATTTCAGTGATGTGGATTTGTTAGTTGTTTGTGAGCCTTTGTTCGTGTGAGTATTGTCGTATTGGTTTGTAGATCTTGCTGTCATCGCTTGATTTTGATGATAAGGTTGTACTTGTTATTTATGATATATAATGATAATAAAAAAATATTTATTTTTTTATTTTTTTAATCATCTTCTTTTCTTACGTGACTCCTCTTTTGTTTGTTGTGTGCATCACAAGTAATTAAATTGATTGGGCCCCTCTCCACAGTCCATAGTAACCCAATTGGCACACTGGCTTCTCCCACTTGGACGCGGTCCTAGCAAATAATATTCAACTGTTTAACGAAAACACTCTTTATCAGTTTTTCAAAATTGTGACAAAAATCGATACTCAATGTTGATATTCAATTGTTTTAAGTCGTTACGATTAAATTTGGGATCAATTTAGGGCCCATTCGTTTAGTGTGTGAACTGCAAAGTCAGGTTAAACTGGTCAAGGGTCAAAATGTAAAGCAGGAGCAGAAGGACAGGCAAGTGGTGGTGCCTAGGCTTGCATATTAGAATTGCCTTAGTTGGAGCCATTTGACCTTCTGAAGAGGAGGAATTAGTCAAGTCTCGGCCATGGCCCATAGGTACGTACCTGGTCCTGACTTCCTTGAAGGAGCCCAAAGGTTTCTGCTACATTTGCTCCAAAACTCTTGGAACCAACCCAAAACAGGCAAAAACATTTGATTATTAGGTCAAAAATTAAAAAAATGATTCCGACCTACCGGATTCGAACCAGTGACCTAAGGATTTCTGCTTCAACAAACTACAGTCCTCCGCTCTACCAACTGAGCTAAGGTCGGCTCATGTTGATTATCTCACATTTATTTGTTATCTCGTCAAGAATAGAGGAAGATTTCAAAGGTAGGTGAAAAAGAAAAATAAAATTAATTCCGACCTGCCGGATTCGAACCAGCGACCTAAGGATATCTGCTCGAAACAAACTACAGTCCTCCGCTCTACCAACTGAGCTAAGGTCGGATGATTGTTATTCCTACATTGTCTGGTTTATAACTTAGAATCCTAAGTCGCAAAAGATTAATAAATTTGATTATAATTAGACGAAAAGGAATTCGTAATTTGAAAATTTTCCAATACCCTGAATAAAAATTCTTATTTCTCAGAAATCT
Organism: Oemleria cerasiformis; assembly: GCA_037349345.1. Taxonomy (NCBI): domain Eukaryota; kingdom Viridiplantae; phylum Streptophyta; class Magnoliopsida; order Rosales; family Rosaceae; genus Oemleria; species Oemleria cerasiformis. The sequence continues at coordinate 11,178,346 of JAZGTL010000004.1, forward strand.
GTTACATTATATTGAAAGAAAGTAATGTACATATCATAATGTGCTGCAAACCACTAGAAGTTTGAATAAATTAATCTCAATCTAAGGCTTCGATCAAAATAAAAAATGAATCCCAAAACCTAAAATAAAACTCGTGAGATCATCATGAGGCAACTGCAACCTCATGATGGTTTCTGTTGTTGTTCATTAAGCAGAACCTGGAAGGCCTGGCCTTGAACTTTCTCCTCCTATGAAGATCATGGCTCGAGGGCTTGATGATCTGAAGAAGAAGGCATCCTTTTATTGAATTTGGTTTCACAACTATCGCAGCTGCAGGTTTCGAATCTCTGTGCAAACTGCATCTGAACGATCCCGGATGCGTCGTCGGCGAACATGAACATGTGCGGATCGTGTTTGATGATCTTAGATTCGAGGAGGAATACGAAGAGGCTGCATTTTTTGAGGCCATTGAATAGCTGCTTCAATTCAACCACTCGCAAATTCTATTGGCGGTGCGTCTTTCCTGGTTTCCATTTATATAGTTTTGCTCTGGTTTGAAATTACCTTACTAACCTTTCCCTTAATTTCTCATTACAGTTTTTACCAGTAACAAATTTGCATCGAGTAACTTATTATAAGTAGGAAGTTGGAACTATAAAGCTCTGTTAATTAATGGAAGGATAAAAAATCATGTTAATTAACTTATTATAAGTAGGAAGTTGGAACTATAAAGCTCTGTTAATTAATGGAAGGATAAAAAATCATGTTAATTAAGTTAATACCTCAATGAATCTACATCCACCGTTACATTTTAACATGCACATTAAGCTTATGAACCGTTCTTTTCAAAACAGACACATTATATTTCAGTTAATTTGTTGGATTTTTTTTTTTATTATGCGAAATCCATTTTGTAAGGCTCTTAATTTCACTTACTTATAGAGATTTTGTTATAACATTTCGTAACGTATAGGTATATGGTATATGTTCCTTTACGAGTCGATATGACATGATATATTGTGTGACAAATATATATATATATATATATATATATATTATTTTTTTTAAATTTCAATTGTATTAGGAGATATGGTCTCCTTGGATTATCTTTTGATTGTCCAATAAGATAAGATAAAGATAAACATGAGATTGAGTTCAAAATCATCAAGAATGAATATCAATATTTGGGTTAAATTATGCCTAATAAAACAAAAAATGGGTTGAGATTGGATTAAAAAATAAGATTAATCAAAATAATGATGTTGATCGACACTAATATCTAGCTAAGCTCGCTACTGCTAGTCTGCTAATGCTACCGACATTATCTGTAAATTTTTTCTTTCAACGCACTCAGCCTTTAGTAATCAAGGTACTAATAATAATACTCGTCTAATTAATATCTATTTATCGTACAATAGAATAGAAAATTTTGAATTTCACAGTCTAAACAGTAATATTGATACTTAATATATATTTCATTTTCCGCAATATCTTTACATTTATTGGTTGGATGGTTAAGATTGGCTACTTTTTGCGTTAATTGTTCGTAATTTCATCTTATAAAATTTTGAATTTGATATATTAAACCAGTATATTATGCTACCATAATAATACAGTTCTATACTTTCTTTCTTATATCTCTGAAATAATGTACAAAAACTTGAGAGGGAAAAGAAAACCACTCAGATATACATGACATCCAAGGAAAAAAAGGAAAGAAAAAGAAAATTGACTCAACAACATGGAAGCTTTGGTTGCATTGGATTTGGATTTGGACATGGAGATGAATCAAGGTTAGGCAGCCCTGTCCTCAAACCCTCGGGGCATGGAAGATCTGAGACTCCTGGAGGCCCTGGAGGAAGCCCTGGATGAGTTCCTGGAATAAGTCTGACTGAACTCAAGCCCTGGATCTTCCCAAACCCTAGATGACAACACCTTTTTCGTATAAACCCGGTGTCTTCGTTCCCGGGCATAGATCACCCAGAAGATCAAGGACATCATTACAGCCGTAGATACCAGAAACAAGCCAATGTAGATCCAAGCGCTGTGAATTCGCAGACCGGGGCAATGCTGCTGGCTTATGTCTGAAAATGTATCCCTAACAAATGTGCAGTCTACTAGATCAACAAAGAACGGACTGTAACGGTAAAGCGCGTAGCTCACGTTCACAAAAGCCGACAGTTGGTCATAGTAGTTTGGAGTTAACCGCCCTGGACCGATGCAGATTCCGGCCGGTGACACTTCACACACATGCTTCTTCCATACCTGTAAATGAAACCAAAATGTATATGCTGACTGTTTGGAAAGTTTACTAGGCAAAATGTTTAAAAGTTTTCGGCTCTATTTGTTGTGTAACCAAATAAATAATGGCGCAAAACATGAAGGCTTTGCAATTTCTGTTTATGTACCTGAGGGGCTTCTTGCATTGGAGTTTCACCAGGGACACACTTTCGCTCAGTGCGATTTTCAGCGTAGGGGTTGCAAAGAAATGGCAATGGTGGCCCGGACTGATTGAAATTCAAGGGACCCTCGGAGCCTGGATTCACAATTGAGATCTCGGCCACCACACGGTTAAGAACATTAACAGCATTGTAGCTTGCTTCTCTTGTGAGTGTCATGGCCTGTTGGGCTACCTCCTTGTTCACACATGGAAGTATATCATCTAAAGCAGTGTGAGCTGTTGGGTGCTTCTGAACCCACTCCTCCATGGACAAACAAGCATCTGCAAACACACTATATATATATATATATATATGCATATATATGCACACACGCAAACATTCGGGTCATCAAATCATTGATTTTGATATGTTTAATGTTAAAGACGTAAACCATAATCAAACAGGACTTACTTATGGACTTGAAGAAAAACGCCACACAAAATGAATGTGCCGGTGACAAGAATCCACCCCAGAATCACCAAACTGCATCAAATTTGATTGAGGACAAAGACACAACAAGAAATGGAAAAAAAAAAAGAGAGTTTTGGCCACGTTTGGTGAGCGGGTTTGGATTGGATTGGATAACTCTTCAAATTCAATGTATTTTAAGAGATTGGATTTGATGAGGTATCCGATACAATCAAATCCTGCTCATCAAACGAGGCTTATGTATATATTTCATCACTTACCAGTATACAAGACATTCCAACCCAAAAATGGAAAAAACTGCAACAAGTAAAGATTCGTAAGGAATAATTCTTAAAGTTGAATCTTCAAAATTGCAACCAAAAGAAAATCAAGAACTTACCAAATCCAACAAAGACCAAAGAGACCATAATAGCAGAAAGAATAACGAGAGCCAGTCTCCTGGAAAAAATTAGCATCAATATCTAAATGCTATCAAAACGAAGAGTTACTGAAACAAGACTTTGTAGAGTAATCTGGTTTACATCATATCCAAGACATTTTGTATGCGCTTTGAGTTCTCTTCAACTTTCTCAGAGAGAATATTGGCAGCATTTTTTACTGTTCCCATAACACCATCAATAGTATTCTGAATATCCATCGGAAGAACAATTGCCTGGACTCCAATATTCTTAGCTGCACTAAGATAATCAGTCACATTCCTGAGGTTTTGAGCCGTCGTATCCGCCTGCTTCACTACGTAACCCAGTGTTTTGCACGTACTGTTATGGAACTTGTCCTGGCCAGCATACAGCACAATGCATCCCACACTAATCACACAACCGCAATGCATCAAATTAAAAAGTCTCCCACTTCAAAGCTAGGTATACAGAAACCGAAAGGGGAATAGGAGAATTACATTGCCACGAGAGTGAAAAAAATGAGGATGGTAAGCGAGAGAGCGTATGCTACACTGGAATAGCCATAGGGCTCTTTTCGACAGCAGCAGTAACACAGACAGATGAAGCACAAACATATCGCAAACAGCACAAACCACACAATGGCGGCAACAAAGAAGGGAGCCGCGGTGAAACCAACGGACTACATCATAGATTTTATGAATCAAAGTTAGAAATTTTCATGTTCCAACATAATCCACCATTGATACTTTTCAATATAACAATGTTGAAAATTGATAATTCATGAACAACATTCTTAAACAAACCTAAAGATTACAAATTTATCACTGCCTACATCATAAAGATTAGGGAATCAGCAAAAACAATTGCAAAAAAAGTGACAAATTAGCCAAACGCACAGAAAATTTTGATCAAAATAAGAAAAAGAAAATGAATGAGAAGGTAAGAAAACTCACAGCCCAATAATGCTTATTGCTGATGTTCCAGCCTCCTGTGTATTTATGAAACGCATCGAGAGGGTCTCTCCTGCGTGTCCTCTGCTCAGCCAAAATTAAAAAAGTCGAATTTTCTTCCTGATTTCCTTCAGGAACCTTCAATGAGTCAAATGACACCACCCCATTAACCCCAACAAGCTGACTCTCAACCCCTGCCTCTACAGCTACATACACCAACCAAATTAAATAAACCCATTTTCAAAAACAACAAAGAAATTACAAATTTACAAGCTTTTTGTGTTTTAATGAAATAGAAAATAAGAAAATGAAATAAAAGGGCATTTTCCATACATGGGTACCTTTTCTTCGTACAATGTGCAGAAGGTCAGGGTTACCGGAAGTTAAAGGCACGAAGAGGCCCAAAATGGAGACGAAAAGAAAAACGCATACTTTCAATGTGTTTGATTTGAAACTTAACATTTTATTGTTTTATGAATTTCGGGTGTAAAAGTATGCTTGTTTTTGGCGGCGGCGGAGGTGGTGGTGGGTCCGATAAATTCCTCAAACTCTGGTTTTTGAGGGGGAGCTCGAGGGGCGGGGGAGAGACGAGAACCCGCGTAGATCTTCTGCGACGCGGTTATTTATGTAACACATTACATTAGATTACATTGCAAACCATAACATAACTAACTGCACACAAATTTGTGGGCTGGGAAAGACAGATAAATAGACAGTGTGACACATTAAATTAATATTATTTTTCAGCTAAGCTAATATTCTTGATTTTTTTTCCCTTTATTTTTCAAACAAAAAATACCAAAAATAATAAAATACACGTCTATGTTATGGACATGTATGACATACGAGTTTTGTGATTTTATACATTTATTTTTCCATTATGTAGTTGAAAATAGAGAATTTAGTTGTCTTTATTATAGCTAGTAAATAAGGTTCATGTGAACGTAATATTGTTTAATAGGCTTCTTTTACGTTTAAAGAACTTTTATCGGTTTAATATATTGATTACGAGATATTTAAGATAGGGTAGTTAGACTTTGTTCGGAGTTTGATGGTTAATTGAGCTCTCTTATGTAGTTGTGCTCGCCGCCTGCTCTTCTATTATATTCGTAAGAATTCCATATCGATTTCCTGGAATATATAGTCACAAATCTAATAAATTTTTTTTACCACTAGCTTCAACTTCAAGGTTAGAAGAAAAATTAGGAATATAATTAATTAATGTGATCATCACTAAAGAAGAAAATTAGTTTTTGCTTGTAACGCAGCTAATATGAACTAATTATTGCTCTAATTATATATTTTTTTAAGAAATTATAAGATCGAATCTCTTAAACTTCCATTCACGAAAGAAGAAGTGATGAGTGATGTAATTAAAATGCTTCTTGTTTGAAGGATGTCTGTAAAGTATGGAAATGATGTTAGTTGTCAAACGTGACCATCAAAGTATATGCTTTATAAAACCTTATAAAATTACAAATCATGTTTTTTTCTTCAGAAGATACGAAAGTTCATTGATTAAACAAAGATACATAACAAAGACAAGCTAGACTGCAATAACTTGATGACAAAAATGGGTAAATACCTCTAGTGATCAGGTTCGATATATGTCGAAACGATCTAGAGGGAATAACGCACAAAATAATATAACTTGAATCCCCTAAGTACCATCAAGGCCATTATTGCCCGAATAACTAATATTTGCAATCCCACAAAAGGGAAAATTAACACAGCCTACCTGAAATAAGAGCCGCTGGATTTATTTGCAAAAAACAAACTAAAAAGAAAAAAAATAAATAACCCTACAAAATGTACAAATTGGTCACTTCCACCGTTCGCTGCCTATCACTTCCATTATTGCCGCCTCCGCGGAATTCCGAAGACGACGAGAATATCATTCACCACCATATCGCGGATGTTTCAATCCACTGTGATTGACACCACCACCAACAATGGAGGACTGCGATGACTCGATCAAAACTCACCAGGCCGCATCACGAATCAAAACTTTGTGAAGGTAAATCAGATTCCTGAAGACAAGAGTTTCACAGACAATCTGACCTGTCGGAACGTCGAAATCAGTGACCATGATCGACACCATGATGATGACGAGAAAAGAAAGCTTGAAGACGAACAAACTTTGGTGAAATCGACACCAAGACTGGTTTGATTATCCGGTTTATTCACTACATCCCTATGAGTACCAAGAAGAAGCCCCCTAGACCCGACGAAGATCAGTCGAAGAACAAATTTTTTTTAAGGAAGATTTCTTTTAGAGAGTTGGCTAGGGTTTAGGAGAGGCATAAATCATGTTTTAATATCATATAAATAAATAATACAAAAAAATATAAAAAATAATGATAATAATAATAGGTTAAAAAAGCACTCTTTGAAAGTGACAGTACTAATATTACAAAATGAGTAATGCTAGACATCCCAAATTTGTGCACCAAATTGAGTCCCAAAATGAATTTTAAATTACTTCTAATTTTTTTTAGAAAATAAAACAAAAAACTTAAAATTGAATTAAACATGATCTCCTGTAACCCTAATGAAACAAAACCTGCCGTACTCTCTTATTCCGACCACCAACGGAGGATTCATGCTCCACCGGCCACCACACCCTTTTATACAAAACCTGTCGTGCTCTCTTATTCCGACCACCAACGGAGGATTCGTGACAGTACTAATATTACAAAATGAGTAATGCTAGACATCCCAAAATTGAGTCCCAAAATGAATTTTAAATTACTTCTAATTTTTTTTAGAAAATAAAACAAAAAACTTAAAATTTAATTAAACATGATCTCCTGTAACCCTAATGAAACAAAACCTGCCGTACTCTCTTATTCCGACCACCAACGGAGGATTCATGCTCCACCGGCCACCACACCCTTTTATACAAAACCTGCCGTGCTCTCTTATTCCGACCACCAACGGAGGATTCATGCTCCACCACCACACCCTTAATTTTATCCCCAGATCGAGTACGTACTAATAGGAATACCACAGTGCTAATATCCACCAAGAACAGGCCTATTCGAATTACGTACTCTTCAACTTTCCTCCACCACACCAACACTGGAGAGGGAGCAGCAGCAGACTCAACTCGATCAACTGTTGGATTGTTGAGCATGTATATATTACTACCTAAATCAAACGAAACAAACTGCCACGTACGCCTATCCTTGAAGGGGTCGACAGATTCACAGATCTTGGCAATTCAGAGGGATTTTCCGGTGTTAACTTACTAATGCCCTATTCTTACACCTTCAAATCGACCACCTTTCATATATATCCGTAGCAGCAGGGAGGAGGCCTCGATGAAGGTGGAAAATACGATGCGACGAAATTAAGTCACAGAAAGCTTTAATTGCCGAGGTCTCAGCAGTTTGTAAGGCTTGCAATTAATTAAATATTTTAAGTTTTTTTTGTTTCTTAAAAGTAATTTAAAATTCATCTTGGAATGAAATAATTAGAATTTGATGATATGCCAGATACGACATCATTTTGGGACTCAATTTGATGCACAAATTTATGCCTAGCATTACTCGTATAACCCTTTTTTTTTTTTTTTTTTTTTTGTGTGTGGTATAGGTTGCATTGGTATATAATATTTAACGGTTGACTCTTAATATTTATATAATTATAAATCGTGCAACATATAAATTTTTGACATTATAGGATGCATATATTATTCATAGAGTAATATTATTTAGACACACTAAATTGACCACATTGATGTGTCAATCAATGAATGGTGTACTTATTTCAATAAATTAAATCATTTTTTATTTATTTTTTGTGGTAAATAGAATGACACATCAATGTGGTCCTTAAATGTGATCAATTTAGTGTGTCTAAATAACATTACCTTTATTTCTCGTCATCTTCATGGTATTGATCATGGTCACGGGTTCCGGCGTCCCGAAGGGTCAGGTTGTCAGTGAAACTCTTGTCTTCAGGGGCATGATCTGTCTTCACATGGTTTTAACTCGTGATGCGGCCTGGTGGGTTTTGATCGAGCCATCGTGGTCCTTTATTGGTGGCGGTGGTGTCAATCACGGTGGATTGAAACATCCACGATATGGTGGTGGACGGTATTCTCGTAGTCTTCGGAATTCCGCGGAAGCGACAATAAAGGAAGTGATAGGTAGCGAATGGTAGAAGTATAGTCCATTTGTACCTTTTGTTGGGTTATTTATTTTTGTCTTTTTAGTTTGCTTTGTGCAAATAAGTCATGCGACTCTTATTTCGGGTTGGTTGTGTTAGATTTTCCCTTTTGTGGGATTTTAAAGATTAGTTATTCAGGCAATAATGACCTTAATGATACTTAAGGGATTCAAGTTATATTATTTTGTGCGTTATTTCCCTTTAGTTCGTTTCGACATATATTGAACATGATAACTAGATGTATTTACCCATGTTTGTCATCAAATTATTGCAGTCTATCTTGTCTTTGCTCCGTATCTTTATTTAATCAATGAAATTTCGTAACTTCTCAAAAAAAAAAAAATATTACCCTTGTTCATATACAGCCGCTGAATTTTGATATTTTATGAAATTTTTATGGGTGTATATATATATATATATTATATAGAGTTTGTGGAAGTGTTAATAAATAAATTAGTTAATGGTAATACACTTAACACTTTGTCTATGCATATTGGTTGTGCATACTTATATATGCATGGGACCCAAACTTTTTTGCTTTATGGAATTATTAATTTTGAAGAAATATATTGTAGTTGCAGCATTGTCCTACGTACTCCTTAATTACTAGTATATAAACCAAATTAGGAGGAATAATTATTAACTATAATGAGTAGCTAGTGAGAGTCTGATCGAGTGCATACTCAATATCACTGTCCAATTATCTGGACATAAATTATTAAGGACAATACTTGCATCTCACCTTGGTGGGGTGCTTTCGTACAAGCATTTCGATTTATCAAATTATCTTTGTACATATATCATAATCGGAACCGTTCATTCTCTAAATCATCATGTCAAGATCATCTCCATAAAAAATCAGTAAGATTGGAGGTCGTTTAGTTATACATATTTATCAACTAAATGGACGATTCTCCATAAGGATCCTAATTCTTACCAAAACTGTTGATTAATTTGATACATGTGAATGACTAAACGACCTCCAATCTTGTTGATTTTTTACGGGGATGATATTGACATAATGATTTAGAGAATGAACGGTTCCGATTATGATATATGTCAATATGTAATTGGTTCATATCAAAGGGATGGTATGAGGACATCTCACTAGGGTGAGATGTAAGTATTGTCCAATTATTAATATATAAGTTGGTTTTAGGCTCCTCCGAATCTTAACCACCATAATTAGTATTTTTATTATTAATATATTATACGTACATACTTAACTGGAGCTTAATTAGTATTGATTATTAATTATTAATCATTAATTAATGCCCATAACACACGTGTACGTACGTTTCATCTTCTTTACGTGCATGTCATCCAGGAGAAACTAAACAAAGAAAAAAGGCAATGAAGACCAGATCGAGAGAGAATGAGTCTCTGCTGTGTGAGAGAAGCATCGATCACTGCACACCCAGGTTCTTAGAATTTGGAATGACTTTATAATCCTAGTCATACGTACACACGATCGTGATCTGATTTATTCTTGCTTTCACTTTTCACAATCTCGAAACAACTATCGACGATCTCTAAGTCACACAATGATTCAGTTATCGACGATCTTTAAGTCACACAATGATTCAGTTATAGTTATATGTCGAACTTATTTAGTATAAATATACTTCATCTGATTCACTATGATTGAACTTGAAGGTGCCTAGCTAAGATCTCTCTCGGTCAGTTTCTTTTAAGCAACTTTAGCTTGAGCTGGAAAATTAGGGCTCGGAGATTGTTGATGAGATGTTCACCAAACTGTTTCATAACCTGCATGATTATCTTCATCCTAAACCCTAAACTCCGTACAATTATCTTTGTCCGGAGTCCTGAACTCCGAACCCTGAACCCTCGTTAGCTCGTAGGAAGGAGAGGGTGGATCCGTCACTGATCACGATCTGTAGGTACCTCCCCATGCATGGGCTTTTCGGTAACCTCCGAAGTGGCTGTTCAAACTGTTTGGGCATCAATAAGGGCCCAATATCCTTGGACCTAACTGAGCGTAAATAAAATGCAATTTCAAAATTCAAGATGAAAATATCATTTTTTATGGAAATATCGACACTTAAAATTTATGAAAATATTGACGGATATTTCGATATCGATATAGATATCATTCACGCTTATCTGTATATCGTTGAAATTTGGGGAAATTTTTTATTCCCCCAATTTTTAGGCCGAGACTCAAAAATACGGATATTCAGGGAAATATCCCGAATATTTCTCCTCCATATTTTTATGCCGAGTTCTCAAAATACGGATATATCCACGATATATCGCTAATAATTTCATACATGTGTGTTAATCGAGTTCGTGCTATTATTTTATTTCATTTTTCTGAGTATTTTGCACCGTTTATTCAAAAATAAAAAACTCAAACTCATACAATAAATAAATTCACAATTCGAACGGAATAATTTAATTTTCTCTAATTAATTTCAAGATTAGTTAAAATAAAAAAGGCTGATAGTACAGTAGGTGCTACAAATTGTATGACTAGGCTGCGACCAAGCTTTTTTGGGTGAAACCTACAACTGGTAATTCGATAGTTAACTAGTTATGTCTTGAATTTATTTTAATCATACATTATTCTCACATTCATGTAAATCAAACTTCAAATTTTGCAGTAAAAAATGAAACAGAATATTGGTTATGGAGTTGATTTTTACACTCCATTTTTTACTTACTGCACTTCACTAGCTTCTAACTTCTAGAATGCAATAAGTAAAAAATGGAGCGTGAAAATCAGGCTACTGGTTAATTATTTGTTATTACTGCTAAGCCTGAAAGATTTGACTGGTCAAAATTAATTAAATTTTATTTTTTGCCGAAAATTAATTAAATTCTCTTTCTCCCACAAACACGCACAATATTGTTTTAGAATTGCAGTCAAAGTCAAAGGAAGTCCCTTTGGCCAATGCTCCTTACTATATTAAACTTGAGAATCGCATAATATTGAATACGTCGTGCAAAATCAAGGATCAGTTCCAAATTTTGTTTAAAAGAAACGAAATTTTAGTGATATAACAAATATATAAATTTGTAAATATAAGTTATATTGTAATAACTTGATAATAAATATGGTTAAAATATCTTTAGTGATCAGGTTCGACATCTCTCAAAATGATCTAGAGGGAATAACGCACAAAATAATATAACTTAAATCTCCTAAACATCATTAAGGCCATTACTAAGCGACTAATCAGTTCTAAAATTTAACTGTATGAATATACGAATACTTATTATTATTTTTTTACTGTAATATACGAGTACTCGTTAACTTGACATAAATATATCTTTATTATTCAAAATAATAAAATTTAAAAGTTCTTTTTTATAAGAAATATAATTAAATCATAGGGTTAGTAATAGATTGGCAAGATATTTGTAAATGATATTTTATATTATTTAATTACGAGTTTAAGAAAAGGGTAATGAAAAATGTACAAAACAATAACTTGGAACTGGGAACCACGTGATCACATTGAGACAAAACACCCCGACCAAGTGATTAACTTAACAACAAGATTAAACTTCAAATTCGAGAAAAAAGAGACACAGAAAGAGCTTCAAATGTAATGGTAATTGTAATTAATTAATTAATTAATCAAAGCATTTGAAGTAGGAGAGAGTTGAGTTCAGTCAATTCAAGTGAAACTGTAGTGACAAAATAAGAGTTTTAAGTTTTTCTTTGATGTTGTTGTTTCTGCTGCCAAGTGCTAACAGAGAGGAGACCTATGAGGAATGCGCTTTCTTCTACTGATCATGCTTGTTGCCATTTCCTCCTCAGAAACTTTATGAGCTGATCTTCCGCATGAAGATGACACATAACTAACCCCGCTTCGCTTCTTTCGAACAATCTCAAGATCATGTATGTATACCATGTTCATGCTCATGTTCTCGGAGCCTGATGACCCCGATGATGATGAGCTCATCGGGTCATCGCAGTCCACAATTGTGGAATGCGGGTTGGTCTGATCACTTGTCATCTCCTCGTCTCCCATGTCCGACAGAGGAACTAAGAAGTCGGGGCTCAGTTGAAGGGAGTTGCATTTTTTCAGGTAAGGAGACAGGTCCTTCTTCAATTTAAGCACATAATCCACCTGAGTTTTAAATTCATCGTTCAAGATAATATTTAATTCAACCCTTTCTATCATGAAGTGAACTACTAAAATTCAGTTGTGTTCAGCTGCCTATTGTTACATAAAAGATAAAATTTCAGCTGCATGCATGGAAGAAAAGCCAAAACTAAAAGTTATTACCTTGCAACCAAGAGAGCAATGGATATAAGGCTCTTGAAGACTTCTGTCACAAGAAGTGCAGTAATTTCCGGAACCCTTGAATTGCCTATTTTGAGGTCTTTTCTTGATGAACACAACTTTGGCACTATTGATAGTGTATGCCTAAAGAACAAAGAAAAAGAAAGACTTGAACTTAAATTGTCAAACTGCATATTGAAATGGACTGAATTGCAAAGGTTAGTTATTTAACCTAGCTTGATCAATTTTTGTCACAAACCTGAACATTGGAGCAATCTATGAGCTTTTGGAGATCTTCCAATCTGACTACATCATGGTACACGTAACGGCGAATTTGGAGGAGTCTGTGGAAACGATGGGAGGGAAGACAATGGGGGCAGATGCTGGTGCAACAATCCAAACAGCAGATATTTTTTTCGTTCTTCTTCGCAGTTTCATGATAGGAGCAAGCAGCAAAGAACTTCTCAGTATAGAGGGCTTCCAACCATGCAGGCTTCTGGAAAATTCCCTATTTACAACAAAATCAAACTCACTCAGTAATTATATATATGAACCAAAAAGACAAGAAGAATTATGAGTCATAGAGAGACAGAGACAAACCATGATCACATAAACACTTCAAAGAGAGAGCCCTCCTTGAGCTGTTATCAAGACAATGGTGTAACCAGAAGAGAGAGAGAGAGGGACCAAGGGATGGAGATTAAGTGTATTTATGGAGCTTCACAAGAGAGGAAAGGGGTATATATTTATTCCTTGGGGAAGTACACATCATTTTGTCAATAGGGGAGGAGGGGTTTGTAACATGAGAGAGAGAGAAATAAATAAAGGAAGTAAGATATGAGGGGAACGTGGGCGCTGTTTCCGTGTCTCCCATTCTCTAGAAAACCTATAAACAAATGTTGCTCATCTCCTTGGCTGAAGAGCTCTAATGCTAAACTAACAAAGCTCTTCTTGAAGGAGCCGCCTTTCTGCATCAACAAATGAATTTTTTTTCCCTTTCTTCATTGATTCTCATCTCTTAGAATTGGTGAAATTCAGCTGCCACTCGCCACTTGTTGTAAACTTTGAAAAGAGAAACAAAACAACGAACAAAATAAAAGGGGAAATTAGAGATATTTGTATGGATGTTACCAGCCAGCTGATAATAGTTCAATTGGTCCATTCTTGCATTCCACTTTGTGGTCATTCAAAATGAACTTTAACACCGGACTTTTCCAAATTCAAGAACCATATCCCAATGTTAAGTTAGCTTTTTTTCTTTCCAAATATATATATTTGTATTCCTTTGCATCTCTTTTTCTTGCCTGATGCTTTTGATGTCATTCCTGTAACTTCCAACACTTCAAAGCTAAGTAATTAGAATGAAAGAATGGTAGAAATTAGACAGAAGGTTGTAGAGGGCTGCATAAAAAATACCCAAGGTAACTGTCAACAATGTTAAGTTCCAGCTGGTCCAAGAGAATCAATCAGAAATCATATTTACTTAAAGAATAGGTGGAAGAGCATCACAGCAGTAAAAAATAGTGGTCAACCTTGCAATCCATGGATTGGTAGATGATTCATACCAAGCTCCAGCTATGATACCTGTAGCTTCAAGTCTGACCATTCCTTATTGTAGAGAAAGTTTTGAGTGAGGCAATCCAACCCGTGTGACCACTCTCACAAGAAATGGGAACTCATGATTTAGAGACCGTTGTGATAGTGGCCGCACAAGTAACATGGTCGGACAACCCCACACAAGACCTTATTCTGTTGGCTAGTACATTTCCAACATATTATAACATCTTCCCTAAATGCTTAGGTGCATTGTGCATGCCAAGGTACTTTTTTATTCATCTTCCAAGGCCCTAGTAAATTGATGAGAAAATGAGAGCAAGGACAAATTAAAATGAAATTTGAAATATTAAAACTTGAGTTTTGGGAATATTAGCTAGCTAGCAGGTCAAAAAACTTGCAGCTGTCCATTCATTGGCTTTTGATACCTAAACTGTGACTCATGTGAGTCAGGTGGAAAATTAAACAGAGAAAGGCAATTGGTAAAGGATGTCCTGCCAAATAAGGCCATTATAGTGTTGGTGAGAATACTGTTGTTTTAGTGGCATATGCCTTGCATCTGGCCAATGCAAACTATACAACCATGGCAGCATGCCTAATCCTTTAACAGAGTCAAAACAAGACATGTACGAGAAAAAACCCGGCTTTTATGGAATGAAACATGTCAACAATCAATCAACTACTCCACTAATCGCAAGCCTCCTGCTTGCTTTACTAATAATGTGATTTTGCAATAAACATTTGACAGACAAGCACAACTCATTGAGCACTAGTTAGGGAAACTAATGACCTAATTAATTAGAGGCTCATAGTGCTAATTTTGAGTAAGACCTTGCTTATTGTGCCTCTAAGCTCCAACCAAGAGTTACCTTGGGGTTTGCAATGCCAAGAGTATTAATCTTGTATCATTCCCTTTATACCCTTCAGGTCTACCATTCAATTTCAAGCTTCCACTTCATTTGATTGTTAATCAGAGCATCCACATCAAAGAATTTTACCATATTAATAAAATCAACGGTTTTCAATCACTCACAATTCAACCAGAAGAACACTTATATGTAATTAACATTCTCTAGGAGTTCAGCTCTTGGAGCTAGAGGCTAGACCCTATGCAGCACCAAGGAGGATTTTCCATAAGCAAACCAGTAAAAACTTAGTGCAGAGATTATCAAATACTATACACACTAAGTCCAGTCCAAAACCATATGCATGTTATTGTTTTTTCTCCATATATATAATCATACTATATATAAATTCTTTTGAGGTGGCTTGGGTTTGTCTGTTTCTGTTTCTTTTGCCCTCTTCTTAAGCAAGGATTGAAGGTAAGTTGGAGGCATGGAGGTATGCTAATGCCATTCACTCCTATGTGACGAGCTAAATTGATATTAATCTCAAAGAATAATATAAAACTAGTTTTTCAATGAAATAGGCAATACCAAATTCGGCAAACCCCTTCACTATCATTATAAAAGAAAAATCATTATATATGTTTCACATATTGTTCATAAACCGAGCTCATATGTTTACCATGATATATAGCATGCACGTGTGTACTTGATGGAACGACATAACTAGCAAATATACATACAGCCAAAATAAAAAGAAGAAAGAAAGCTCACAGTCATTGAACAAATAGAATCAAAGAAGAGAAGAGGATGGCCAACCCCACGTGCCATGAAAAGCAGAAAGGTATTATAGTAAACATGAAGCTCACGTGCAAGGGATCCAAAGGCCAGGCCTTTCAGATATAAACCCAAACAAACTTGCTGTGTCCAAAAGCTTAAGTGTGTCTTGGGACTGACCAAATTATTCCTCCTTTTATCATTCATGACTTCAACTTGTGTGGGATGGTGGTCAACGGTCAAAGATCCAAAAGTGAACAAGGCCTACAGAGATGATGTGGTTAGAAGAAGAAATAGGTGCTGCGTCAGCGGATTAGCCGCACGAGGGATCTTCCTGCCCCTCTGCGGTGGCTACAGGCCTCTGTGTGGTGTGAGTTAGTTCCATTTTGCTTTGATAAAAATGGGTTTTCTTTATTATCCCATCCGCCTTACCATGCCCTATTATATATGCATTCCCATATATTTAAGGTTTAGATCACATGGAGAACTTTTTCCAAAGTTATGGTGACTAACTAAACACTACTAGTTCTAGGTTTAGATTTTGAGCTGAAATCCTACCAGTTCTAGGTCACACAAACGCTGAAGTATATGGCTTGAAGTCTTCTGATTATCAAATGAAGCAGGTCCTTCTCTTCCATCTTCTTAAAGCATATTTTATTGTTCTTGTTAAGTGATACAGTGATAGTGGTAGCCTAGGTAACTGCAGCTGTATGACTAAAACTATACATATTATGTGTGCGTCTGCTTATGAACACATTAAATTCCAGTTTTTCAATCTCAAAATGATACAGCACAGGCTTATGAGGAGTTTTTTATTAACTCTGAGCATCTACCTTTATGCCATAATCAACTCAGTCTAATTAAGATTAAAATTGGCCGTTAATCTGTCATTACTAATCAGAAACCACTAATAGATTTACTGATAATGTTAAGCACTGCTATCATTCTTTATACAGTTAATAAAATACTTCTCATTGATAATGAATACTTTACATCTCCCCCAGATTATCCACCTTTTCAGGTTTTGTTTTTTAAATGTTTACATAACTGTATAAATACACTATACAACAAATCAACAAGAAATATGATAAATACTTGTACGAAGAAATGATATTCAAATGGCTCAAACCTAGGTCTCAAGGTTTGTGAGCAGAAAACATGATGAAAGATTGCTGAACGTTGCTCGAGTAGTTGGTGAGACCGCATGATGTACACAAGTCCTCAATCTCTTCCTCCGTTAAATAGTTATAGAACTGAAGAGCCCTCTGCCACATAAATTAACACCTTGAAATTACTATTTATTTAAGTTTACAACCAAGTCAGTAAACATGTTTTTATTAAAACCCCATGCCAATACTGCAAAACAGTTTCAATGGGAAGCCACCCTTAGATAGATCCTTATGTGTCTTCTCTGACAAAGATTGAACAATTTCTATCACACTAACGATTAGCTTTACTTCATTCATGAGAATATCACACAGAAAGAAAGTGGATAATACCACTTGTTCCTTTGAACACCCATTCTATCACCAGCATATACAGATAAACAAACAGGCCTGAACAATGTAGTAGAGTTATCTACGACAATTGTTCGAACATAATAGATTTTAGTTTTGAATACATTACTACAGAGATAAGTTGGTTGACATTTAACTTAATAGGAACTCACAAGTTGAAATAAAAAGTTCTTAGGCCAAAAAACTCCCAGTTTGGATAAATGCTTTCAAATTAGAGCTCCTTATCAGAGAACAAAGGAGTCGTTTTTCAAAGAAAGCAGAGTAATCAACATTTACAAAGTGAGGTTAACACACCGTTGGTTGTTCTATTAATAGAAATATGATTGGAATTATTAATTATATATCCACCAAAGAAGAATCAAATCCATTGTTTATCAAATTTAGTTTTAATTGAATAAGTATTACCTCTCTGAGAGGCTGGATTAACCAGGGAGTAGATGGAGTATATCGCAGAAAAGTGGTTCCAACAAAGATGCCACCACTTCGTAATGTACGAGTTATTTCAGCAACCTGAAAATTGTACACGAGATGAGTAGAAAATGCATTAGTTAGAAGCAGAATCAGTGAATCATTGCACATATTTACATGAAGTAAAACAATGAAAGTAGAAAGAGACTGATCAGTTCATGATGTTCATGCAAAGAGATAGAGATTCAACTATCAGTGCTTTCACTAGCTGCTCTCTCTCTCTTCCTTGCTGACAAAGGTTTTTGGTGCAGTTAGAAGTTACAGCACTCAACTAATATCCTGGAAGGTGTAATCCCCCATCCCAAACACTCCAAGAATTACCTAAAGTTGGTCTGCAAGGGTTTTCCAATAAAATTCAATATTGGAATGTGCTGTTGAAGTGTTGAAACAAAGTTGAAGAACAACTAATACCAAGCCCTTCGGGCTGACGTGTGTGATTCCATGAAATTCTAAAAGATATCACCCATATATTTCTCACACATCACTGGCAGCGGGAGGTGCCTACCTCTTCTGGTCTGTTGTAAGGAAATTGTGCTTCTTCAGCTTGCCTCACAAGACACAACCTTTAACTTCGACATTTCATCTCATATTCCTAACAACCATTCAGATTGTTGAAAGCTTTAATTCTCCATATGCTTTCAGTTCCACCCAGTTGATGTAACAAGGCAATATTACAATGACTTTTTTCATAAGTTACCAACATGGCAGGTGGCAAGTGTAAGACAATATGCAGTTTATCCTCTCATTCATAGCATCTCCAATACCATAACAGGTAATGCTAGCCAACACATTTTTTTGACGCACATAACAAAACTCCTTTGGGGAATTGGGATAAACCCATAAGGCTAAGAAAAAGAATGAGGTAGGTCTTAGAGTAAATGGAAGACTGTTAGTATCCATCCATAACCATGTTGCGCACATTCCTAAGCAATCAAAACCAGGTCACTCTGAGCAAACATAAAATCCTAGGAGCCAAGTAACTTAAAGGAGAAAAACAGAGAAACAGAACTTACAGCATTGGAAGGAGAGGGCCAGCAATGCAATGCCGCGCCAGCATGGACAGCATCGACAGAACCTGAAGGGAACGGTAGCCTAGCAACATCTGCCCTCACAAGAGCAAGATTGCTGCACATATTGAAGTGCAACTTAGAATATAGTAAAGACAACTCATTTTACTTATAAAGACCATAAACAATGATTGAACGCAAAAAAACTTACGTAGCTAAAAGAGTAGGGTCTTTCTTCAGAAAATCATAACACTGGCGAAGCATATTCTCAGAAAAATCAAGTGCCACAACTCCAGAATAGGTTCCGGATTTCGCAAACTTTCTAGAGAACAAACCACTCCCACAGCTTACATCCACTAGAACACCACCTTCCGCGGATTTAAAGTAGTCCTGAGCCATTTTAAACTGCATATAACACGTAAAAACATAATGTAACACCCATGTGGATGAAGAACAAGTTGAGAAAATTGAGCAATAAAGCAAATAGATTATACACATACCTCTTCATCAGGACCTGGGAAGCCACTTCGGTTGAAATTCTGGCGCCACCCCCTTTCATACAAGAAGGAAACAAGAGGGCTTCTGAATAACTCAGTCCCAGTTGGTTTCACTTCAACATACTCCTTCAATCCAGCAGTAACAGTAAGATCCAAGTAAATGTCTTTACTCGAATACGTCTTCTCGCATTTCTTACACTTGAAAGCCGACCTGTAAATTGCTTGCCTGCGAATTACAAATTACAAAACAAATTTAATGCAATGATTTTGAGAATTTTTTTCAAATAAAATTAATAATTATTCAAAGACTTCGCCTTTAAGCTATATTGTTCAGTAGAATGAATGAATAATTACTCACAGGTTGAGACCGGGCGGGCCTTTTCGTATGAGTGGTTCATAGCATACTGGGCACGCTAACAGCTCCGAGCTTTGACTTCCCTCAGTGCTCGACCACCACTCCTAAAATCAAAACTTTGAATTGTAAATTGAAGAGAGAAATGAAATGAAACATTGGAGTGCGAGGAAAGATAAAGTGGTACCGGTAGTAGAGCGGCGACGGAGCTTGCACGTATGGGTTGAAAGGGAAGGCGGGAAGTGGAGGTGGGGCGGCGGAGACGAGGAGGAGGAGAGAATTGAGAATGGTGAAGGCGAGGGTAATTTGGGCAGAAAAATGTTTGGTGGAGAGAGTGTAGAGACGTGGGTGCCGTCGCCATTGAAGATTGATTCTCTGCTTCTTTTGAATTGGCGGAGAGTTTTTTTGTAACCAGAAAAATTCCAAAAAAAATTGGCGGAGAGAAAGGGAGACATCGCTTTCAAGCACGTGTGTACCCACACATGTGAACCAAAAAAAACCCAAAATTGACTTACAATCACTATAAAAATTAGAAATTATAGAATAGTATAATATTTTCGCCTGGAATATTTCCTTAACTATTGCAAATCGTATGGATTTATAGGTGTATATTTTAAAGAGGCATTCGTGTTTTTGTTTGTTTAGTTTGACTTAATTACTTTCTCATCGTGTCATTTCGTCTAAATTACATTCTCAATATCATTTTATAAAAAGAAAAATTCATGCATCTTCGTCCAAATCAACTTATCAATACAGAAATTCTAAGTTTTGTAGATTTAAGAGTTGAGGGCTGGTGGCCTAAAGATACAATTAGCAAAATGTACAAACAAAACAAAACACAATTACCCAACTTAACTAATTCAAATGCTCCTCAACATGATTTCATATTTGGAAATCTTTAAGATGAGCAGCACTTTGTTCTTGGAACTCCTCCATGGCTCTATCCATAAAGTGATGCTGAATGTAAAGACGATGCCTTCTTTCTCTTCCATAAATTACCCAGAAAATCATTGACAGAGTCAAAGCTGCAGAAGCCATTGCCAACCCAATGTAAATCCAGCCACTGTATTTTTGCAGACCACCACAATAATCTCCATTCTTGCCCATCTCTCTAACAAATGTGCACCCTCGAACATTATTCACCAGCAATTTATTACCATACTCAAACAAATCATTGCTCACTTTCACTGCCTCTTCCATTTCACCATACAATTTGGGACTCAACCTCCCCGGCGCAGTTTCATTCGACACATAATTCTTCCATACCTGCCTCAAACAGATCAATTTTAGTTGGAGGATTGTTGAATTTTAGATGCTACAGCCAATATCTGAATTTTCAAATTTTGTATTTATGTATTATGAATTATTTAAAATGCTTAAGTCTGGCCCATCCGTTATAATTATTGTCATAAATAAGGTTAATTTATGACGTATCTTATGCGGGACCACAAAAAAATGACTCTGAAACTGAGTTTATGAGCAAAGTAGTCATTTTGCATCACTTTATTTGGGCGTAAAAGTGATGCAATATGGTTATTTTTCTCCTCTATTTAGCTTCAGAGTCGTTTTTAGGTGGGCCCTGAGACACGTAATCAATTAACGGGATTTATGGCGAAAATTATAACAAATGGACTAGAATGAAACGTTTTTAAAAATCAGTTTAAGGTACTAAAGTGTAATTTGCTCTACATTTATTTACATATATGTTTTTACCTGTGTGGCATTTCCGAGAGAGACTTCATGGGAGGCACATTGTTGCTCAATTAGGTTAGAGTTGAAAGGGTTGCAGAGAAGAGGCACTGGTGTCACAGATTGATTAGTATTCGCATTTGAGATAGTGATTATGGCATGGTTAACCACCGTGACAAGTCTGAAGGTCACATCCTTGGCGCGCGACACGGTCTTTTCCGCTGTAACGTTGTCTACACACGGGATTATGTTGTCTAATGCCGTGTGGGATGTTGGATTCTGAACCCATTCATCCACCGCAACACATCCATCGCCAACCGCGCTGAATGCAGATACGATATCAATCAGTCATATGAAGAACAGACTCAAAAATCAACTTATAAATATGAAGAGTTGAACATTTGATTGATACTTACTTATGGAGGACCAGAAATGCGCCACACAACATGAATGCAAAGGCACAGAGAATCCACCCAACAATCACCAACCTGCATAAAATAAAGATCAAATCTTTGAGGGTTTTGTTCCTGAAAGCAATCAAATGAAAGGGAAAGAGTTGAAGGGGTTTATATATCACTTACAAGTATACACAAACTTGCATGCCAAGGAAGGAAAATACTGCAACAAGTAGTCAAAAATTGAATTATAATTAGTACTCAAGTTTCAAAATTTTCCGCCCTCAATCTAATCAAAGACTTACAAGATCCCAGAATGACCAAGAGGATCATAGCCACGACAACGGTGAGCAGAAGCAGCCTCCTGCATGAAAATTGCAGCAGATACATGTTATATACATATATATATATATGTATAATCCAGAACATTATGAGCAAATTAAGAGTTTGAGGTATAATTTCAAGAGCATGTAGAAATAATAATTAAGTTAATTACATTTCTTTCAAGGCGGCTTGCATGCTCTTTGAATTCTTTGTGGTTGCATGAGAAAGCCTAGTGGCTGAAGACTCGATCTTTGTCTTGATTTTGTCAATTTTTTTCTCAACATTTGCAGGCAGTGACAAAGCATCAACTTCAATTTTCTTAGCTGCAACAAGATATTTGGACACATTCCTGAGGTTTTCAACCGTTGAATCCGCCTGATTCACAGCATTATTCAGTGCATTTGTTGTACCGGAGTGGAACTTTGCTTGGCCGGTGAGCAGAACTATGATTCCGACACTAGAATGAGACCAGACAAAAGGTAAATCAAGTCACGATTGAGTCATGCAAATATAGGCCACGATCGTTCTAAGAGTATGAGAAATGTGAGGGCAGAGAGAGTTACTTACATTGCGGCGAAATTGAAGAAAATGAGGAAGTTGGGGGAGAGAGCGTAGGCAGTCGTTGAGTAACCGAAAGGCTCTCGTGGACAGCAGAAATGAGAGAGACAGATGAGGCACAGAATTATCACCAAAATGTTGAACCAGAAGATGGAAATCACAAAGAAAGGAGCCGCGGTGTACCCAACAGACTGCATCATAGATTTGAATGATGGTTGAAAAATTGTAAGAAAATATAAATCTGAATGAATTAATGAAAAAGTAAATTGATTTGAGAACTGAGAAGTGTGTGTGTCTCACAGCCCAGTAATGGTTATTGGTGATATTCCAGCCTCCTTTGTATCTCTTAAAATCATCAAGAGGGTCTTTTCTGCTTGTCCTCTCTTCAGCCAATAGTGATAAAGTTGTGTTCTTTTTGTGTTCTTGTTCAACAAGCCTCCTTGCCTCCATTGTCACTAACCGAACCGGCTGTTGTTTCTCGGCCCCTGCAGACCAACAAACCAGATGAATTAAACCAAACACAACGATTCACGAACTGGGTTTCTTGAAGAACAAGAAACGATCAGTAGCATTTACCCAAGGTTGGAGAGTTTCCAGAGGTGAAGGAAATGAAGAGGCAAAAGGAGAGGAAAAGAAGCAGCAACTTCTTGTTGGGTGAAAATGCATCCATTGTTTGCTCCATAAATCAACCTCTTTCTCTGGGTTGTTGATGAGATTAATAAAACTCAGTTTTGTTTGAAAGTTTCGATCAAATTTTACTTTTACTGATCAGTTACTGGTTGGGACCGAGCCATTTCCTATTAACATGACTCCACTTCTCTTTTCTGTATGAACTTTGAACCATTTGCTCCAGCACGTTTCCTTTGCGGTTACTCAATGCTACTCCACTTTCTTACTTTTGGGGAAATTATTCCACTACCTTAGTTGGATTTTATTTATTTCTTATTACTACTTCTTTTTAGTGGTCGGTTGAATATCGATATGTCGTTTATATTGTTGATTCAGTTGTCGATATGTTATTGAAAATCTTAACTAGCTAAGTAAAAAGGAATCTCTTTTTAGTGGTCGGCTGAATATCGATATGTCGTTCATATTATTGATTAAGTTGTCGATATGTTATTGAGAATCTTAACTAGCTAAATAAAAATGGAATCTCTCTAGAAAAGAGACTTGTCGTTCATATTATTGATTAATTTATCGATATGTTATTGAGAATCTTAACTAACTAAATAAAAACGGAATCTCTCTAGAAAAGAGACTTGTCAACTAGCAAAATTACATGTGCAGCATGTTGATCCTCAATACAATGAAAATCCACATTGGTATCCTTATCAACTAACTCTTGGCTTAATGGTACTTTTTTCTCTCCATATTCGGTGAGAACAAATTTGGCTTTTACTACCGACAGGTTCATAAAACTTCGGTGACATCCCACCAAAATATTCAGTTTTACTACCCATTGAGTTAACAAGTTGGGTTTTTACTGCCAATCGAGTTGAGATGTTGAATCAATTTTGATGATGTTCTAGAACTCGTTCTAATAGAAAACGATGGAATCAAAATTGAACTTAGCATCATATCTAAAAACTTAATTAAAAATGTAACAAACACAGAGGGATAATGATAGCTCCGAAATATTATACTAAATTCTCCAATTGAGTAATGAATTAAACATAATAAACAAAAGTAAACATGAACTACCATAATGTACAAAAACTTGGACGTTAAAATCACTCAACTTTGTACCTAGAAAACATATTTTTTACCCAATTACCACGCTTTATATATGGAAAGTCTCTAATTTAAGAACCCTTGTCTTCGAAGCCTCCTGCAGTTCTATTCGCGAACTGCTTAGTGTACACTCGATGCCTTCGTTCCCTTGCATAGATTACCCAGAAGATCAAAGACAACATCACAGCTGCAGATACCAGTAGCAACCCAATGTAGATCCAGCCACTATGTTCTCGAAGACTAGGGCAATTCCGTTGACTTATGTCGGTGAATGCATCTCGGACAAAGGTGCAGTCTTGCAGATTAACCAAGAATGGTGCATAACGATACAGACCATAACTCACATTTCTTGCAGCTTCCATTTGGCTATAGTAAATTGGAGTCAACCGGCCAGGAGTTTTACAAATATTCGCCGGAGAAACCTCGCAGACATAACCCTTCCATACCTGGTTGAGACAAAATTGTGAATCTTAGTTCTTATTACCTTAATGAAAAGATGCACACAAGAAGGAGGTCAATTGTAGATGGTTTGATAATATTTACCTCTGTGGCATTTTTCAGCTCCACTTCACCGGGGGCACACTGCCGGTCAGTGAGATCAGAATTGAACGGGTTGCAAAGAACAGGTAATAAGGGGCCAGACTGGTTAAAATATAAAGGTCCTGCGATGGGTGGAATATTCTTATTCGAGACATTGTTGACCATACGGTTCATCACAGTAACAATTTGGAAGGTTACGTCCTTGGTGCGGAGTGAGGTCTCCCGGGCAGTTGCATTGTCCACACATGGGAGTAAATCGTCTAATGCAGTGTGGGCTGTGGGGTTCTGGACCCACTCATCCATGGAAACACATGCATCTGCAACCACACTACGCACATAGGAAAACAAGTTAAAGAGGATATCAAAACAGCGGGACCAAGCAATGTAGATGAAGAGTCATATGTTAAGACCGAATGACACTCACGTCATATATTTGGACAACTATTTAGAAGTGGTCCTCAAAAGTCTTTTATTCAGTTAGTGGTTTGCAGTTTTCTTTCCCAATTGAGATAGTTTTGTCCAAGAGAAAGAACTTAAAAGTCATATGCATATAGAAATGGCTATGATATCACGAACATGAAAAGACAAGTAAACCATTAATCTAGGCAGCTATCCTGTGAGTTATTAATAACCCACCCAAAACCACAGAGCTCACTGTGGAGTTGAAATAAAAGTATACGTTGCCAACTGACAATACAAAATTCAAAGACAATCCCTTACATTTCTAGTAAAAATTATGTCAACAATCAACTAAAGGTCACTTTTTCACCAAAGTATCCCGAATCTAAGTCCTTTCTCGATTATAAAATGCAAATGAACTAGGATAGAGTAATTCGCATACTAGCCGCGCATGTACAGAGCCAATTTTGCATATTAGCCAAGCATATAGAGAATCTAGGCTTATTATCAGGCTGAAATCGACATCTAAATGTCACATGAATGCTAACATGAGGATTCAATACAGGTGTCACTTAGAAAGTAATATGAAGTGATCGCAACCAAATAGTACTTACTTATGGAGAAGGAGAAATACACCACATAAGACGAATGTGACAGCAACAAGAATCCACCCACAAATCACCAAGCTGCATCAAATATGCATGTGTTACTGAACAATGTTTGAAAACTAAGAGACAACTGCTTCCAAAATTTGAAAATCCCTCTTAAAACATAAAAAGGAAACTGTTCAGTGTAAATTTCACTTACAAGTATACAAGGACTTGCATCCCCAGAATGGAAAATACTGAAACAAGTGGAAACCAAAAGTTATAATGCTAATAGTCAAACCTTGAAAATCACTGCCTCAAATCAAAAGAAATTAAAGACTTACAAAATCCAAGAAAGGCCAAAAAGAGCATAACAGCAGCAACAATAACGAGAGCCAGTCTCCTGCAAAACATAGCAAGAGATAAATATTACACAATTTACACAAAGCATTGTGAGCACAGGTTTCCAGAGCTTCTAGAATCTACTTACACGCTATCCAAGCCATCTTGTATACGTTTTGAATTCTTGTCAGTTTTATCCGAAAGTGTACTGGCAGCAGAGTCTATCTTTGTTAAAATATTGTCAATTTTACCCTGAACATCTGACGGGAGGAATACCGAGTCAACACCAATCCTCTTAGCTGCACCAAGATAACCTGACAAAGTCCTAAGGTTTTGAACAGTTGTATCTGCCTGACTCACAACATAATCCAGTGTGTTTGTTGTACTGCTATGGAACTTTCCCTGGCCAGTGTACAGAACAATGCATCCAACACTAGATTGGACCAGACAAACATTAAGAACGTCATCATTTCAAAAAGAAATTATAGGAATTATTTGTTCATATGAATCATGAATGTGTAGAGAGACTTACATTGCTGCAAGGGTGAAAAAAATGAGTAAGATGAGAGAAAGCGCATATGCGGTTCTAGAATAACCATAAGGCTCTCTTGGGCAACAGCAGTAACAGAGACAGATAAGGGACAAACTTAGCCCGAATACTACGAACCAGATAGCAGCAATGACAAAGAAGGGAGCGGCAGTGAAACCAACCGACTACATAATAAATTAATAGTCATTGTAAATACATTTGTTGAAAAACATAATAAAAGATGCATTCTGATCTCCAGACAAAATAAAAAGGGATAAAGGATTTGAGAAAAAAAGTAAAAACATGATATCAGAAAAATGCAAAATTTGATTAATTCATAAACTACATTCTTGGCAGAGTTCAAGGCCTGCATTAAGACAAGATATCAGGAAAATGCAACAAGACATAATTAACTAATGAACAACATTGTTGACAGGGTTCAAGGCCTGCATTTATAAGTTAAACAAATAGTTATTTCTTTAGATGCATCAAATCCATGGAAAGACGATTAGATACCAAGATTTGTTTTAAACAACCACAATGTAAGATTGTAAACAGTGAAATCAGCCCAACAATTTCAGATGC
This sequence comes from Oemleria cerasiformis, assembly GCA_037349345.1. Lineage (NCBI taxonomy): Eukaryota > Viridiplantae > Streptophyta > Magnoliopsida > Rosales > Rosaceae > Oemleria > Oemleria cerasiformis. The sequence continues at coordinate 11,205,668 of JAZGTL010000004.1, forward strand.
AATTCACATAGAGAAGACCAAAACACCGACCAGATAACAACTCGTGTTTCATTATCAAACAGCATAACTCATCAAAGGGTAGAATACACTGATACCCCTTGTATCTTTGACCTATATCTCATTCAGGTTCCTTAATTTCAAAATAAACCACCTTTGCCCTTAAATTTTTATTAAAGGTTTCAAATTGTTCCAAAAAAAAGTAAAAATTGGAGGCAGTCCACCCATGGAGGCGCTGCACTCAAAGTAGTAGCCATGGCAAACCAATTAATAAAACAATAACGGAGATAAGTTTTTTTGCCTTTTGTCCGTACTGAGGGGTTAATTAATTTGTAGAAATTTATGCTAAAACTCATAGTTGGGCGCAAAGAGGGCTTTGGCTATCAATAATTCAATTGATTTAAAATGGGGAGATGAGATTGGGAGCAGCTAAGAATTTTGAAGCAACAATATTTAAACCCAACACTTATAGAAAAGATTGTGGGTGGAAAGTCCAAGTCTTTCTTTCTGGGTTCTGCTTTACATATTATATTCTATTGTAGTGCGTCAGCTGGTCCTAACCCAATTCAGTTCTTAAGGAACAAATAGTGTAATTTAAGTTAACCATCCATCGAAGTAGCAAACACACCCCCAAAAAGACATGATTATATTCACAAATTCAGAACATAAAAACACCAATCCATAAGAAGAAAAAAAAAAAAAAACCCCGATGTGAAAATTAATCAAAGGGTTGAGAGAACTCACAGCCCAGTAATGCTCATTGCTAATATTCCATCCACCAGTGTACTTCTTAAACTCATCAAGAGGGTCCTTCCTGAGTGTCCTCTTCTCTGCCAACAGGAAAGACGAGTTTTGAACATCCCCTTCTCCAAGAGACCTCCTTGTGTCCCATTTCACTGCCCCACCAAAATCGTACTCCCTCCCACCACCTGCACCAACAAAATTAAGAAAAAAAACCCAAAAATAAAAATTCAAGAACAAAAAGGGACTATTTTCCAAGGTAAATAAAATTAAAAATATCCCACACAGTACCTTTGGCTGGAAAAGTGTGCGAAATGTGAGAACTTGCTGAAGTTAAAGCAATGAAGAGGAAAAACGAAAGAAAAAGATAGAATTTTTTTGGTGGGTTTGATCTAAAATATAACATTTTCGTTTGGATTTTGGTTTTTGCGTTGCAGATAAGAGAAAACCTAGAAGTCTATATAATATAACGTCTCCGAAAGCAGAAGCAGAGGATTAGTCGCGTCCAATAGTTATGTGCGTCCGTTTGGTTTACTCGGAGTGAGAGAGACAGCGATAGACTAGAGAGAGAAAGAAAGCGAAAGAGAAAGAAAGAGAAAGAGAGAAGAGTGAAGATTGTAATTTAGTATGATTTTTGAGCTGAGATGTTTGGGTTTCGACTAATACGGTTGGGAAAGGGACGGGCACTCTGGCCCCTATATTCTCTGCCGGTATTTTTGTCATGACGTAAATGCCCTTTCCTTTAATGTATTTTGATATTTTTTTTCAGATTTTGATTTACAATTAAACTCTATAAATTAAGTCTTAAGACCAAGAAATTACATTAGTTTAGTTATATTAATTAACGGAAATAATTAAGATGATAGTTATACTATCGAGTTCGTTTTGTTAAAAGAAGATTTCAAAACGATGATAGTATTGAATAATTTTTTTGTGCAATCTGAGAAAATCACAATATAATTTCTTACCCTGTTAAGAAAAGTTAGAGATGAGGTCCAATGTGCCATTAATTTTAAGAATAAACAAACAATCATTTAGTGAATGGCCTAATAGTCGAATCATAAGCATTCTATATTAAAAAATTATTAATTTATATATTATATGAGACTTATGCGAATTTTTTATAATGTATTATCTTATAAATTTAGCAAATTATTAGCATGTTATCCCCAAGCGGTGACCTACCTAGAAATTCAAGTCATGGGGCACTTTATAAATAATGCTAAGCGTACTTTCCGGTCAAAACAGTTTTATGACAATGTTCTGATTTCATTCTCAAAGAGATTAAGCAATATTTTCCTTGTAAATTCTATATAAAAATCCTATAGCGTGATTCTCTTGTTAATTCGAGAATTCGGAGCCTACTTTACACATTATGTTGAATAAATTACAACGGTTTAATACACATTTCTTGAGAGCTCTAACACAAAATCAATAATTTTAATATTTTTTTGGGTAAATTCTTTGTAATGCCGACTGAAAGAGACTAAATGTCTTTCGGGTAGACCCTTTTCTTTGTTTTTGCTTTTTGCTTTTTTTTTTTTTTTTTTTTGGGAATAATGTCTTTAGTCAAGAGAGTCTCTTTGAAGCCCTTGAAGTTTGGACAAACACATCACTTAGCTACAAATCCTGGATTTAAAGTTACAAGCACTTTTGAGTAATTTTTAAATGAGGTTTTGTTTATAATATTATTCTATATACCATATATACATTTATAAAATTACAGACATTTATCGTAAGTAATTTTGTAATGCGATAAATAATAACATAAATTATTTATATATCACATTTTAGTGGTTGAACCAATTCGTAAAATTATTTGATAAGGAATCACTTACTCTCACAATCCTTTTGATTTGACCTCACTAGTCGCAAAAAATGAACTTTATTTTGGTAAGTAGCAATAATAATAATCTACTTTTCTTAATATACCAATAACAACCTGTCTCTATAATCGTCCGGACACTGTCTGAATTCGATTTTCAATAGAAGCACTTATGATCAGGATTTTATTTACCTTCTGATTCGAGAGAGGATTAATCGAGATGCACGCAAATTGATCCGGACACCTCGTGACAAAAAATACCAAACAAAAATATATATATATATGATTGATTGTATCTATAAATATCTAATCAATCACTGCTAAGAAAAGTTAGGTGGCCAAAGGGTTGCCTAAAAATCAGTGTTGAATTTCATGCCTTCATGGTTTGCTTAGAAAACAAGAAAAAGGGCAAAGCCGCGTAAGGTAACATAAAAGAAATCATTATTGCTCAAATTACGCTAATAATTAGTGGAGCATTATTTTTCTATGCCAAAAAATGTAGCAACAAAATAATTGTTTTTTTGTAATGCATTTGAGTGTACGGATATTACAATATAAATAGTTTTAGGTATTGTGGAAGGAGTTTAAAATTCGCTTAACCGCCACACGTGCTCCACGTCACCCAATATGAGCTATCCACGTGTTAGGCTTAAAAATTCGCTACACGTGAGGGGGCGTGTGAGAATGTGAAAGTACAAAAGTCCCACATTAAAAAGTTGCACAACTTATAAGGAGTTGAGCATCTCCTCCCATTGCCAATTGGTTTTGGGGTGGAACCTCAACTTACTTCAGCACACACTTAATTTTATGGTTTAATAGTATTTATTTCCACATGTTATATGAAAGATCTCGAATTTCATTTTGTGAAAAACGAAATCGATACTAATGTATATATAATATGATCTCCTAATTCTCCTTATATTGTTGCGTAAAAAAAATAATAATAGCACGTACCTAACGATAACATGCATGTTTTTCTGCCAGTAACATAGAAAATGGCAGTAGCCCGACTAAATTTCGCCCGACGGACAATATCTCGTTGGGTAAGGTCCTATTGCCCGACGGACATTTACAGTTGACGGGAAGAAAAAACCGTTGGCGCGTAAAATTGGACATTGTTACCCGACGATGTGGACTACCCGTCGGGTAACAGGGTAAACAACGACGACTAATCACCGTCGGGTAATATTAGACGTTGACTCTTTATGGCCCGACGAATCATTTAATATTATCCTGCGAATATTGTTCGTCGGACAACTGTCTAAACACTCTAAATACCAGAGTCTGTTTTTTTTCTTCTTCCTCCTCTCTGCTTCTCATCCTTCTCTCTGCTCTCTATCTCTCCCTCTCACTCATTCACTCTCTTTATATACCTATTATTATCATCTCATCACCATTTTCATTACCTAACGATAACAATTTTTTGCCAATAACAAACTACATACCAAACATAGATTAGTCTTACCGTTCGGATATGAGGCCATTTCCCAAAAACATAGAAAACAAGGAAGAAACAAATGTACGAGTGTTACATGAATTGGGACCATTCTCCTCTCTATATATATGTAAGAACATAGTATCAAACAGATAATGGAAAACAATAATACTATCACATGCACCCAATCCCTAAAACAAGAAATGGTGGAGTTTGGTGAAAGACAAAACCCTACCAATATTCCTAAAATTTCCGTCACTAATTTAATTATCCGGCAGACTTCAGTGCAACCATATTAATTGCAGCGAAAATTAATATTTTTAATTATATATTCAAATTTAAATAATTGATGAAGCCGGGAAGTTCGATGCGAAGATAATCCGGAAAAAGAAAGAAAATTTAAAAAGAAAATCATGGTTAGGGGTAAATTGGAAGTTGGAAGGTGGTTGAAGCGTCATTCCCTTGAATTTAGGAGAGTAGATTGAATTTAGAGGAGTGATTATGAATGGTAAATGATTTTTATTTTGAAAATAAAATTAATTTTGTGGGTTTTGTGTAAATGGCAAAAGTGGTGAGGTGGCGGAAGCACGGTGACGTTACTCGTCCTTTCCTTTAAATTATCAATTAAATAGGGAATGGAATGGAGTTGCTTCACTTCAATCCCCACGTGGCAGAGTTGCTACACTTCAATCGCCACGTGGCAGAGTTGCTTCACTTCAATCCCCACCTGGCAGCAGCAGCAAAATAAATTATACTTAATCGAAAGCCAGCTAAGTTTCTAACTACGTAATAATTAATATTGAAATCAATTTTCTTTTCATAATTATATCTTATGTTGACATTAAAGTTCAATACCAAATTAGCCATGTGGCAATTCTAGTTTCTCAGAGGGAGGGATTGGCAATGAATCATTGCATGTGGAGTTATAGACGTGGTTGATATAAATTGATAATGGTATGCTAGCCGGCTCAATTGGAATAAAAAATCTTGATTCAGGGTTTGAATTCTTAAGAGGATGCAGTTGGGGGATTTCGAAGGGGGACCAGGTAACAATACCTTTGGATTACATTGGGAGGATTCCAGGCAGCCATAATGAGGCGGCTTTCTTAGAATTCGGAATCGGTCGTTATAGAGATGCCCTAATGGCGAAATGTTAGGCTCTTAGAGATTCCCTAACCCATGTTTTGAACAATAGTTGAAGAAGGCTTGTGTGAAAGAAGACTGAAAAGTGGAAGTTTCAAAGTTGTGATTGATGGTATCGTGTGCAAAATCGAGGCTCCTTGGAGAGTTTCACAACTTATCAATGACTTCTATGCTCTTGTTCCTTTCTTTAAGGGTATCAACTTCAGTTATATATTCCGGGAAACAAACTTTACTACGCATGTTCTGATTAACTTGAATCATTCTTTGGATGCCTCTAAGTTCTGGATTAATTCTACCTTGTTTCAAGCTAGTAGGATTTCTATTTCAGCTTTGGTGCCTTAATTTTCAAATTGTAAATGGACGTGTGTGACTGTTGCTAGCACAACTCAGGTCATAATTGACGGATTTATAAACATGTAGGCACTTGGGCCTTCTAGGTGGCCTTCTCATTATGGGCTCAAAGGCCCCAACCACAACAGTTAGATTAATGAACTTTCAATTGGCCCAGCTCAAGACACGCATAAAAGGATAATGGGCATTCAAAACACAAGGCCACAAGAAATTGTAAGCAAAAACAAATAACTGTATTAACTGTCTGAGACTCGGACCATATATCAGTTAGACAAGGTTTTAGCTAAGAAGCTGAAGCAGCAATGGCTGCAATCTTCCAGACCTTTCTTCCAATATGTCGGCCGTCAAGGCAGACCATATCCTCTCCTCCGCCGTGGATTCCCGGCAAACCCATCTCGGATTCCATGGCTTCTTTGGCCGCCAGTTCATACTTAAATAGACGGCAAGGACACGTGGCAGTCTCAGTTGCCTTCAACCCTTCTGGGAATTTTGACATCTCTTTATACGATGAGGAAGAAGAAGGTATTTAGCACATTCCCTTAATTTGTTTCATGCAAATTACCTTATTTATCGACGATGTCGGATTGTCGATATTTTCAATTTTTTTTTTGTGTGACGCTAGTACCTGAGTTATTTGGGAATTGGGATGAATTTTGTATCCATCTTATCCATAGTCCGGATACTTAGTATTACTGCTATGGTGGTATTTCTATATATTTCACTGTACAGTGATAAATCTCAAATTAAACTCTAGTAAAAAATAAAGTCGATATTAAATGTGTATATCAACATCCTTGTTTCCTATCTATAGCGCTCGACATGTGTGAAAATCTTTTATTTTTAATATGATATTGGAGATGAGATTATTTGCTATCGAGTTTGCTTTTTACGAGAGTCGAATTCGAAACTACCCTGATTATACAACAAAAATAAATACAATAATGCTAGTGGTATCTATATGTCGATATTTGGAATGATCATGTCGATATTGGTATATATGGACTATGGATAATGTCGATATATCATATATGTATGGATGATATTGTACGTTGACAGACAATGCCAATAAAGTTGAGCCTCCAATGCCACCAAGTGAAGGCAGATTTGAAATCGCAATCGACAACAATGTAATTCAGGCTCTTGATTTGACCCCATTTCATACTGCAACTGGGATTACAACTCCATCATCAGGTACATAATATTCAATTGAGCATCGCATCTATTATTTTACACTTACAATTGAAACTCATGTTGAAGTTATTTTAGCCAATCCAAAGGAGTTTCTGGAGCGTACAATCGGATTCACAATCCAGTACACGAGAGAAGATCCACGCGATCCGCGAGAGCTATCAGAATTTCCAGATATAAGGCTCTGGTTTTTGAGGCTTGATGCCTCTTATCCCTGGTTGCCTGTCCTGTTGGATTGGCGCGCCGGCGAGCTGGCTCGGTATGCTGCCATGTTGGTTCCACACCAGGTATTATATATAATGATTTAGACCTATTTATCCAAATGTCACTTAAAACTGTTAACCGGCACGTCTCACTTAAGTAAAATTTCATGAGCAAAATGAGTTAGCATAACGGAAATTGACAAACTAAAGCACAAACATAACGGAAATTGATAAACTAAGACACAAAATGAGAAAGAAGGGTTGAGTGAGATGAAATCAGATTGAGATAATATGACAGTTTTCGTGGGCATTTGGATAAATAAGCCTGCAATTTATATTACAATATCATTGGATTATAATTTGAGATCGAGAGCCTTAGATTGGTTATTGAATTGTCTGAGTTTCGCTGCAGATGAACATGAAGATGGGCATTGTCTTCAATCCCGAGGCACTGGAATTATTTGTGATGCAGAAGGTTTTTACTGTGTACACATGGTTAAAGCAACATGACATTCCAAAGCCTAGATTGAAGACCAGCGACATGGCTAGGATGCTAGGGTTCGGAATTGGAGACGAACTTTATGACTTGATCGACAAGCATCCTATTAAAACATCATAAACAAGCCTAATGCCACACAAGAGCAACTAATTAAAAAAAAAGAGTCTGTTTTTTTATTTTATATATCTTTTTCTCCATATTATTGTGCATAAACTTACATATTGTATGAAATCAAAATTCAAAATGTGCACGAACGTTTGAGTATATACATTAAGATTTAATCCACATTGTTTTCTATAAATAATATGTACAATACATGTACCAAATATGAAATTAACGAGGAAGTAGGTGCATGTGTAGAATATATACCATTTACGTACTATTTTGAAATTTACTTTAAATGAATATATAGCTTCTAACTCTCACCAAATACTTCTTCAACTTCCTACGACGAGTTTTACTGACTTCGAATATGCGCGAATGGGGGGTGTGTAGAATATAAACCGGGAGATTTGCATATAGGGCAGACATTTTTATACCCTAGCCATTGCTTAATGCAAGCAATGTGGAAGCCATGTCCACAATCTAATAATGTTCCAAGCTCATCTTCCTCTACAAAATCCTCCTGTCATCAAAGACCGAACAAGATTGTAATGTCATTCGATTTTGCAAATAAAATTGAAATTTGAAAATTGATAATTGAAAATTGAATTGCTGTGTTTGTAAGTAATGCTCATATACATATATATATATATATACCTGGCAGATGCTGCAAAAATCTTTCCGACCATTTTCTTCTGCAAACAGAAAGTAATTGCTTCGATTGAGAGAGGAAACAGCTGCTTCCTCGGATAATCCTGTGCTCACATACCCTATGTGATCTTCCAAAGCCAATAGCTCCTTCAGAAATTATTAAAGAGATACTAATTAATTAGCCAATTAGGTTTTCAATTATTGATCAAAATAATTAATTAATGAAAGTTTTGATGTGAATGAATCAAATTAATACCTCGTATGACATGTTATCCACATCAACCCACATTGCTCCTGAACGATTGCTTGTTTCAATTGAAACATGCAGAGATTGTTGGTAAATAAGTCCAGAGTTCTGCCATGGCGGGATTAAGAAACGAAAAGATATTAGGGTTCCGTAAGTGAGATCCAATTAAATCAGGTCCAAACCGGACAATGAACGAAAATGATTAGGTTGGTTTGGATTTATTTATTTTTTTCGATCAGTTAATGTAAAGAAGTTAGCCAGTCTGGTTCGTTATATAATCCAGTGATGATCAATGACACAGTTACATGGCCGGATATCTATATATTTAGGTCAGTTCATCGGAGATATATTTTGAATAATATATACATATATATTTAACACAGCCACATTTTTCTAAGATGGAATTAGTGAGAAAAAAACAAACCTCTGTGAGAAGCCTGAAGTTGAGTCCGTGGTTAGCTGTGACAACAAAAAATGAAGTAGTTGAAGCTTCTACCAAGTTAATATCACCCGGCCTGTGCATATACAGAGTCGAATCCATGAGTAGTTGCCTCCATAGATCAATCTGGTTTTCATTTCGGAACCCGTTATCATCATCATCATCAGAAGAAGCATCAGAGTTACCAGCTTGACCTAATTGAAATGTAGCTGCAGCATAATGTACATGATGATGATGACTTACATTGGGAGGACATAATAAAGACTGCAAAACATTGTTAGGCAGCGCAAGAAGAGCATGGAAAAGAGAAATATGGCGACGATTAGGGGTGGATCCGAGAATTAACGTGGTGCAATTTTGAGAATTTATATTAAACTCTTCGTTTTGTAAACTCGTAAAATTGGGTATTTTTATTTGATTGATTCTATGAGGTAATAAGTTGAGCGCCGGAGGGTTAGAAATGCAATTTGTGATGCTCCTTATTATCGAAAGGGGATGCGAGCTTCTTTGGACAATTGGTCCTGGTGATGAGTAATTATTGATGCCAGTTGAAGTACAACATTGGAGGAAATTATTAGAGTGTTCCTTGCTTGGTTTTGAGTCTTGATGTGATCTTTGGAACGAGGATGAAGAAGCCTGGAGAAGATGGAATGCAACCCATGTATGAGAATTGGAACTAATTAAGTGCATAACTTTGAAAATGAAGCTTATTGCTTCCAAAAAAAATGTCGCAAAAAATAACTGTAACGAAAATTTTATGGTGCATCGAACTTTTTAAATAGTTTAAAGAGTAAATCCGGCTAATAAAATATCTGATTCACCTCAAAAAATCTCATCAATTGCATAGAATCAAAACTCAAGGCAACCTAGCTACATGAGAATTGGAACAAGAAAACTATATATGCACAAATAAATAAATAAAAACTTGTCCATGAAGTTTCTGTAAATTTAAAGTTGAAGGTTATGGCTTCCACAAGTAACATGCAAATGCAAGAAACTGTTAACAAGTAACGAAAATTCCATGTTATATTGAACTTTTCAAATAGTTGAAGAATAAAATCAAAACTCATCACAAGATGGAGAGAAAAAATGGTCATTCACCCTCTCAGATCCAAAATCGGAAAGTAACCCAGCATCCGCTTTCACCTGAGACCCTTGAATTTCATCTCCAGAACCCATCTTTTTACCACAGCCAGATTTTTCTCCATGGGAACACTGACCTCTGTTGATAAGTAAAAGATTAATTAACAAATAATTACACAATAATATTATGCAAAATTATTCAAACTTTTTGTTGTACAAATTAGTTACGTACATTGGGTGGTCTGATGGGTTTTTCTGAGGAGGATTTTTGGAGCAAGTTGCAGGCATCATTACAAAGAGGAGCTTACGTACGTAGGTGGAAGAATCAGAGCTGAAAATTTTAATTAAAAAAGGTTGATATATTAGTAAATAATTAGGATTAGGGTTGAAAATGAGAGGCAGAGATGAAGAATTTTAATTTGTGAATCAAAATTATTGAAGAGGAGGGAAAATAGGGTTTGGATTTTGGGGGTGGCTCAGCGATTAAGTTGGGCGGATATGGTAACGGTAAAATGATGAACCACCAACTGTAAGGTGCTTGACAAATGAAGTTGCCGCCCAATATTCTGACCATGGTCGGTAGCTTTTTACCGAACAAAGCTATTATATTCGGTAGCTTACCATTGAACGAAGCTACTAATGTCGTCCGGTTTGAACGAACCCTTTTATTTTGGATTTTAATGTAATCTTTTTAAGGACAGTACGTACTTGCATTTTATCTTAGGAAAACCTCTTTTCGCGCGATTTGTTCTATTTTTTGAGTCGTTCTTGTACATAAATCATAATCAAAATCGTTTACACAAAAATTTAATAAGATTGAAAGTCGTTTAACAATTCATATCTATTAAAAAAATTAACAGTATTAATAATAATCATAATCAAGATCCTCATAGTGAGTCTGCAGTATATTAGTTGATACATATGAATGGTTAAACAATCTCCGATTTAGTTAATTTTTTTGTATAGAATAATTTTGAAATGATCGATCATTTAAAAATTGAATAGTTCTGATTTCTGATTATGATAAATGTATAAGGAATACAAATATTAACTTCCACCAAATATTTATTATTTTTGCTTTTTAATTATAAATACGAGTCATTATTACAAGCTAGACATGCAATTAAGTAACTAGCGTAGTCAATCAATCAAACAATAATGTTGATATATGCATGGAAGAACAATGGGGCCCAATCGATGTCCCCAAATGGTTGAATATATACAAGTAGAACGCAGCTCTGATCACGACGTACACGTCGTGGTCTCATGAGACTTATTCTTGATGACCTAGCTAGCTCGATCCTTGTTCTTATTTTTGGTCCAACCAAGGCATGTGCCAAATGCATTCGCGGCAATATTATTAATGTACGCAGGTGGCAGAAAAACATGCATGTTATCGTTAGGTACGTGCTATTATTATTATTTTTTTTTACGCAACAATATAAGGAGAATTAGGAGATCATATTATATATACATTAGTATCGATTTCGTTCTTCACAAAATGAAGTTCGAGATCTCTCATATAACATGTGGAAATAAATACTATTAAACCATAAAATTAAGTGTGTGTTGAAGGAAGTTGAGGTTCCACCCCAAAACCAATTGGCAATGGGGGGAGATGCTCAACTCCTTATAAGTTGTGCAACTTTTTAATGTGGGACTTTTGTACCTTCACATTCTCACACGCCCCCTCACGTGTAGCGAATTTTCAAGCATAACACGTGGATAGCTCATATTGGGTGACGTGGAGCACGTGTGGCGGTTAAGCCTTACACGTGGGATAACCCGTTCTGATACCATCAATGAAGTTGAGGTTCCATCCCAAAACCAATTGGAAATGGGGGGAGAGGCTCAACTCCTTATAAGCCCTTGCAAGGTTGTGCAACTTTTCAATGTGAAATTTTTATACCTTCATATTCTCACATGTGTAAGTACGTAATCACCAGCCATTCGTTTGTGCATGCTTTGATGAGTAGTCTTAACTAGAAAACACTCTAATTAACACAATACTATGATATATACCCTTCTTAATCTTAATCTTGATCTTGTTAATTTGTCGGCGCGTAGTGGTTGAAAACTTGAGAATCACCCCACCCCGCCATACATATATACTTAATTATATTTTCTCAAAGTCTCGATCTCTCTATATATAGTAAGAAATTCCAAATGGAATGAGGTATTCAAATTGGATTATCTGGTTGTAATGTGAGCATGCAGCGACATTCAACCACAAAACATGTCTCTCTAGATCAACAAAACGCTATACCTAAATGTTGAAATCAGTGGCCGGTGGTCCAATTTCAAACATTGATTATAAACTCAAATCCCAAAAAACATGTCATGTCCCTCTGTCGGCACAATTAATATACATGTAATTGTGGGCTGCTTTGCCCATTTTTCTTGTAGTGACATTTCTCATTCCAAACTTTTAATACTTATACTTAGATTTCTAACAATATAAAATTTTCTCAATTCATTTCACATGTATAATTGTTATATACCAACACTTATTGGAAACTCCTTATCCATCCATGCAGTAGTCTATTACTCAAGTTAGGGCAAGATTGTGTTTATCGATCTACTTCACAAGTCGTGATCAAGTTCGATTCTTTTTTAAATTTGATCAAAAAAATTAGGTAGAAGGATCGTGACGGTACATGAATGTTATATATCCCTATGTTTTATTTGATAGGAGCTAGATGACTTTGATATCACTCTATCTTGAAAAAAAATGAACACTGGAAAACTTGTAGAGACCACATACATTTAAACTTTGAAGTGTCAATATATAAAAAACTATAATTAAACATCTTTTATATATATATATATTTTGGTTGGAAGAGATGTTTTATATATTTAAAACATTGTGAAGAGTTTACAATGATAGAGACATAATCTCTTGTATATCCATACGTGAATAGTGGGAACAAGAGCAAGATCTAAAAAAGATATGTTATCTGAACTAATTGACCGGGGACAACACTTGAAACAATGGAGAAAAAAATGAAGAAATGCAGGAGTAAAGACTCCGAATTGTTTACTTATACAACCTGCTTAATCCTTTCAAAAACAAAGAGGATGTGGGTATACCCTGCGTGTCGTCTCGTTAAAAAATCTTACCAAGAAAAATCCAGTGAAAAAAAATCTTGGCGGAGAAAAAGGAGTGCGACACTTTGTACAAGAGACGTACTTTTTGTCTACGGTATATATCTTCCTTTTTAGTAAGCCATTAGATTTCTCCATTGATATATATATATATATATATATATATATAATACAAATAAATTAACTAATTAAGAATGTTAAATTCATTCTTTGATCGTCTTATAGGATGATTCTGAGATTGAATAATATTATATAATATTGTATATAAATTGGCTTAATCAGACAGCCCCACAAAGCACAACCTGGTCCCCTAGCTAGCTGAAATGCTCAATGGCTGAGAACAATTAATAACAATAATTAATTAATGGAAGCATATATATACATATATATATATAGCTTACACTTTAGAGGAAGTTTAATAGTTAATCAACGAGTAATGTAATGGATGACGGTTTAAGCGAGAATTTCTCAGTTGAATTTTTTGCGTATGCGCTTTTGAATATATATGAACCCATTTGAGACACTAGTTAGCCACTTTATGAAGTCCTGATGTAACCGGACTTATTTGGGACGTTATTTTGTGGGTGTTTTGATCGAGTTGATCACTATTGCCCCATGAGATTTTTCTTCTATTTCATCGAGGAAGAAAGATTAGTGTACTCCGGTACCAATATATATATGTTAAGAAACATATATATATATATATATATATATATATATATATATATATATTCCACTTATAAAAAAAAATAGTTAATATTGTTTGAATAATTAATTAATTCAAAAGGAATTGTAGGTAGCTAATTAAGCTGATTAATTAGGTCGTCATTCGACAGCAGCCCATAATTCAAGCATTTTAAAACACAAAGGGCATACACAAAACCGTAGCATAATGCCCTGGTAATTAAAAACAGATTAATTTGTAATTAGAATATACATGTAGTACCAAAACAGTGTCTCTAAAGTGACCTCATGATATATCAGTGTGATCCAGATTGGCTACTTCATCATTGCTAATTTCATGCACGAACAAACTTGTATAAGTATAATATATATTGCAAGCAAGCAGTCACATTATTCTTCTTTAATTTTAATTACTCACATAAAAATTTATTATAAAATGCTATTATAAGCTAATTAAGCTAGATTGATCGAGTGATAAATATACAATAAAATAGATTCAGCAAAGCTTTTTGCCTTAATTTGATTGTTTAATTGGGTCAACCAATTTGGTATATATGTCGTCATTAATGTTATATATAGAATGTACCGTGGGCAATTGTACGTTTAAGTTATGATTTTTTAACGCGGGAATCCTTTTAAGATATATAGCACTTATATATTAGATTCATTTTTATCAGGTAAATTTTTTGAAAAATTAGCGTAGCTAGCAATCCAACCATGACCTCTCGCTTAAATTTTAGTTTTATTGTGTAGCATAATTGAACATACGACTTGTGAAGCACACAAATACAAAATCACCAAAACCTAGGAGTGTACGTACAGTGGATGAATAATACTTATATCATACCTTAGAAGTACCTTAGAAGTACCACATTTTCGATTTATATCGAATCATTTTTATACATATATCATAATCAGAACTGTTTATTCTTTAAATCATCATTTCAAGATCATCTTCGTAAAAACTCAACAGGATTGGAAGTCGTTTAGTTATTTATATGTATCAAATAACTCAATGATTTTGGTAACAATTAAGATCCTCGTGACCAACCATCCATATAGTTGATACATATGAATGGTTAAATGATCTCAAATTTCATTAATTTTTTGCGTAAATGATTTTGAAATGATGATTTGAGAGTTAAACAGTTTCGATTACGATATATATGTATAACGAAAATTAGATAAATCGAAAGAGTGTACGAGGAAGTACCACTATAGTGAGATACAAGTATTATCCTTAGTAGATTATATTATGATTTTGTTTCTTTTAATTACAAGATAATAAAACTATTTTACAGTTCTCAATACTATCCAATTCACGTCTTAATAACTTTCTTAAATCAACATCATCTGTTCATATTTTGTTTCTTTTAATTACACAATAAGAATATACTAGGAAGAAATAGGCGGTGTGAAAAGGGACGATTACCAAAGGTCATCCCATTCCGGCGCGCGGTCGACAACCGTCGTCCGGGGATGTTTCTTTGGTGGTTAAAGCAGAGACATGCCGCGTGATACGGCGCTGCCCATGTGGCCAAAACGCTCGCCACATCATATTCCGGTGGACCCCGATGGATGTTGACGTCCACGTGGAGTGGTCATACCTAGAGTAGGCAGATTGTAGCTATAGATCACATACTGCCACGACTGTAGGCGGTGCCTCTGTCTAATAATGACTTTCAACTTTGCCCGTCGCCGTCACATTAACTTCGGTTGTTGCTTGACACGTGGGCGGCTACGTCCCCTGCGTTTTCTGAAGTTCAAATGTTGAAAGCGCGCAACTTTTTCATCCATGCATGGAAAAAATATATGATTTTTTACCGAAATATCGACAGTTAAATTTATTAAAATATTGATGAATATTTCGTTATCAATATAAATATTGTTCACGCTCAATAAAAAATGTTAGAAATTTAGTTCAAAACGAAAATTTTGAAAATAACTTAAGCACCTAGCCAATAATTATTATATAAGACTAATACATATATCATGAAAATTAGGGAAAACTTTTTCTTTCCCCCCTAATTATATACCGAGACCCTTATATTCGGATATATCCATAGAAATATCGCGGATATTTTCATCCATAGACACATATCAACACCCTAAAATATGGATATATCGACGGAAATATCACGAAAAATATCCATAGATACATGCCTTGATAGAAAATTGAAAATATATATACTTGAATTTACAGTAATCAATCATGAAATAAACGAGAACATCAACTATAAAGTAGATACAAATATTGCTCTGTAGCAATATACTAAAAGTGAATCAACTTTTCGACGTCATGATCCATTATTTAGGCATAGGCTTATTACTCAAAATGCACATCGAACAGGACATTGAGTCTCAACTTGCTCATCGAATGCGAATTCGTAACAATGTGCTCCCAGAACCCCCGTTTTGTCAGCTCCGTTGCACCAAAAGTTATAATATGTTATTAACGCCGTTAAAAGTGCTGATGTGTCAGTAATATTACAAAATTTATAAGGGCAATTAATTTGTTATATTTTATTTTAATTTTTTTTTTTTAAAAATTAAAACAAATCTCAAAATTAGGACAAACTCCTCCCCTCTCTCTCCGCGACTCCCTCTTCGTCTCCCTCATTCTCTGCGACGCAACTGCGAGCAGCACCACCCATTGTCGCCCTCCACTGCGACCAAGACTAACAAGACCCTTCCCGAATTTTGCCTCGAAATCCGTGAAAAATCCTGCTTTCGTCTGATAGCTTTTAATCACAAAAGTTAATACTTGGAATACCCTTAATCTTTGGGAACATCAAATAAACAACAGAACCCCTGTAAAATTTATTTGATGTTTCCAAAGATTAAGGGTTTTCCATGTATTAACTTTTGTGGTTAAAAGTTGTCAGACGGGAGCATGCCTTTTTGCGAATTTCGAGGCGAAATTCGGGAAGAGTCCTGTCAAAGACCAGCCGAGAAATCTCGCCCAAACAATCCCCCTCACTCACAAGAACCCTTCCTTGCCTCCGCAACCGTCTACTTCCACCGTAGGGAACAAAACAGAGCCGAGAAATCCAGAGATCCTCGTCGTCTCCGACGACCACTCTGGTCGAATCAACCCGCGAGACCAACTTCAAAAGGTTCGTCTGGACAAGACGAATCTAACCCTACCATTCTTCACGGCCATTGGGACTCGAAGCTTGCGAATCAAGCGTTGAAGCTCGACGACATTCGAAGACTTCCAACCATTTTTTGTACATTTAAGGTAGAAGAGGATCAATTTCAATTTATTGAGCGAGAAAGGAAGTGAATTTGAGAGAGAGAGAGAGTGCGAGTTGTAGAAAGATCGGAAAATGCATAGACGAAGTCCTCCGAAGCATCGACACAATGGGACTTCGCCGCTGCCTCTTGGGATGGATTGGAGTCCTCCACCGTGGAAATGGGTTCGTTTTCTTTAGCTCTTTTTCAATTGCATTCATTTCAAGTTCCTAATTTTGAATTACATTGTCGTTGAGTTTGTAAACAGAGCTTACCACTTACTTCGTCTACCATCTGGTCTACAACTGTCCAATTCAAGCTTAATAAGTTCTAATTTAAGCTTTTAATGACTATTTTGGGGTTAAAAAAACAGGAAAAAGCCAAGGATCTTGAAAAGGTTTGACTCCTGAAAGAACCTAACAGAACAAGCAATGCCCCATGCCTTTCTTGGGTGGGTGTGGGATTTTGCTGTTTTTGTCCCTCAAATTGTGGGAGGTCCAGTTTTGGTAAAGTTGGGTTTGTTGAATCCAAGCTAGAATCATCGAAAATTGAAGAAGATGATGATGAACACCATCTAGCGGCATAAAGTGATGATGAGAGAGGAGGATGAGAGTAAGGTGGAGGAGCAGGTGTATTTGCAGAAAATATTTGGTGGGCGGGCGGTGGACATAGGAATGGGTTAAGAAATCCAGATGGTGTTCATCTTCTTCTTCTTCATCTTTTGTTTTTTCTTCTTTATAATATTTAGTTTTAATATTTTACTACAAAATGAATAAAACATCAAATCCCTTACTGTCACGTAAGCATTCTAAACAGAGTTTATAACAATGTTAATTTTTGGTACAATGAAGCTGACATAACGGGAGTTCTTGGAGCACATTGTTACGATTTCACGTTCAAATAGTAAATTGAGACTCAATATTCTATTCAAGTTGCATTTTGAGTAATATGACTTTAGCCATATAATATAGGTGCATGAGTGGTGCCCAACTGATCTGATTAATCATCCGGAACGTAATGGCTATGGTTTTGTAGGCATATGATGATGATCCTTGTCTACAAGTAACAAAAGCGACAACTAGCAAGTTTGGTTGACTGCCCAAATTATTAGGGTTTGGTGTATCACTTGGCAAATCGACTTGTCTAATCCCACCCATGAGATCCACCATCACTTTGTTTTTGTTGCATGAAAAATGAGATGGCATGATACATCATCATTCATCTGAAAAGATACATCATTCATCTGAAAAGATACATCATTGAACTTGTTTTATTTTAATCAAAATGTACCGAATTTTTTGCATGTACAACCATCAAACCACATACTAAAGTAGGGTTTAACAAAACAGAAAATATTATGACTTATTAAGATTCTTTTATAGTTCCGCTTCTTATTCTAACAAAAAGATTTGCCAGAAAGTTGGTTATTGGCCCAACCAAGAAAGGCATGGGAGTCTCTGGACATCTCACATTAATGCAGCGATTAAATCTTAACAAGATGTTGACCCGTTTTTCTTTTCTTTGCTGATTCCTCTCAGTGAAATTTGGGATGTTGCACTTAGTGATGTATAAGTAGTTAATTTTACAAAATTATCTGCACTAGCTATGAAATTTGGCATGGTGAATTTTAAATTATTAAAAAGATAAAACAAGATCTGAAGAGAATTCAGAAAATCCTGAGTATAGCCCAAAAAGATGGGACAATTAAGAAATGCAATATAAAATAAGGCAAGGAAGAGTGAGAGAGTGGGATGCTAGCAAAGCAAGTAAAAGTGTGCCGTTTCATACTTGTACAAGATTAAATTAAAGACAATAATAATAATATTAAATAAAGAAATAATAAATTAATTAATTAGTTTTCCAATTGGGCAAAGACTTGTAATGTGGGACCAAACATGATATTATGTATTATGTATTTAATCAGAGGCAACTCATCCTCTCCCTGCAGAGACCATAAACCATTCAACAGCAATTCCTCTGCAATCTGCAATCTCTACACAGAAACCAGACAGTAGTACTACCTTAGTACCTTGTCTTAATTTCCAATCTCTCATCACCAGTATCTCTGTTTCATAAGATTCATCCCAAAATAATGAGTCCTTCGTTTGTACCACCTGTCTCTCTTCTTCTTCTTCTGCTGTCTGTCCTCCTTTCTCAGGCTCAAGGTATATTAACTATCCATTTTTATTTTATTTTATATATATAATGCTTGAATAATTACCAGCATTATTTATTTATAGAGAGCACTTTAATTTGGATGATGAAATTAATATACGATCTTCTGTTCACTTTTGAAGGGATTCGCTTGGAGAAAGGATTCATCTCAGCTAGACAACATCAGAAAAATAATAATATCCAAGTGAGTATATATATATATATATATAAAATATGTATCTATCTGTTTTATGTTTGTAGCAGCTAATTTAATTATTTATTGTAAAATTTTCAGGAAGAAGGAAGTGGTGGTTTGATGAAAGGAAGTAAGAACACAGGTGGCCATGGTGGTGGTGCTGTATGCAAATATGGTGGAGATCATCAGTGTTCATCATCTTCATCATCATCATCATCAGGTAGCTTGAAAAAAACAGTTATTTATAGAGATCAATCAAAGAAGTCATCATCGTCACATCATGAGCACTGGTTACCAAAGATTCATGAAGATTATTATGGACCTAGGAGACACAAAGGCAAGCACCATTAGGCATTATGTTAGCTACCTATTTCTTTATACATCGATATTGTGAGCGAGCAATGATATTTATATACACATTAAGTGTCGATCGACTTTATTTTTTATCAGGGTTGGACCCAGAATTTAAGACCTTCCACCATTAGGTATACGATTATAGCAGATGTTATCTACCTAGATTAGCTAGATTATTAATTATATGTTCTTCGAACATATATACCAGTTCATTGGGTTTCAGAACATTGGAGCCTCATCTAGTTATTATCATGCATTGATAGATCTGCACAACAATTTTAATTTTTCCCCAATAAACTAACCTAATTAACTCTATTGATTTAATGCGTGTCAATAACAAAAAAAAGATTTATATTGAATAATTAATCATGAATTTTCTACAAATTTTATGGAGTAAATTGATTAAAATTATGGTAAAAGTGGTTTAATTGATCATTAATTAATTTGTGTTGTTGCAGAAAGCACTAGAAAACCAATCTCTGTGACATCCTCCTCTACCACTACCACCACTTCAAAGGTTGGTTCTTAATTAATTAAAATTTTAATTAGTCAAAATCACTTATAATATATCATTAGATGAAAACTTGGTCTGCATAATATATAATAAGATTCTATGTAAAATCCATGGTGCAGAATGAGAACAATGGAAGCAAACATAGAGCTTCATCATCATCATCTTCATCACCATCAGTTGTGTATCCAGACCTCACAGACATGACTGAAATGGATTATTCTCCAGCAAGAAGAAAAACTCCAATACACAACTGAGCTCTCATCACTCTCACTGTGTGTACTCAAAGTTCAAACTTCAAACTTGAAACCAGAAAAGCACACAAATAAAATTAAGAGTTATTTAATTCAGTTGGACAGCATTGCACAAATGCTGCAGAATTTAGGGTTAGCTAGTAGCTTAATGATATTTACAATGGGATTAATGATTTTGTGTACATATAATAGATCTATTATTCTATTGGGATTTTATGAATGCCATCACTTTTGAAACTCTATTATTTGGAAGATGATAATTGAGTCATCATCATTACCAACATAAGATTTATGTAACCATTGCTTTTCTGGCAAATCAAGCAAATTTTGTGAGGTTCATTTTCAGAAATCTTATTAAGGTTTAATTATCTTCCATTTTTTCCATAATGGTGAATTAAATTCAGAAATCAGAGACATGAAATAAAATAAACTGCAGTTTGTGTCATTATTGAGTCAGGCATTGGGCCCACATATGATTCTGGGTTGAGCCCTCCATGGTTGAGATATTGAATGCTTCTTGTGAGGGGTCTTTTACATGTGGGCTACCATGTTCCTTGTTGGGTCATGATCTGCTGTGGCCCAGACACCCCACAGTACTATAGTGCATCATCAACTTCTCATCATGAAAGTTGCTGTCTGCTCCTTGCTAATAGATTCATCTTAAGAACAAAGATGACATACCAATAATATACAATCTTTCTAAACAACAAATACACTTTCTGAAATAACATCCTTAAAAATCTTGTCTAAAATATGTTTCAAACTTCTCCAATACAATTTCACAAGTCTTTGAACCTCTTTCAAACCGGTTATGATTCAATACATACACATTTCCTTGTATACCTCCTTTGCCTCCTCAGGCATCTACCCATTTGTACAAAAAATCACCGTATTAAAAAATTCACCGTTCTTTAACAAATACTTTGCCGCTTCCATCTCATCCTACCTTCCCATGTATCAGACTATGGAGATGATCTTGAGGTTTGACAACTCACAATTAGGAACAAATTGTGGTGGATTCCGTACACGCTTTTGGTATTCTTCTTCATCAAAATCAGAATCAAAATCAAAATCAGAAGCTTTGCAGCTAAGAGAACGCTGAAGATTATATAACGAAGAATAAAATGAGAATCATTAAGATTGAGCTGCATGCTGGTATATATGTTATATACAGAAAGTGTAAATACAGCTTACTTCATAAACTTGTAGGAGAAGAGATTCCATGTTAGGTGATCTCTTGAGCAACTTCATTACCAATACCAATGCCCAGCTATTGCAATCATAAAGTTGCAGCGTCAATTGCTTCAACTTTCGAAAAGCAGGCAGAAAACAAGACTTCAAGAACCAAAAAGTATCAATCAAACATAAAATAGGTGCAAAGAAATTGAACATATTCTTACTAATAGCAGACTAACAAATCTATAAAGGGCTTTATTTACAAATCCATTTCTTTAACGATTTCCTCCCCAGACTAACAAATCACAATTACAATTCAAGTTCTTTCATTACCTCAAACCAATCTATCTAATATTTGGGATTGAAAATGATGAGCAGCCAGTATGAAACTCTTCCTCTCTACAAAAGGAAGGGATCATTTCTACAGTTGTAAAAGGAACAAGTTTGGAATACTTACCTCCACAAGGTGAACTGAAAGGTGGAGATATCGAACATTGCGAATCCTTGCCAGAAGCACCATTGGACGGTCAGGGGAAACTAATATTTGCTCCCAATAGTGATTTTACATACTCAAAAATTAATTTGAGGAACCCTGCTCCTAACAAGACAATATCCAAATTTACTGTTAAAATCTTCAGTTCAAGAGCAGAAATGTTGATATTCGAAACTACATCCTTACATTGACGATATCCTGTATTTTCAATTCTTCAAGTACATGGCAGTTGGCGAAAAGCTTAAAGATTGAGTCATCTTCACTAGGATCTTCAAGTGTGACCGTGATGCTGGAACATGGGTAATAAATTTTGACTCCAGCGTCAAATACGTTAGTGTTTTGCAAGTGAAAAGGCTTTCAGGCAACTCTAATATAGTTTCCAAATCAACACAAAGATAAAGTTTGAACAACATTGCGACTAATAATAGCAGTATGAACCCAGCGATCAAAGGGAGTGATGATGCCAATGTTAGGATAATAAAGATTGAAACTTTCTATGTCGATGAACAGCAAAACAAACCCCAAAACTCTTTGTGAAATCTAAATTGTGAATAGAAGTATGCGACAAAGCAAGACTGGTCCTATCCTCGATTTCTGATGGAGGATTTGACGCCAATGGCTTGGAAGTTGGAACCCATCAACAGAAGCAGAACCACTGTTGAAATTGAAAGTTGAAACCTTTGAGCTTGAGGACTTAAGCATTCATACTTAATTTTCCTTTAATATGTTTAATCAAGTAAATTTACACAGAGAAATCGAAGCAGAGGAAGGAAAATGCATGTGGGACGTCGATTCGTACCTGCTGGATGTTTCTGATCTTCTAACTTGGATTGCTCTGGTCGTCTCAATTGGAGTTGGATTCGCCGCCGGCACGATCAAGCAGTAAACTTCATCGCCGCTTTGAGCTTTCTACAGAACAAGGTTACTTTTTTTTTTTGTAAAATTTAAAACGCACAGTTTAAGCTTTATTTTCACTCCCAAAAAACTCTTTATCTCGCCTTAGTTTTGAAGTTTTGTTTTTTTGGTTAAAAAAACAAAAATCACAAAGAGAAGCGTAGAGGCCAGCCTTAGTTTTTAAGTTTGAGTTCACCTGGTAACGTGAGATTTGAACTATATAGGTACAAAAGGTTATTTAAAGGCACTCTACGGATTAAGGTTACGTGCATGTTCGGATATAAAATTATATTTGACGATCGAATTTAAAAGTTTAAAATTTACTTAGGAAATTAAATTTGTAGACCATACATTATACATGCGTGCTCTACATGTGTTGATGAGTCTTACCTGTATTAGTGCATGATTTACAAATATAGTTTACAAATGTGGTCTCCCTAGCATTGCACTTAAAAGTTACGTGATAAATGTTAAACTATAATGCTTCTTAAATGTCAAATGAACCACACATAATCTTTCTCATTCAATTAAGATGCCGTATATTTAACTTACATAGCTATTGACTCATCGTGTAGTCTATCATAAACTTTCCTAGTATAAAATAAAATTTGGATCGAGTAATAACAATGACACCTAAAAAGCCTTCAAAATACATAAAAGTTGTAAAAATTTTCTTTATAGAATATAAAAAGTTTATAGATTCACGAGGAAATAAAGGGAAAATGAAAGTCATTATAGAGATATAAAAGATATCCTTCTATAAGAAAAAAAGCAAAACATTAACTACATGTTTAATGATCGGTTACATATTTTTATTTTAGCGATATTGTGAAGAAAAAGATCAAGATTTGTTTTCCAATCATGCACAAACCAAATATGAAAAAGAAAATAAATAATTTTCGGCCATTATCAAATAATAAAAAAATCAATTAGTTTTTATCACGTAGGAAAGTAATAATTGATTTTCCATGAGTTATTTTCTCGAAACAAACATCTCGAATTTTTATATCAAAATTTACATTTTGAGTTATATATATAATTAAGTAATTTGCACTAAATAATTCCTTTTATTGGTAATTGCATAAAAAGTTTTCCATTACCATTGATTGCTGAGGAGGAAAATATATTGATTTAGATCCCCAAAAAGTAGTATCTAAAAAAAAAAATCCTCAAAAATTTAATCTTCACTCCTGTCCTCATCAATTTGGACCCAACAACAGCCTCCTTAAAATAAAAATTAAGAATAATTAAGAAACTAAAAACTAGAAAGACCATCCATGTTTGAAGTCCCAGGCTGGTGTCTCTTACGACCATGAAAGTAACACACGTGCAGATTTTTCCCCTTAACTATTCACTCCGAAGAAGCCAACTGTAAAAAACCCAATCCCGACGGTGAAAATCGAGAGATGAAAAAATAATTTACAGTTCGATTTGTCACCTGACCACCACCACCACCAATTTAGGCCAGTTAGTACTATCATATTTCCCTCCTGCATCCCAATGAGCCCGTCCTTCATTCGCCACACAGTGACAGAGCGGACGACCCAGACAACAATTTCAGTGGCACAGACCATTTGCATATAAACCCCTCTCTCTGCCTCCGAGGGTTTTAAATTCCCCTTCTTCGGCTATCATTGGGCTTCCCCATCTTCTGGAAGCCTTCCTCTGGTTTATCTCTCGGCTTAGGTAACTATGATCATGTCGTCATCTCACAACTATTGGGTTTTTTTTTCTCGTTTTTATTTTGATGGGTCGATTGAGGTTTTTGTGCTTCTGAGTTTGGTGATTATTGGGTTGGTTTTTGCTCCTTATATGAATTTGTGCCCTACTGGAATTTTTAGATTGTGAAAGTATAGCCCTTTTGGAATTTTGTTATTCGAGAAAACCCTAAGATTGTAGTATATAGGTTGTTGTTTTCTTGCAGAATTGTTTTCGAATCATATCCTCGAGTGTTTGAGTAAAGGTGTTCACTTTACTGAGGTTTGAGAGATTGCATGCAATGAAACCGAATTCCAATAAAAATTTTAAAAAGTTGTGAATCGAGTTGTTTGAATCAATATAACTCAAATTGTTTTCAGATGAAAAAGAAATTTTTTTACGTGTGCTCACAAGTGGTAATGGATCAAATTCAAAAAAGATGGAAATTGTGATATAAGTTGGCTGTTGCTTTCCGTCCAGTTCAGATACATTGTTTGTTTGTGGAGCAGATTAGTAGATATGCCTATAGTTGCTGGCATTTGGGGCCTTTTAACTAAGAATGTCATAACACTAAGTTCTGTGTTTTGCTTGCATTTGTGCAGTTGAGGTTTATACTTTAATGCTGTTAACTTAGAAAAGTGAGCAAAGAGTATGTACTTCAATAAAACTACGTTTTGAAATTGACTAAGGTTATAGAAAATAAACACTTGCATACATGTTAGATTGGAAATGGCGAATTTTCGCTGGAATTCTTGTGCCTTTAGTTTGGGAATTAATTAAGAATTGCTTGACACGTGTTCCCAATCGTTAGTAAGTAGTTGGGTAGAGCTGGGCATGTCTTATAGCATTAATGGTTTTCCGTTTTCTTTCTCATTTATTTTTTCGTAATTGTCTATTATCAATGCCTTAAAATTCGGTAGTTGATTGAATACTCAATGTTCCAACCTCAACCTATAAAAATTCAGAAAGAAGTCTTTTTATTTGTTTATGCTCTTGCTCCTTCGTAGGTTCATTTTGGTCTGAGAAGAATGGGGAGTCATGGTGCTGAGCACGTTCCCATGGAGCAGATTGATGGGTCTGAAACTCCTATTGAAATAAAAATAAAAACACTGGATTCGCAAACCTATACTCTCAGGGTCGATAAACAGGTTGTTACGCTTTTATGGCTGGTCATTTATGTTAAGTTATTTATTACGTTTGCGACATGATAATTCTATTGGCTTGCTTGTCTCTGGTGAGCAACAGTTGTATACTTCTCATACAATCTTCATCCCTGCAATGCATGTATATTTCTAGTGTATCTGTATAATACATTCCTAGCAGCTTCATATGCTGATATGTGCGGAAATTTGAAACTGTGCATATGCTATTTAAAAATAATTAGTGAAGCTTATTTGTGTTGAAACTTGTCTCTAATGAGCTGCTGGTAGAAGTTTCTTGTGAAAGTTTATCAAACAGGATTAAAATGCACCAAATTCTGTTTTCTAAACTGCAGATGCCAGTTCCTGTTTTGAAAGAACAGATTGCTTCTGTCACTGGTGTGCTATCAGAGCAACAACGACTAATATGCCGAGGAAAAGTTTTAAAGGACGATCAGCTTCTCTCCGCTTATCGTATCCTTTCTTGTGGTCATTTTACTTGTGAAAGAATTTTTGAGTTTGAATAACCTCGTGATACTCTTTATCTTACTTAGGATTCTCTGTCCTTTTGTGTTTCCCAATATGTTGTTTTCCTATTTTGGTTTGTAGCAATCAAATCTCTACTATTTTTATCTGGTCTAGTTTTATGTGTTTATTAATCCTTTATATAGTTACTTACTTAAGTAATACTTGTAAATTTTTGTTGATAAGTACATATCCCTCTAAGAAATGAGTGCCACTAAACTGCAAGCGCAGAAGTGGTAATATAGTCATGTTTATATGTGTACTGATAACTTTCAGTCATAATCCAATTTTCCTCTGCTGCAAGACTTGCAAGAGAAGATAATGTCACTTTGAAGTGAACATAGCCAAAGTCACTTACAATCTACTACTGAAAAAAATTAATGATAATATTCCAATCATCACCAGGAAAGATAGATTAAGACAACTTTGATATGCTAAGTACATATGAAGGTATATTATGATTTTGCAATTAAAGAGTACTCGTTGCAAGATTATATGTTTTTTGAATGTGTCGTAATTTGATGTTGCATGTAAATTTTTTGTGTCATATCTTGACTTAAAGTAAGATAATGTAAGCTTCATTTTCACAAAGTAGTTGCCATTTTTCGGGGAATGTCGTGAAAAATCCGTTGATTGAATGTGTGGGACTCACGTCCAGTGATTGTGAGCTTACCCTCATACCTAAGCCAAAGTTTGAACCTCCCTCTTTCCATTTGGCCTATTTTTTACCAAAAAATTAAAAAAGGATCCATTGAACAAAGTCACATATTGTTGCTAAGAGATTTCTTTATCAATAGAAAAGTTTTAATACTTGGCAGTTCTTTGCATTTTTAGATCAAGTTTGAATACTTAGGCATTATATGAATAACTGCAGCTATAATTTTTTGTGCAATATTGGTCTCTTATTGGATTTCTTAGTGTATCTCATATCCCCTTTTTTCTTATAAATAAAGTTTCACTCACCAAGTTTTTGTGTTAAGCATTTGAAACTTAACACAGTTTAGATGTTGAAGATGGTCACACCTTACATCTGGTTGTCAGACAACCTATTCCACCATCTGAAGGATTGCCAAATTATCTAGGTTGATGTGAAACTTTTTACGTATAATACTATTTAATTCTATATGTTTCACATTGTTAATGTGTTTTAATCATTGGACACATTGTTGGCACACTTCATGACAATGTGGGTTGTTTGAAAAATTTGGTTATCCAATATGGTAGCAAAGCTTTTTTTTTTTGTAGGTATTAAATCATTATATGCATGCTTTCAACTTTGTGTAGGAACTGATCCCGCTTCAAGTACAAGTCATGGTCAGCATCAAGTTGCCCCTGGTGTGGTCATCGAAACTTTCAGCATGCCTGTTCAAGGGGATGGTTTTCCATCAGAAATCAATCGGGTGAGTATTTAACTAAATAAGTTGTATTTCTGCTGGCCTTATTATGTAGGATGGTAATGATTCCCCTCTTATTTCTGCTTCTGAACAGATCATCTCTGCTATTCTCGGCTCTATAGGGTTACCTACAGTTGGCAGCGAAGGGATCGAAGTCAGGGTAAATTTAAAATTTAAATTTCAGAAGCTAATCACTTACATGACTGGAAGTATGGGATAATAGACTTTTCCTAAGCATTGTACATTATAATGCACTATCTCTCTCTCTCTCTGGTGCACTTGTACTTGAACACTTCCAAATCAGTTACAATTTACAATGATGCAAACAAACCATGGCATTACTTGAGGAAAAAATGGGTACTTGGAGGCTGCGAAAGAAAAAAATCATAATGATGTTTTGAGAAAATTGATGGTTACTGTTTTTGGTGTGTACTCGCATATGCATATCAATTTTGTTTTAAATTCATGTGTTTTATGCTTATATAATCTGGTATTTTGATGATTGATATTTTGAAGGAAGATGGGTCACAGAGGCCAGAAAGGACACCAAGTTTGAGTGGTATGTTTGATTTTTCCCAACTTCAATCTGAGCAAGCTGGCCAAAGGGATCCATCTGATAGATCAAATGCAACTTTTGGTCATTCAACAGCATTTTCTATGGGGACTCTTCCACCCCTGGCAAGTTTAAAATTTTCAATATGCTTGATTCGTTTTTAGTCTCAATGTCCTATTTTGATCATTAACTTAATGGCAAAACAATGATGAAACTATTCTGCTATATTGGTGGTCTCTGTAGGTAATTCCTGATTCTTTGACTACTTTAACCCAAAACCTCACTCATATGAGGCCTGAATTTGAGGCCATTGGTGAGTTTCCTATAAAGAAGATTTCATATTAATATAAATTTTGTTACACCAATTGTAATAGTTTGCTGAAATAGTTTCAACTTATTTACCAACAGTCAGAGAGGGGGGAAGCAGTCAAGCTGCTGCTACTCTTAGGACTGAAGAAAGTTCCAATACCTCATCACGTGCAGGGTTAAGGCAAGAGGGGCTCCCCTCCCCTGCATCATTGGCTGAAGTTACCCGTTCTACTCGACTATTACTCCGCGAACAAGTTGGAGATTCTCTACTTGTGCGTTCATAAGTATTATTGTAATTTTCACTATTTGCCACTATATTATTTGTTCCAAACTCTTAGCTTGATTTGTTTTAGTCCTTTAAGTGAGCGATGTTATTCGTTTGGAAGCAGAATATCTTATATTGGCTACAAGCTTTTAGCTGTTTGATTTATCATGTTAAAAGAACAACATTGCAATTTTTCATGGTACATCTTGGCAGCAACTTGCAAGTCAACTGGAGAATCAAGGGAATGTGATTGATCCCTCAGCACGATTGGGCGCTCAATCTATTGCGTTGAGAATTGGAAGTTTGCTTCACAACCTTGGTGCCTGTTTACTTGAACTTGGTCGTACAACCATGACACTGCAACTGGGTCAAACACCGGTAATGTTTTTGGATTCTAAATTCCTTTTTATGTCATCTTGTCCATTTAGATGTTAGCTGACCCATAAAGTTTGCTACACATATCTATCATGCAGTCTGATGCGGTGGTTAATGCTGGGCCTGCAGTTTTCATATCCTCGACGGGCCCTAATCCGATAATGGTTCAGGTAATTTTCTAAACATTTAATCCATACCTCTCCTTTGAAAATAATTATTTTTGTACTTACTGAATCTGAATCATATTTGGCCAGCCTCTTCCTTTTCAATCAGGAACAAGCTTCGGTGCCATCCCCATGGGAGCTGTGCAGCCTGGTTCTGGTATTGTTAGCGGACTTGGTACCGCTTTTGTTCCAAGGCGTATTGATATTCAAATACGAAGAGGTACTTTCTCATAATATATTCCCTGGCTGCTTCTATTGATGTTCTGTTAAATATTGTGTAATGTTAAATATATGCTGATGTTTAATCACTATTCATTTTACCCTTAAGGGTTAACAGCTGCCACACCCAATGTCTCTCGAGAGGAACATGGGGATACTCAGCAGCCTTCAGGAGATAGAAACCCAGTAACAAGTTCTGCAGGTGAAAATCCTACTAATCAAACCACTTCAAGGGTTTCAAATGGTCCAGGTTTTACTGGAGACTCGACTGTAAGGATAGTACCAATCAGGACTATGGTTGCAGCAGTACCTGCGCCTCTCAGTCGCGTACCAGCAGATTCTTCAGGTAGTTCGGTAGGTTTATACTATCCATTACTTGGAAGGCTTCAACGAGTAGCTTCTGGGCATGTGAGTGGTGAACAAGGACCTCCAGCGCTTGGAGATCGTCCTCATGTCGGTCTTCATACTAATCAGCAGTCTTCTGAATCTGCAGCAGAACAGCAAAACGCTGGAGGTCCTGCAAGAGAGGGTAATATACCTTCTGGCGGTGCCAGGGGAAGGAAAATTTGTTTTTTGGCTCCGCCAGTGAATGCATCTTGCAAGCTTAGTTGAAATTAATCATATTTTTTTATAGTTATATCGTCTAATAAAGTTAACCAAGGCGGTTAAGTTGCTACCGGAGGTTGAATATTCACCATTGCTGTTTCCTGCAGGATCAACTCCCAATGTAAGACAGCCATCTATTGCACGAAGTGTCAGTATCAACATTTTATCAGCTGGTGGAACCCAAAACAACCAAGAATCCGATAGACAGATCCCAAGCAGTGTTTTGCAGCTTCTAAGGAGCCTCTTTCCTGGTGGTGAAATTCATGTAGAAGATGGCAATGTGGAGGGAGTGACTACAGGTCCTGTACCAGAACAGGCAAGGACATCTACTGGTGTCACTGGTGCAGAAGCAGCAGAACCAAGGGTTACCGATGAAGGAATATTTATGTCTAATTTGCTTCATCAAATCATGCCATTCATATCTCAAGCAGCAGGGGGAGAGCCAGGTCATGATTCTTCTGAGCACAGAATGGCTGAGGATTCTTCCACCAGGGTATGTGCTACAGCAGTTATCCTTGCCATGGCTTTTTGTTTTTGCTTTTGTTTTTTCGGTCATCTTTTCATGGAATTATACAGCTCATGTTGTATAAGTGCTCTCTTTCCCATTAATGACCAAACAAAGCATACACAAAACGTAATGTTACCAATTTCTTTGAGAAATTAGTAAGTAACATAAAGTATTTGTTTTGCAGGGTGAGAACTCCAATGTTGGCTCATCCCGTCGGCAGAGTGATTCTGAACCAAATCCTCCTAGTTCAAAACGCCAAAAGGTGAAGATGACGAAAATATTAATACACTTTTATTTCTTTCTTCTACTTTTATCTTTGTTCTTTGTTTTACTGATGTTTATGAGTGGTATTATGACTTGTTTTTTATACCAGAGGGAATGAGTTACGATTAGAAGGTTAAAGCAATGGCATTCGCGACCGTGACCAAGTGATCAGTTTTCGTGAGTACAGTGGTGGAGTTGTCTCTCTTCAACAGCCAAAACGTGGCATGGCTCATTGTCAAACTATCAATCAATCTTGTTTTTCACCTCCTAAAAGCGAGACAGTGTAAAATTTTTCGAGTTGTGGGGATAGATATTGTTGGGACAATTTTTGGATCATTATAGTGTTACATGACTTGAATTAATGTCTGGTTTTCCATGGAGCACTCCTGATGGTTCTCCATGGCATCTTATATAAATATCGCATAAAATGGTAGAGGAAGCAGGTTTAAAGTTCATACCTTGCTGATACAGAAAAATGTGAGTGAGCTCAGTCTCAGTGGATGTAAAGTTTATGCTTTGGTGATAATATTCTCTCTTTTCCTTAATGTTTTGCTTCGTGATATGGGCCTATTATGGGTCTTTTGTTGCGTTATGTTCCGGATATGTATTCCTGATCAGAGAAGGGCAAATCATGTCAACAATATTTGATGAAATTAATGGTCTATCAAAAAAATTGTGACTACTACAAAAGTAAATGCAGACGATAGTTCATGCCTGAGCTGATAGTTTACTTGAATAAAGATCTTGATGATGAAAATAAGGGTTATATAACTTAGATCACAAATGGTTACTGCCCTTTTCAAAGTCGTATCGTACTAATTCACTTTCAAAATCAAACACGTTTAGAGTGACGATTCAAATTATGTTGGAAATAAAATTTTCATTTTTTATAGAATGATATAGGGTAGAAGATTACATTATACGCATTGGGTATCGAATTCGCATTACAAAAGTCAAATCGAAGACCTCCCACATATCGTGTGCGTAGGAATACTATTTAGATCACTAAGCTCTAGTACTAAGAAGACATAAAAAAACCCGCGGAGTTGGAGTGGGCCGATATGAAAAAACCCGCCCAATTTGGCTCGAACCCACCCGAATCCTCGCCCATATAAATGAGGACGCGGAGTTAGGGTTTAGCGTTTAGTTTGCAGTGAAACGTTAACTCGCCTCCACTGTCAGATAACCTCAACTCCTCACCTCCTCTCCTCCAGAGCTAATCAACCATGGCGGAACAGGTCGGTTTTATTTCTTTCTCTATATATATATTATACTGACCTGTTCTTATTATTTATTGAATACATTGGAGTTTAGATCTTTCTAACAAGGCTTTTATTTCCTGAAATTTTGGTTTCAGACTGAGAAGGCGTTTCTGAAGCAGCCCAAAGTTTTCTTAAGGTTGCCGATCAAACAATTTTCTTTTTTCTTATTGCTATTAATGTTATGCTGGGCTTGCATATTGATTTATTGTTTTTGCAATCATATTAATTGATCAGCTCGAAGAAATCTGGGAAGGGGAAGAGGCCTGGAAAGGGAGGCAATCGTTTCTGGAAGAACATTGGTCTCGGTTTCAAGACCCCCAGGGATGCCATTGAAGGTTCCTCCCTCCCTCCTTAATTATTTGGCTTATATTTGTTTAAGTTATGCTGTTTTATCAAAATGATGAGGGAATTTAATTTCATTAATTGTAATGGTGTATATTTATGTGTATAATGGTAGGTCTTGAATATGTGGGTTAATTGGGGAGTGGCTTTGCAATAATGTAGCGTAAATGGTTACCTTCTGACTAGAAGAATTAAGAACACTTATCATCAGTTGTGTGTGGATGAATTCTATAGAAACATTAATGGTTTATTATTTGTGATCTCTGAAACTTTTATGATATGGATTCCAGTTCTACCGTCCCTTTTGTGCCTTAGTAGTTTATGTATTTCATCTTGTACTGGGTGACTTAGGAATTGAAGTATGTTATTTTCTGAAACAAATGCTGCATTTTGTTTTGGTTTCTTACAGGCACTTACATCGATAAGAAATGCCCATTCACTGGAAATGTTTCTATTAGGGGTCGTATCTTAGCTGGAACTTGTCATAGTGCTAAGATGAATAAGACCATCATTGTTCGACGGAATTACCTACATTATATCAAGAAATACCAAAGGTGTGATCTTTGCATCCATTTCTCTTCTGTTCTTCAATTTATGTTTCCATTTTGGAAAAGAATGCATCTTTCTTCTGTTCTAAAGTGTTGATCTTTTTTGCTACTTGCTGAAGATATGAGAAGAGACACTCGAACATTCCTGCACATGTCTCTCCATGCTTCCGTGTGAAGGACGGAGATCATGTTACCATCGGCCAATGCAGGTCATATACCTTAGCTCATTTTTTTCACTACCTCTATGAATATAGTTAAGCATATGAACGTTCTCATTGTTGTCTGTGTTGTTTTACTCTTCCAATGTTCAGGCCATTGTCCAAGACCAAGAGGTTCAACGTCTTGAAGGTGACTCCTGCAGGATCTTCTGGTGCTGGCAAGAAGGCTTTCACCGGAATATGAGTATGAGTTTGGTTTCCGATTTTCCTAGTTGGCTGGTTCTGTAGACATTTTGGATTTGGGAAAGCTAATTATGTTAGAAACTTGAAGAGATATAGTAGCTTCCCCCTGTCTTTTCCCTATTCCATTTTTGATTTACTGGTTAAATTATGTTGTTTTGAATATCCTCTTGCTACCAAAATAGGAATAGTTTCAAGCTTAGTTGTTTCACAGTCAATGATACTGTTAATTTGTGCTTCAATTATGGTTTGTTTCCTGCTTGGTTGTTTCTCAAACAGCTTAACGAGTTTCTAACCCATTGACCTTTTTGATCCTTTGTACACATTATAAGAGGCCATAGTAGTGTTTTTCGAGTCGAAATTGAAACGAGGAATTGTGGAAACCCTATAATTAGGGTTTATAAGTTGGGGGAGTGACGATTGAGGAAGATGATATTAGTCAACGTAATTAGGGTTTATAGGAGTCAAATTCATCTACTTTTGACAGCTTTTTGTAGGGTGATTTTAACTCGATTTCACTTGGGGTGATTTTAACTCGATTTCATTATAAACACAGTCGATTTCATAATTTTAACTTGCTTTCATCTTAAATTCACCTCACCATGAATCAGTATTTTATTCATTCCAATTTAGGGCATAATTTTCACTCACCTTAAAATGACCAATTACTGTGAATTCAGTATTCAATTCATTGCGATTCAATATCCATTTCAAGTCATTTGATAAGTTTGAAATTCAGCATTCATTACAAGTCAGTTTGATAGATTTGATTACAGCACCAAATCACCGTTACTCTATAACAATCTCACTACCTCCCTCTCTCTTTCATTGAAACTCTCCAACCTCTCTAAAAAACCCCCAATCTCTCTTTCATTGAAACTCTCCAACCTCTCTCTAAACAACCCCCAATCGGCCCTAACAGCTTTGAGGTGGAGGTTTTGGTGGTTGATATGGAACAAATTTCCACCTCCCCTTTTCCTCGCCCGTTTCTTTTCCGTTTTCCCTCCCAAGTAACCCCTTCTCCTCTCCTTTCTAAGCGGCTGTTTCTCGCTCCTTCCTTCTCCTCCGTTGTCCTTGGTGTCGGAATACGGTATTGGTGGTGATGATTGGTGCTCGAGATGGATTTTTGGAGATGGATTTTTGGAGATGGGAATTTTCCTATCTTGGCGTTCTTCGCCAGTGGCTCGGTCTCTTTGGCCGCTTTTGCTTTTTTTCCTTTCAACTCTTTTCTTTTCAGGCCCTTTGATTACTCACAACCCCACTTCCATCCCTTCAATCCCCTCCAACTCCCACCATCCATCCTTATCATTCCTCTCCTCCAAATCCATAGCCTACATATTTATATGGATGTCTCTTGGCTACCTCGTTGGGCATTGGCACTGCGATTCCCCACCTTCATCCTTTCCCCAAATTTCCGATTTGGCCGTTTAGGTTGAGAAATTTGTCGATCTTTATAAACCTAGCTGATCGCTTCAGTATGATGATCCTTGGCGGTCGTGTGTCTCCAAACCATACTCTATTGATCGATCTCTTTGGCTTCAGACTGGATTGTGTTCCTCTGTGGTGATTGGTTGCTAGGTGGCGTCAGCTGGTGGAGACTTCTTTAGCATCTATGGTTTATTTGATTTTGTTAATGTTGTGGGCTAAATTTGTTTTGGACTATTTTTTTTTCTTACTTTGGGCTTGTTTATTTTTTAAATTCAGTCTATTAGTACTTATTGTATTTTTGAATTTTTCTATAAAATGAATATTAATCCGTGTGATAAAAAAAATAAAAAATCACACTTAATCTTTACTAAATTCAAAGTCTCTTCTTTTTGTGTGAGTAGTTTTGAGGAGATTTGCCGTCTTACCTACAACTTCTCATCCGGTGGAGAAACTTGTGCCACGTCAGGGTCCACCACCTGGCCAGCACTAGGCTGCGTTTAATCTTACCAAGAAATTTCCAAAAAAAAATTCCCTTTCAATGAAAAAAAAATATTGCTTAATAATAAAGTTTTTAAAGACCAAGAAAAAGCCTAAAAGGATATACCTTGTCAGTGGACAAAAGTTGCACACAAATTTGGTAGGAACATAATTCCCACTCAAACTCTACAGTTTAATTATTTTATAAGTAGTCTTAAAATGGAATGGTAGAAAAGGACATTTTTATTATAAACATATTTTATGAGTCAATAGTGAAAAATGACAATCAAACTCAAAAAAAAGAAAAAAAATATTCAAAAAAAAATCTAAGGTCACTGTCTTGCAATTTGCATCATCATCTTTTCATTGAATGTCCTTTCAATTTCATTTTCAAACTTTTTGGGCCAATTATTTCCATTTAAATAAAAACAAACAATTATTTTCATTTAAATAAAACAAACTATCTAATCTAATTTATCTCGTAACTTATTAGGCGTATGGATTTTTCTAGAGGACACTTATAAATGGGAGATTTGACTGCGGTTTTGCCTCCTCAAAATTTGAGGAGGTAAAATATGAAATCTTTTAAGGCACAATATGAAATTCTGTTATACGTAATGAACTTTAATATGAAATTATGTTATACTTAATGAAATTCAATATGAAATTCTTTTATATTTAATGAACTTTAATATATAGATACATTAAATAATGACATATAAATTTAACAAAATTGTATTTCGTTAATTTATTTATTATAATTAATCTTTAAGTAATGATCTAGAAAATAAATGTATAAAAAAAAATCCAGAAAATAAACAATTATCCTTTTGGATCAATCCTTATTTTATAGTGAAATTAATTTCAAAGTAATACTGAAACACTCTGACTCCTTGATAGTTTATGTGACGCTGGGTCCAAAATTAAGGCATGCTCATCAAAAAATCAGTATGTTTCAATTTCGGTATCCACGTGAACTATCTAAGTTGGGATGTGTAAATTACCGTTGCAGCATTACCTTGCGGATTAGATAAAATCTTGGAGAAAATTTACAAGAATGACTTTTGCATGTCATATTCCAATACTTTGTTTTAAGAAAAAAAAATTGAATATTGAAATTAAAAAAGGAATATTGAAAATTATGGAAAATATAGAATAGTATCAATGAACCCAACAAACTAGGTTGCCAGCCACGCTTTGACAGAAAATTATGGAATTTCCATTCTCTCTCTCTTTGATTAAACGACTACCATAAACAGAGGCCCATTATTTCCACTCAACATATTCTCAGACTCTTCCCACCACAAATCTATATATTTTTGTTTGTCTGCTTCTACTGCTTTCCGATTGCCTCAGCAACTCGCTGAGAAACCGAGCACCGCCGTTATCGTCTTCGCCGCCATAAGCATGTGCTTGATAGACGCAGAACAGCTTGGTCAAGAAATGGGGAACATGGAGAATAACAATAACATCGATACCAGCGATAACAAGCAGTGGTCTTTGCAATGCGAAATTTTGCGCAACCAGCCGGAGAATTTGGACGATGAAGCTCCGGTGTTGAGCTCCAGTCCCCAGAAAACCATTTCAAACTCAATTCAAGTAAAAATTCTTCTTCTTTGACTTCTTAGCATTATTGGGTTTTTCTCAATTTTGTAACTTCATAGGTTCATGTTCATCTGGTTAAAATTGAGTCATGGGTCGTTCTTTTCTCATCTGATTGACGATTGACAATAGATTTTTCTTTGTTTTTTTGCTTGATTATTAGTTGTTGCGCTCTATGTTTTTGTATATCATTTTGGTTTGGTCTGAATTCAATTCCTTTTTTGTATATCTGCACTGTTCAATTATTTTTACTTAAACAACTTCAAAGTTTTACTTTAGCTATTTGTTTTTACTGCATCCTTCTCTAATGTTTTCAGCTTGAATCGTCTAGTTCTATGAATCATGCTCTGCTAATTTTTTAGGTTCGTTTTTCCATATTTCACCAACCCTATTTATTAATATGCAACTCTTTGTTTTGATTTCATTGACTGGAAAGTGATTCATTTGGAAAAATTATGTGCTTCCTTATGGTGCTCTATGCAGCTGAATGTTGATGACCAAACTCTTTGCTTTCTTAAGGGTTTCTTTTATTATCTTCCCCTCGACAGAGTTTTGATATGTCACAACATAATACAGTTAATTATTGGCTTGTGGCAATCTGGATGATGTTTGATGTTTCAGTGCTATGTGAACTTTTGTGCATTGATTTGTGGCCCATTTGCTTGTGTTAGAGACATTTTTCCAGGGAAATATTGATATTATACTTTAGAAAAATAAAAAAAAGAAGAAACTTTTCTTACTATACTTTCTTGAGTTTCCAAAATCTGTTTCCTTACTTGTTTACTTGCTTCCTTCACATTCTGATTCAAATTCCACCATGTCAATCTTTTAGCTCGAAAGCATATGTGAGGATACAGTGGTTGTAGACAGAAAACAGAACGTGTTGAGCTATTTCCCTGCCCTTCGGTCAGGAGAGTGGTCTGATATTGGAGGTCGAACTCATATGGAGGATACTCATATATGCATTGGTGATTTAGCGAAAACGTATGGTTATGATCTACTCAGTGAGGAAGCAGTCTCCTTCTATGGTGTAAGTTTTCACTCCTTCGGTTTACAACAATTCAAACCATCCCAATGCTTCTCAAGCTGTTCATTGTGAAGAATATGAAGAAATATTTGTTGGACAATTTCTAAATAGTTAAATTAAAATTGTGGAACTTTAAGGGTACTTGCGACCATCTAATGGTAGCTCATACATAACGGTTTAGACGTTCTTTCTTTTCTTATAATTTAATGGTGTAAATGGAAATTTGAATAATAGGTATTTGATGGCCACGGAGGAAAGGATGCAGCACAGTTTGTTCGTGACAATTTGCCAAGAGTCATTGTTGAGGATGCTGATTTTCCGTTGGAACTTGAAAAGGTGGTAGCAAGGTCATTTATGGAGACAGATGCTGCATTTGCAAAGACGTGCTCTCTTGAGTCTTCCCTTGCTTCTGGCACAACTGCACTTACTGCAATGATATTTGGGAGGTAAGGAACTCTTTCTTCCGGTGTAGGTTGGTTGTCATTTATAAATTATAATGATGGTGTTGATTTACAAGCAATGTCTTGAATAATCTGTTACTGACAGCCTTGTCCATCTGAGTAGAGGATAAGAGAAGAATTCCTCAACTGATTCCTATACCAGAACATCAACTGTGCCTGTCGAGTGATAAAAAAAAGAAATAGATATAGTACAGAAAACTGATTTTGTGTGACCCAATCTAGGCGGTCAATATAGCTGAGAATGACCACACCCTATATCTCCCCATTTGAGTTGATTATATTACTTCTACACATTATTGACCTCTTCACATGCCCCTTCTTGAGACTGCTGAATTTGTTTTTATCAGACCTTTTGTTACTGTTATAGTCTATATCACCTTAAAAGAATCATTTTGAACAGGTCTTTGCTTGTGGCAAATGCTGGAGATTGCCGGGCTGTATTGTCTAGATGTGGAATGGCTGTAGAGATGTCAAAAGATCATAGGCCCTGCTGCTCAAAAGAAAGAAAGCGGATTGAGTCCTTGGGTGGATATATTGATGATGGTTATCTAAATGGTCAGTTAAGTGTCACCCGTGCATTAGGTAATTGGCATCTTGAAGGAATGAAGGATGCGGGTGAAAGGGGAGGACCCTTGAGTGCTGAACCGGAACTCAGATTAATGACACTGACCAAGGACCATGAGTTTTTGATCATTGGTAGTGACGGGATATGGGATGTGTTCACCAGCCAAAATGCCGTTGACTTTGCTCGAAGGAGACTCCAAGAGCACAACGATGTGAAGTTGTGCTGCAAGCAAATAGTCGAGGAGGCAATCAAGCGTGGAGCATCTGACAACTTGACGCTTGTTATGTTGAGTTTTCACTTGGAGCCGCCTCCACATGTGGTAGTAGTAGAGAGGCCTAGAGTCAGACGAAGCATTTCTACTGAGGGACTTCAGAATCTCAAATTCTTCTTAGAAGGTTAGATTACTTGTTTATTTGACGATATTTCCCTGATGGGCAAAGGTTTGAACTTGGTCAATAATAATGCTTCGCCAATGGGCCAGAGTTCGACTTGTGTATATATATATTCATCCAGAAGGGGACCAGCCACTTTGCTTCTTTTTATGTATCTGGTGATCCAATCCCTTCCATGAAAGATGGAAGGATGCGGAAGGGGTTCGTATTATTGAGTTCTCGAATAACTACTTGTGCCCCAATTGTGCCACATGTGGAGGGTAGCTAGGCAGGTTTGATTTGAGAAGAGGTTGTTCTGTTAACTTACCTTTGTTTTTTCAAGGTATATGCAGATTTGTACATACTTTTATATGTCAGAACTCCTTTCATGTCTTCTAAATCTTATACAATGTTTAATGTTTAATCTTCACTTCGCTATAAAAATTTGACAATTTGAGACTCGAGATAAGGCAGTAGACAAGAAAGCATAAAACCAAACCGTTTTGAAGAATTTTATGATAAGAGATTCTATTTGTATACAGTAAGAGACCCAACAAGCTGGTAACAATGAATGAGTTACAAAACAATGGAATACATGTACAAATCCTGCACCAAAACTAGCTGCATGAAATCTAATTTTCTGCTAGAAATCTCAATCATTGTGTGCCTATGCTATACAGGGACCATCTTCCCTCGGTCAACTTCTCTTTAATCTCAGTTCTCGCAATACGAATCAAAAACAAAGTTGCACAGCAAATAGCAACAATCAGCATGAAAAATACATTGTTCCACCCTGTCGTGGAAATATATCCGGCCAAAAGTGGGCCAAGAGCCGCCCCGACAGAACCTGTGCCGTCTATAATTGCAGTTACAGTAGCCAATGCCCGGGAATTTCCTCTGATCACAGTCTGGGTACCAAGATCAGTTGCAACGGCTGTTGTTATGAGTGAATATGGGCCATTCACCAACAATCCAGCAAGAAACATCAAAAGAACGTTGGCAACCATAGATAGGCTTCCATAAACTCGGTAGAAAACAAGAGCTGGAACTGAAAGCAACAAAAATGCAATTGAAGTTACAGCTCGAGCTTCAATTTTATCAGATATCAGTCCTGCTAAAATTCCACCAAAGACTCCTCCAATATCGAATATGGCTGAAAGGTTCCCAGCAGTTTTGTGTGACAAATGGACGCCAGCAACGGCTACAAGATGAAACAAAATATATAATGAATACCAGAAGATAATAACACCTTAAAAAGCAGTGGGTGCCTGGATAGTGGTTTGGGAATCGTTAGGAATTGATTAGTTTTACTCTACTCAGAATTTATGCAACAAATGCATTATCGTGATTATTTGTAAATTAGAACACAGATATAGGCACCGTGAGACCGCCACAATAAAGAGTATAGACCTAATACTTATGTGGTCACCTTATTTGATCAATTCTAATATGTGAATTCACACAAGGATATTCATTTCTTCATGATAATCCGTTATGGTGTATTTGAACCAAAAAAAGAAAATTCAATTTGAAAAGCATATAGAAAAATGTAATCTGAGGAAGTACCTGTGTGCCTTATGTAGAAGGGCAACCAGTAAAGAAAAGTGTAAGACACCAGCTTTGAAAAGAAGAGGCAGAAAGCAAATGGTGCCACGCCCGGTAACCTCCATGCCTCCAAAAAGCCAATTGCAACCAAAGAGTCTGCGCTCTCATCATCAACATCTGCATTCGCTGTCCCAAGAAGACCAGCTTCCTCTGATTCCGGTTTCCCCTCCAAATTCTCTACACCATTAACTTCCACATTCATCTGAATCTCCTTTACCGGGGCCTCATATCCCAAGTCTTTCGGACTCACGGGAAGAAATAGAAACACTAAAATCCCAACCAAAATCACTAAAACCCCAGGAACCACAAAGGACCAACCCCATCCAAATTCCAAAACCCCTGACGCCACAACTGATCCAATAATGTTTCCAACCGAGGTATGTGAACTCCAGACCCCCATGATCAACCCCCTCTTTTCTTTCTCAAACCAGTTTCCAACCACTGCCACCACACAAGGCCACCCAATTGACTGAACCAACCCACAAAGAAGTTGAACAGCCATAAAGTAGCCCAGCACATGAACATCAAACCAATATCCTAACCCGAAAAGTATTGTTAAAATGCCACTACACATCATCCCAAACACAAGAAACAATCTCAAATCAATCCGATCACCGACATGTCCAGCAAAGTACATTCCAATGGAATAGGCAGATAGAAATGCAAGATCAAGCTCTCCTAGCCGGTGGGTACCCCTTGGACCATTAAAGGGAGCCCATCCTGTATCGACGGAGCTCGAATTGGACTGAAATGTGGGTCCAAGAACACTCTTGACAATGCTTGAGGGCTTTCTAGAGGCATGAAAGGAAGCATAGGCAAGGAAGGTGATGATTAAGACTGAAATTTGGTGGAAAGCTAGAGTTTTGTGTGGG
The DNA here is from genome assembly GCA_037349345.1 of Oemleria cerasiformis. NCBI lineage: Eukaryota > Viridiplantae > Streptophyta > Magnoliopsida > Rosales > Rosaceae > Oemleria > Oemleria cerasiformis. The sequence continues at coordinate 11,247,604 of JAZGTL010000004.1, forward strand.
GGTTTGAGGGTTGGAAAGAAATTGAGAGCTGGAGCTAGGGTTGGGGTTTTCGATTGCATTTCGTATTGAGCTCAAAATTTTAGAATTACTATACACTCGAAGCTATACAGAATCCTCAAATTATACAGAAACATAAACTACAGAGAAAGATGGCAAATCCAAAAAGATAGAGTCTTTATTTGCACAAAGGATTCACTGATTGCAATGAAAGGGAAAAATGTATAAAACCCTAGGATTACGATTTTACCTCATCTTTTCTTATCAATCTTTGAATGTCGCGGGAAGAAGGCGATAGGCTCCAATTTTAGTTTTTCTGATCCAATATCTCAATGTGTAGGAACTCTACAACAACAAAAAAATTAATAATTTGAGATCCGTATTGAAGGGGAAGGCCCCAAGATTCAAAGATGAATGAGACTTTCCTGGTAATGACCTGCCCAGGAGAGTGTCTCTGAGAGACAACCCTCCATTTATTTAACAAATCATTCAAACTTGAAAAAGAAAAGTCCTCACCAGCCCTTTTGTCCCGATTTTTGACACATGCTTTGCCATTTATGGAGTCCAAAAAATTAAATTTTATGAATTTTTTTAGTTAAAACTCGTCAAACTTAATGAAATAAACATAATAATTTTTTTTTTTTTTGTTCAAATTTGAAAAATCCAAGATCGTGAGTTATAACTCACCGTTTTCGGAAAAAATGCTACTAATGCTACTGTTGAGATTTCAAAAAATACTTTAAGTGCACATTAACAATACTTTTATAAGTCGTTTGAGAGATGTCTTACTATTTAGTGAGGCAAAATATTAATTTTTATGAATTTGTTTAGTTAAAAATAGGTAAACTCATTGAAATGCACCACCAGGATCAAGAAGTAGCTCTAGGGCTCCAAAAAGATAAGAAATGTCATGTATGAACTTGGAAAGTTTACTGTAAGATGAGAATTGAAGTAGAATAATTTTTTTTGAGGTTTCTGTTGAAATTTCAAAAGTCGACCAAAATAATTTAACTTAGCATAAACAAAACTATTATAAGCCATTTGAATTTAAATCTAACAATATGAGATTGAGGTTTCAAAGGTCAATTTGTTTTTTCTTTCAAAATTTTGAGTTTGGATTCAGGAATTATAAGATTTATATTAATCATTGTGTATGATATTACAAATTGGAGAAAGAGATTTGATAGTTTTTATGTTTTGATTTTCGTTTTTCTATAGCACGGTTGATGCAACACTAACGATATGAGATTGGAGTTTTGAAGTTCAAATTTTTTTTTTCAAAATTTTTAGTTTGGGTTTTGGAACTATAAGATATATATGAATTCTAGAAGTTGATATTATGAATTAGAAATAATTTTGGATTTTTCCATTTTGAATTTGGTTTTTTCAATAGAAAGGTTTATGTGAACTCTTATAATATGAGACTGGGGTTTCGAAGTTAAAAAAAAATTTATCAAAATTTCGAGTTTGAATTTGGATTTTGAAATTATAAAATTTATATGAACTCTAGCATTTGATATTGTGAATTGGAGAAAGAATTTGACTCTTTTCCATTTTAAGTTTGGTTTTTTAATAGAAATGTTTATGTGAACTCTAACAATATGAGAATGGGGTTTCGAAGTTATTATTTTTTTTCAAAATTCAAATTCGGATTTTGAAATTATAACGTTTATATGAACTCTCGTGTTTGATATTATGAATTGGAAAAAGAATTTTATTTTTTTCCATTTTGAGTTTGTTTTTCAATAAAAAAAAGTATTGTTTTTCAATACTTTCTTTCCATTTTTTTTCAAAATTCGAGTTTGATTTTTTTTTAATTATTTCTCCAAATTGTAATATCAGATGTTGAAGTTCATATAAATCTTATAATTCCAAAATTTAATTTCAAAATTTTGAGAAAAAAAATTTGCCCCATCTCTGGTGACCTTGGGAGGTACCTTGGCGTCCCTCTTGTGCAGTCCCGTGTTACCAGAGGGATGTATTGGGGCGTGGTGAAGAAAGTTCAGGGTAGATTAGCTGCTTGGAAAAGCTAGATGCTTAACATGGCAGGACGGGTTACTCTTATTCAATCAGTAGCGGCTTCTATTCCGGTTTATACTATGCAAACAGTTAAGCTCCCTCAGAGTGTGTGCTCTGAGCTCGTTCGTCTGAATCAGAACTTTTTGTGGGGTAGTACTGAGGATCGCAAAAGAGTGCATCTGGTGGCTTGGGAGAAGGTGGTGCTGCCTAAATCTAAGGGTGGTTTGGGTTTGAGGCAGGCTGCGGTTATGAACCAAGCCATGCTAGCTAAGGAGGGTTGGCGTATGCTGAATTTCTCTAATAGCCTCTGGGTCCGGGCCTTATCAGCAAAGTACCTCCACGGGGAAGTCACGAATCTGCTGTTTGAGGATCCCATTAAGGTGACTGCGCCGTCGTCTACTTGGAGAGCGATTCAGTATGGGTCGTCTGTTCTCCAAGAAGGCCTTCAGGTCCGCATTGGAGATGGGTTATCCACCAAATGTTGGGTTGATTGCTTGTGTAAGGAAGGGCCTCTTCAGGACCATGCTAGTGAGGGTACTTCCATTGATCTTCAATGTATGGTGGCTGAGTTTGTTGATCATGACTCCTGGAACATCCCGAAGTTGTCTGAAGTTCTCCCTCTGGCTGTTGTCCGTAGGATCACCTGTATTCCTGTGCGGTTGGTGGGCGGTGGTTCGGATCGTAGGATTTGGAAGTGGACCCCAAATGGTATGTTCTCTGTTAAGACAGCGTATGAGGCTCTTAGCGAGGTTGAGGAAAAGCATGTTGTTCCTTAGGTGGATATTTGGCGGGTTGCTTGCTCTCCTAAGATCCGTTTATTTCTTTGGCTCAGGGTTCAAGACCGTCTCCCCACTAATATGCAGAGGTGGGTGCGCCACTTTGCTATGAATGCCTTGTGTGAGGTTTGTGGAGTGGAGGTTGAAAATACTGAATATTTAATTCGCCATTGCCCTGTGGCACAAATGGTATGGGCTGACTCCCTTATTCCGGCGTCTGTGGAGGTTTCCTGGCATGCTTACCTCTCTGCTTGGCTGATATCTATTATTCGGTGCTCTTCCAGGTTGGTGTTTCGCCTTGAGTGGTCTACCCTGTTTGCTTTTATTTGTTGGTCCTTGTGGAATTGGCGTAACAAACAGGTGTTTGAGGATAGTTTTGTGTTTCCTTATCTACGATTCGAGCTGCCTATTATTGGCAGAAGGCCAATGTCATAGCCTCTCTGAAGCCCCTTCGGCATGTGGTGGATCTGGTCTGGTCTCCTCCCTGTAATGGGTCAATTAAAGTCAATACTGACGGCTCTCGGAAGCCAGATGATGGGTGTATTGCAGCTGGTGGTGTCCTTCGTGATCATGATGGGAATTGGATCTCGGGGTTTGCGGTGGACCTTGGTGTAGGGGAAGTTCTTGAAGCTGAGCTTTGGGGCCTTTATTTTGGGCTTAAAATGGCTTGGGAGAGTGGATGGAGGTCTGTGGTGGTTGAATCAGATTCGCAGGTGGCTGTGAGACTTCTCCAGGCTCCTATGGTGGTTACTCACCCTCTTGCTGTCCTCATTGGTAGTTGCCAGCAGTTCCTGGCCCGTGCTTGGACTTGTTCGCTGTTACATGTCTATCGGGAGTGCAATTGCGTTGCTGATGGTATGGAAACCTGGGGGCTGCTTTGGTTCTCGGTGTGGAGGAGTTCTATGCTCCTCCGAGTAGTATCCAAGTGCTTGTTGATCTGGATAAAGGTGGCGCTGGGCGGTTCAGAGCTGTGACTTAATTGGCGTTTTCTGCTTTCTGCTTCTCTGTTTTGTTCCTCTGCCTTTTGTTGCTGTGTTTTTAATCGTTGTCATCACCAAAAAAATATAAAAATTTGAATTTCGAAATCCGTATTATTAGAATTTATATAAACATTTCCTTTGCAAAAATCAAATTTAAAATAGAAAAAAGTCAAAATTATTTCTCCAATCTACAATATCAAATTGTACCGTTCATATAAATCTTATAATTCCAAAATCCGAACTAAAAATTATGAAGAAATTTTTTTTTTAACTTTGAAATTCCAATCTCATAGTTTTGAAGTCCACATCATCCTTTCTATAGAAAACCCAAACTTTTGAGTTTGACTATATTATAAGGCGTTTGAAACATGTGTTGCCATTAAGGATGCCTATTAACTATCTTTTTAAACTATTTTAACAAAAAAAAATATAAAACTCAATGAAATTTGGTAACGCGTCTGGAAGGGACTTTTGAGCAAAAAATAATTAGAAATCTTCACGTCAACTTCAAAATATTGTATAGGGTGATGAGAATGTAAATAGGATAAATATTTTGATGTTTTGTCGAAATTTCAAAAACCGACTAAAATGAGACAATTGAGATTTCGCGAAATATTTAACTGCACATTAGCTAAACTATTATAAGTCATTTAAGACATGTCTTACCATTTAAGGTGCATATTAACTAACTCAATAAAATTTCGTAACGAGGTCCGAAAGTGACTTTAAGGGTCGAAAGTAATTAGAGATCTTCTCTGTCAACTTTAAAATATCGAACACAGGGTGATGAGAATGTAAATATGATAAGTATTTTAATATTTTTGTTGAAATTTTTAAAACCGACTAAAATTCGTGAGTTATAACTCACATTTTTTTGGCAAAAATGTGATGGTTGAGGTTTTAAAAAATATTTTGAGTGCACATTAATAATATTGTTATAAACACTTAGAGACATATTATGCCGTTTATTGAGCCCAGAAATCAGTTTTTATGAAATGTTACAGCAAAAAATTATCAAACTTAATGAAATACACCAACGAGGTCCATAAGTAACTCTAGGCCTCAAAATATATAAGAAATGTCATGTATGAACTTGAAAAAACTTGATGTGAGATGACAATGGAAGTAGAATTAGTTTTTTGACGTTTTTGTCGAGTTATAACTCACAATTTTTGGAAAATGTGAGTGCTAAAATTTCGCAAAATATTTTAAGTACACATCAACCATACTGTTATAAGGCTTTTAAAATATGTCCTAACATGTCCTGTTACATATTGAGCCCAGAAATCAGGGTTTATGAATTTTTTAAGCTAAAAATTGTAAAACTCATTGAAATACACTAGTGGGATCTAGAAAAACTTTAGGGCTAAAAAAATATAGGAAAGTCTTGTATGAACTCAAAAAAGCTTACTATGAGATGAGATGCAAGTAGAATAAGTTTTCTGACTTTTTTGTCAAAATTTAAAAAATCGTGAGTTATAACCAACAGTTTGGGGAAATTGTGATTGTTGAGATTGCGAAAAATATTTTGAGTGCATATTAACAATATTGTTATAAGCCTTTGGAGATATGTCTTTCCATTTATTGAGCACAGACATTAGTTGTCATGAATTGTTTTAGTTGAAAATCGTAAAACTCAATGAAAAACACGAGTGAGGTCTAGAAAGTAACTTAGGACTCGAAAGATAGAATGATTGTCTTATAAGAATTTGAAAAGGCTTATCATGAGAATAGAATGGAAGTAAGAGAAGTCTTTGACAATTTTGTCAAAATTTCAAAAATCATGAGCTCACGGCTTTTGAGAAGAATGTAACAGTGAGGTAATCGAAAAAAATTTTGAGTGCATATTAACAATAGTATTATAAACACTTAGACTACGTTTGGTACGCTGTATAAGAAACCATATAGGATAATATAGTACGAAACCAGTGTTTGGTACCACTCGTATTAATTAGCCACTAGATAAATTAATACGATTGAGTACTTTTATACGATCTACACTCGCTAAAATAATACCCTCAAAATTGTCTGTATTAAATAGTCGGATGACTAGTAATATTGAAAAGTAATAATAATAATTAAATAAATATCAATAATAATATTATTATTAATTAATTAAAATTAAATTAAATTAAAAAAATAATAATAATAATACATAATTAATATTTATGTTATATAGATATTTCTTATCAAATAATATATACAATCCGGCCAGTATAATATAATCGTCATTTTAATCCGATAGAGTACCAAACGCCCGACTTAATAGTCAGTCTATCCAGTGGATATATTAATCTATCCGACTGAAATAACCAGTACAATACGACGTACCAAACGAGACCTTAGGAACATATCTTGTCATTTACTGAGCCTAGAAATCAGTTTTTATGAATTCTTTTAGCTTAAAATCGCCAGCCTTAACGAAATACACCAGCGAGGTCCATAAGTAACACCAAGGCTTGAAAAATATAATAATGTCCAAAAAATATCTATACAAAAAGAAAGGCATGCATGCTACCCAAGAACACTAGTTATCAATCAGAAAATGCAGTTCTGCTAAGCCATATGGGTCTCACTAAGAGAGAACGCAATCTCAATGTCAATGGTTTTTGGTCCCCCATTTTAACCATTCTAGCAATAATAACAATTAAGAAAATCTCAATCCATTGCTACTTTACATTAGTGGTCGCATCAAAATTTCTATTGGGTACAACAATCGCATAGTTATAGGACATCCAAAAGTGACTGAAAAATCTACTCTTTCATCGCCCATTCTTTTGATAACGAGGAAATAGAGCCTGGAGATGAGATATCGAAATGCATGCTAAATATTACAATAATTCTCCTACTGGTTCTCATGAAACTGAAGTTGCCTGACTTATGAGGCCGGTTATATCATTTGCTGGTGAAGATCAGCTGCCTGCTGAGCAAGTTCCACCATCATGGCCTCGTCGAAGAATTTGTTGATGCTCACGTCCTCACTCATTCCCTGTCAATTTTGACAACGAAAAAACCTCAACAAACTTATGCCTGGATATGGATTTCTTCCAAAGCTAGAGAGAGAGAGAGAGAGAGAGAGGACAGATGCTTTTACCTTTCTACGCCTGGTCTTGACCATAAACTCCCGGGCCAGATGCTGAATAGGGGCAGGTTCAAGGGGTCGTAGAACGATGCTTTTGTCCAGAGGATCCCCAGGAACTATAGCCCAGTGATCAAACACTGATAGGCAGAAAGCTTGTCCTTGGGTATGATACCTCAAGTCCGTCTCAAACCCAAAAGACTCGATCACAGGTAAAAATGCCTGAAGTTCAATGGAAAAGAAAAAGGAATGATATAAATAAAATGCCAGAAGTACCTTCATCACTTTCGTGAAAAAACCAAAGATCAGTAAAATGTAATTGAATTCTACATAAAACAAAGTTGAGCCAACAAACCTTAACAATATAAGCAGGAGTCCCAGGTTGAGGAACATCAGCCGTAACATGTCCACGCCTGCGTGATAGAACAGTGTAGATTGCAGAAATACAGTCGACTGGTGTTTGTATCTGAAAATCAGTATCAGAATTAATCAGAAAATCGAAGTACAGCCCTTCATTTGAGTGACAGGATATTCATACATTACGCAAGCTAAGTTCCTAAGGATCTCAATCTCAGCCGAAATCCAAATAAATTAGTCATTTAAGTAGCTTTGAGAAATAACCTAGTCATTTAAGTAGCTTTGAGAAATAAATTTTAAACAAATCATCTATCATCTATTTTGTTTCACTTCTTGATGTAGAACAGGTAAGTAAAATATCGAACTCAGGGAGGATTTCGGAGAGAAGAAGAACAGAGCAAGGAAAGAGAGAAAATTCAGAGGAGAGATTTAAGAAGGAATCTTTATTCATAAACAAGTCTGACTCTAAACGTTCACAGCTAAGGTATTTATAGGATGCTAACCTTAAAAGAACACGAAAGTAAATATTAATCCTACCTTGAAAAGGAAGGAAAACAATAAACCTAACTGAACAGAGAAAAGTAACAACAGTCCTAATCCACTCATGATGGATTACTTGCATCATTCTCCTCATGTGACAAGAACTCGAAACTGATGAGTGAAGATCAGAGAAAATAACATCGGTTAAGAACGAGGGTGCCACCAGGAATATGTTTGTTTCATGTAGTCAATGATTGGAGCCATAATGGTGCTGAATCCTGGAATATATCAGCGATAGAAGGAAGCTAAGCCATGAAAACTACGAAATTCTGTAAGGGCCTTAGAAGTAGAGGTCTTCGGAGTAGGCCAGTTTGTAACAGCAGCAACTTTATCAGGATTGGCGCTCATTCTTGCAACTGACACAACGAAACCTAGAAAAAACACTTGAGATCGAAGGAAAGAACACTTCTTCAGATTGGCATACATTTTTTTTTTGGTCACAATGTAAGGAAGACTGTCTGAAGATGATCTAAATGTTCTTCTCGGGCCTTACTATATATGAAGATGTCATCAAAATACCACCAGGAATTTACCGATCAAAGGCCAGAACACATGTTTCAAGACCCGCATAGAAGTACTAGGGGCATTGGACATGCCAAATGGCATTACCATCCATTCATACAGACCATAGGGTATTTAAGTGTCATTTTCCATTCATCACCCTTTCTAATACGAATTTGATGGTAACCACTATGAAGATCAATCTTGGAAAACCATTGAGATCCAACGAGCTCATCAAGCATATCGGAAAATCGGGGAATAGGAAATCGATACTTGACGATGATCTTGTCGATGGCGTGACTATCAACACACATGCACTTTGGGTGAGTCGGATTGGAACAGCACATGAACTAGGACTATGTCGAACAAAACATTTTTCTAAGAGGCCTTAGGTTTGTCAGTTAAGCTCAAGGCATTCATTGGGATGCATACAATGGGGAAGGTTAGGATGTTGGGAACCGGGTACAAGATCGAAAGCGTGTTGCATCCCCCGCACAGATGGTACCTCATCAGAAAGATCAGTAGGCGTGGGATCATGTTTACCTAGGGTACGAGTTGGTGTCTTATCCAAACGACCGAGTGGCTTCCCGGGTCGTAACGATATGATCATAAAGTCAGGAGCAACCCAATAAAATATGAGCAAAATCCATTCGGAGAACATCACAATAAAGGTTCATGGATACGATTATGATCATAGTAATTGTGTGGGGCTGGAGCGCAATGAAGGGTGTTAGTAAGGAAGAACTTGGTGACGGTTAGTATGCGACTCATGGTCCAACTCGACCATAATCTTCCTAAGGTCAACATCATAGACAATAGGTGGTCGTATCTGATCTCGTGGTGGAAGACGTGTATTGAGGTGTGGGGTCTATAATTGACACCTTAAGGTATAGGGAGAATACCGAGTTGGAAAGTCGCAGCATGAACATTGTTTGTGGATATGACTCAAGAAGTTTGCCCTTTCATGTCATGGAGATATCTGAGTGTGTGAGAATGAAGTGTAGAAGAGTCGACAGTTGCCGTGTGAGTTCAGCCACAATTATTTTAGACTGGATAGGTTGGCTAGCCTAGACCTGTGCGGTCACCAGTTTGGAAGGCCGAAATCCAAGTGTTCATCTCCTGGCCACTTTCAGCTCAGTGAGCCATTAGTCAGAGGTAAATCATGACATAATGCAGACACAGAACTCCCAAGTTGTTTAACTTGTTCTTGCATTAGAATAAACTTCTTCCAACTGTTTGACTGTCGGAGCCATGCAAAGAGTTACCCGACTTAAAATATATTTTTTTTTGGTGAAAGGAAATTAACTAACAGCAACTGAAACAAGAAATTGGAAGAGGAAACTGTTTCGGATGGATAATGATTGGAAGTTTGACAGTGGGAAATCGAAAGTCGGGCTTTGATACCAATTGATGTAGAACACGTAAGCAGAATATAGAACTTAGGTAGGATTTAGGGGAGAAGAAGAGCAGATCAAGGAAATAGAAAAATTCAAAGGAGAGACTTAACCAGTCTGGCTCTATACGTTTACACCTAAGGTATTTATAGGGGATGCTAACCATAAAAGAACATGGAAGTAAATATTAATCCTACCTAGAAAGGAGAGAAGGCAATAATAATCCTAACTGAACGGAGAAAAGTAACAATAACCCTAATCCTATTACTGGTTATACTGCATCACCTATGTTTGGCAACAAAATATATAAAAATTGAGTACGAGGGCATGACATCAAACTTGACACATCATTACTTTTAACCTTTCTTTTGAGAATTGACCAACTTCCAAAAAGGATGAATGAATAGTAAGTGGGTTTTTAAACTGTGACAAATAAAGGAGCAAGGACTTACCTCCACATAATACACTGGTTCCATAAGCCGTGGGGTTGCCATTAGGAAAGATGAATAGGCCACACGTCGAGCTGCAGGAATGATCTGACCAAATGCACGATTCAATTGCTCTTGTGCAATCTTTGCATCCACAATTTTGAACTTAACATTTCTAATGGGTTCCTCACAAAGTGGTCCTTCTCGAGCACCCCATTGAAACCTGTCCACGATCACATTATGGTGAGCAAGAAATTAAAATAAAAACATTGGGAAAAAGAACAAGAATTCATTTCAAATACCCTTGAACAATCGCATCCTTCACGGAACTCAGCAAGCTTTTGTCGACTTCAGTTGAAAGTGTATCGTCTAATAGAATGTTAGGTCCCTGCGCAGATACCCTTATGTCAAATAAAACCATACAAGACATGGAAAGTATAACGAGAATCTACGGAAAGGAGGGGGGAGTAGATAAATAAAGAAAATTTCTATAAAATATATCAAATGATGCTTATAATATAACAATTAGGATTAACAAAGTACCAAAGACTTTTAAAAAACCTTTGTAGACATAATAATGCTATCTGTTACCTATAACAGGTGCAGTACCTGCTTATCAGGACCAAATGCCCAAATGGACCGTGCAGCAAGAACATCCCACTCATATTTAGTCTGGAAGAAATTGCCTATATCTTTTCGAGACCAATCAATGCTTACTACACCATTCTCAATATCCTCAGCAAGTCCTCTCTCCAATGGCTCTGCAATCTACGAATGGACAAAGGTCTTTAGGTGGTCATAATTAAAAAAGAATCACATAAAATTTCTGAAAATTAGGTTGCTTCCTACCATAGTTATTTTATTCTTCTTGTTGTTTGATTCAGCAAAACATTTCATCGATGAAGACTCCACCACTGTTTCACAAAAGGAAACAACAGGATCTGCGACCTTTGTTGTAAGTGAAGCATACAAACAAAACATATCCATTAACAAAGGAAGAAAAAGAAATCACAACCCTTGAGTGGTGGAAAAATTATGTCAAGAAGTGAAGAAAGCCAGAGAAGTGTGAGCAAACAAATACCTTGACTTCTACTTCAGAATAGAGCTCTCTAAGATCCTTCATTATGGAGTCCAAGTACAATTCTCCTGTACCTAAGATCGTGTGCTCCCCTGACTCCTCAACTTTAGTTATGGCAAGTGGATAACTCTTGCTGATCTTTCTAAGTCCCTCCACCATTTTTGGCAGCTCACTTGGATTTAGAGGTTCAGTTGCCGTTTTCACAACTGGCAGAGTATTGAACTGAAGAGGACGGAATATGTAAGTATCCTCCATATTGTTCTCAAATTTCTCATTACAGAGGGTGGCAGTTTTCATAATAGAAGCATCCACACCTTCAATAAGAACCCAAGTACCAGGAAGAGCCTCGGCTATTGGGATCCTATCTCGAGCTTGATAAAGCCATAATTTTGTCACCTCTTTGACAGTCATGTCCTCCTCATCCTCGGGTGAATAACCTTCTCCCAATACACGTACAGTCTGCCCTGTCTGAATCCTGCCACTATAAACCCTACCAAATGCATCAAACACACTACAGTCGGACTTCGGATACAATTTGGTCACATTGACCATCAAGGGACCATCAGGGTCACAAGTTTTCATGGCCTTGTAAATCAAAGAGTCTTTTGGTCCCATATATATATGGTCAACTTTCCTAGTTGCAGCTTCTTTAGGGGACGGAATATGTTGAACCAGCATATCAGTGAAGCCTGAGGTAGACCCGAAAACTGAGCTACAAGCCAACCTCAGCAGAGGTCTAACATTCAATTTGTAAGCTGCATTGCTAAGAGTAACACCAAACTCTGCAAGAGTTGCCTCTACACTTTTTTTATGTTCTCCAATCACCTGGCTATAAATTTTATACAGTGGTTCAAGCACAAATTGAACAAATGACCTTTCTCCTCCACTGGCAGGTGGTTTTCTCTTGAATTTCCTGTCATCCGGATGATAGTAGATATCTCCCCAAAGACTAGAAGCAAACTTATCTTCATCGCAATTGATCCCATGGAGTTTAACATATAGCTTTGCAAATGATCTTAAAGTGAATGACCATCCTGCGGTAGCACTTGCAAAGCAAACATTTCCTGCAACAGGATCAATAATTTGCACATGGCCAGCAGTCGAAGAGGCAGCAGTTATATGGTTATTAATGACTTCCAAAGTATGTCTCAGCTTGAAGTAAGCATCCCTTGGGGGCAATTTTAGTTCTGTTATCAACCTGTCAACCTTTGACATGAAAATTCATGTTCATTAGAATAATAGTATGGTTAATGGAAGTGCACAACCTCATATTACAACCAAAATGGAAATCTAATGCGAAACAAAAACAGCCTTAGAATAACAGAAAATTCACCTTGTTGATCACAACCACAATCGGTAGGCGCTCCTGGATTGCATGGCGTATAGCCCTCTCGGTATTTACCTGTTTCTCAAAATTAACAAAATGTATAAGCAATCAGTATATACACTTCTGCACATTCTTCTACAGCTGAGGCAATGATATATAACGGCTATAGTAATGTGGATGAAAGAACTTAAATTGACAAAATAGACAACTCCATAAAGAAAACTATGGCATCAAGGACTTCCGTCCTATTGAACTGTGAACCATTACATATTCATTATTTATAGAATAACCATTTGGATAGAAAGATAAGTTGCTTACCATCATTCCTTCCGCAGCATCCACAATCAAGACAGCACCGTCAGCAAGCCTAAGGGCAGCCGTCATTTCATCAGAGAAATTGACATGACCGGGCGTATCCATGATGTTGCACAGATACGATTTAGACTTGCTATCCTCAAGTACAAGGGACATAGGAACTGTTTTAATAGATATCCTTCTCTCTTGCTCATCAATCCTGGTATCCGTGTACCTCATGTGCTTATCACTATTTGAATCAAAAGTGGACATATGGTGGGTCTGCTCCACCAACATATCCATGAACACCGTCTTCCCATGCTGCAAGTGCCCAACAAGTGCAACATTCCGAACTAGAGCCGGGTTGGACATGAGAACCATAAGGAACTGGTTCGACACATAAGTGGAAGAATCCTTGACACCAACCTCAAACTTAACATTCCTCAACGGCTTAATAATGGGTTGTTCAAGAGGTTGTGCATCTTCATCCATAACCAAAGTCTCCACATCTTCGCCATAAACCTCTTCGGCGGTAGGATAGTACTTTTTGTCCTCAGCAAGAACGATCTGGTTATCCATATCAACATCATTGGAGGCAGTTAGCCACCCATTGGAAGCGGCAGCTGCATCATCACCATCAGATGCACCCCCCTCGTCATTCCTACCAGGAAGCTCTTCGTCTTCCTCCTCTCTATCACTCTCTTGGTCAGACTCAATTTCTGGGCCTATATAGTTCCCGAACTCGTCATACAGACTGTCATCCATGATAACCTAATCTCCAATCTCAAACAAGCTAATGAGCTCACTCTGCACCAATAACGAAACTGAATTGAAATGCGATTCGACCAAGAAGAACAAGTTAGGGCTCTAGATTTTGTATCTAAGTAGCAGAAAATTCAAATTGGTTTTCTAATTTCAGAAATCTGGCACCAGGTTTAGAATATAATTACATAGAATTAAGTAAACAAATAAGTAAAAATTTGAAGCGGAGAAAAAATGTACCCGAAAAGCAGCTTCTAGGGCAGAGCACGGGCAAAGAGTCGCTAACACTACACAGATTTCAGAGAAGAAAATGAAAATGCAAATAGAGAGAGAGAGAGAGAGAGAGAGAGAGAGGGTTTAAAGAGGGGTTCTCGGCGTTCAGCGGTGTGTCTTGTAGGCGGATCCTTTATCGGACTGGACCCTTTCTGGAGGAGGGAATGTGATTGGGCCTCTAGTTTTGTAGTTTCAAATATTCTGGGCTTTTATAGGTGTCCACCGCGAAATCTAGAATATATGGATTTGTAAAGGAAACAATCTGTGTGTAGCCCAAAAAGTATTTGTATAATCTTTAAAATTTTCAATTAAATTGAGCAATGAATAAATTAAGTCATGAAAACAACAAATTTCTCACATTTTTTTTTTGTTTATGAAAATTTTCGAAATTTATATCGTTTCGTCATTGCATATGTGATTTATCCATAGTTGGACACCAAGAATTTTCGCTTTTCTCCAAAAATTGAAAATTTCAGAACAATCAACTTACTGAATTGAGTATTGTTTCCTCATACTGAAGGCCGTGCTTAGTAGTAGTTGGAAAAATTCGAAATTCCATTTTGTATAGAATTTTATGATTCGTTATTCAAATTTCTTAGAGCAAGTTATCATAATTTTTTAGCGCAAGCTGTACGTGGATTAGGAAACTTTTTTGGAATTTCAGGATTCCAACTCAATAGTTGACACATCATCACTTATATAACAAATATGATTTATACATATTTATTTTGGGTCTAACGACTAACATATCGTTGAGAAAAATCCCAATGCTCGTGAATCATGAAATTTATTTAGAATTTTAGAATTCAAACTAAAAAAGTGACACATCATCACTTATATAGCAAAAATATTTATACATATTTATTTTGGATCTAAAGACTACCATATCATCACTTCACGTTATTAAAATAAAACGTGAAGACTCGTATATGTTTTTCGGGGCCCCACGAGTGTGAAGCAAGCAACAACAAAAAAGAAAGAAAACGAAAAGGAAAAGAAATTAAATTGTACAAAAATAGACTTGATTGAGTGTAGATATATATATTCTTCTACAATTTTTTATTTTTTTGCAATTTCATTCTTCTACAATTTAAATTAGTTTCTTCTTTTTTCCATTGAAGGTATGTAATTCAAAAGATTATAAGAATATTTACCCCTCAACATCCATCTGAAATATATATTTTTATTCATATCAAGTAATTTTTTCTAAATTATACCGTCTCGTTATTCAAAAAAGTGATAAAAAGTGGATCGAATAATTTACCAAAATCAAATTAATTATATTTACATGTGATGTGCCACATTATAGAAAATATCTTTCACATTATTATAACCAATATTATCCAAAAGATTGTAAGAAAATTTACGCCTCAACATCCATCTGAAATATTTTTTTTATTCATATCAAGTAATTTTTTCTAAATTATACCGTCTCGTCATTCAAAAAAGTAACAAAAAATGGATCGAATAATCTGCCAAACTCAAATTAATTATCTTCACATGTGATGTGCCGCATTATAGAAAATATCTTTCACATTATTATATACCAATATTATATCCCTACCTATCTATCTTGATCTAGCTGATGATAATGTGAAAAAAATTGACCCAAAAATATCAAACTAATCTATGAATAAGACTAAATATGCAGGTAGATTTTTGTTTTTGTGTTTTCTAATTTCATTTTGAGTGGTGATGGTACTGCTTTGATCTGCATTACAAGGACAACAACAAGAAGATATCATCGGTGATTTCACACCTACAACTTTAATTAGCAACTAAATTTTTTTTACATACACAAAAACTATTTCATTTCTTGCACTAAAACTGAGAGCTAGCTAGGAAATATAGAGGCTTATTATTTCATATGCACCCAGAATAAGTCATCGAGTCTTAAAATGTACAAAAAATTGAAATTTGCCTCAGTTTGCACCCAGAACAGACATTTTGTTACCTCCGTTGCACCATCTGTCAGTCTTTGTTACTAACACCGTTAAAAATGTTGATGTGGCAGTAATATTACAAAATTTATAGGGACAATTAAGACATTTGTTATATTTTATTAAATTATATATTAAAATTCTTTTTAAAAAATTAAAACAAATCTCAAAATACCCAACACGTCCCCTTCCCTTTCCTCCCTTCTCTACGATCAGCGTCCCCTTCCCCTTCCCCTTCCTCCCACCCGATCACCGTTTCCCTCTCTCCCTTTACCGGGCATCCCTCACTGCCCACCCACTCACCATTTTCCGATGAGGCTCTTCCATCGCCGAGTTTACGAGTCCTGTATAGTAGTCCCTGTTATGTGCCAACCCACCCGGAATCTTCTTCTCTTCAATCGAATTCATGGCCGACTCCTCGACTGGAATCTGAGCACTAATTCTTGAGACATGGACCATCGGAGCGTCCTCTACCACCAAAAGCATCGTAGGCATTCTCGGAAATGTCCTTCCGATGAGGTACCCGTCCCACGAGGCCCGAGGCTCGTCGAATGAGTATCTCGGGTCGTCGAACGACATCCAACTCGCTTCAAGCGAGAACCTAGGATCCGTGTCGCAGGAGCGCGGCCAAACTGTAATCGACAATCTTCGTCGTCCTCGTCTTCTTCTTCGTAGCTACTCTGATTTTCGTCGTCCTCGTCTTCCACTTCCTCTTCCTCTTTGAACTCAAACACCGGACCTCTAAACCTGGAAGACGACCCAGCTAAGTTTCGGGTCTCTACCTCAACCTCAGTGGATGGCTCTTTCTTGTTAGGATTCCAGCCGTCGTTCTGGTGAAAGAGTGTATAGAGAGTGTTCCGAATCCTAACGTCGCAGGACTTCCGTTGAGGACGCGGCGGAGATCTGAGCAGCTTGGGGCGGCGGTTGAGGACGTTGCAGGCGAGCAGCCTGGGGCGGAAGTTGAGGACGCGGCGAAGATCGGAGCCGTTGACGTGTGCTTGGCGGATGAGGAATATGAGGACGGGGACAAGTTTGGAGACTTGGGAGGAATTCGGGGAAGGTGAAGACGATGGAGGTAAGGACGAATTGGACGGTGTTGGAGCCAAAACGACGTCGTTTTGGGTAGTGTGCATAGGATGAAGGAGCTAATGACCAACATGACTAAAATACCCTCCTAAATAATCATCATTAACAACGTTAGTAACGATGTTGGTGAAATAGTGCAACGCTTTTAACGGTGTTACTGTTCTTGATGCAAACTGAGGCAAATTTCAATTTTTTGTGTATTTTGAGACTTGCTGATTTGTTCTGAGTGCATTTTAAGTAATAAGCCAAATATAAAAAGAGAACAAAAATAATGAAACTTGGAATAAGGTATAAATAGAAACAGACGCATCTTATTTTATTCATATGTAATCTGCATATTTAGTAATACAAGCACTGATCAGCATATCTTAGCTAGCAACTAAGTTAATTAATCAAAATTTAAAACCATAAATTACATAATTAATTAGGTAATCTTACAACACCATGCAATATATATATATATATATATATATATATATATATATATTTATATATGCATGTATATACAAGCTACCATGCATATATCATATATATATATATATATATATATATATGCTCATATATATAGTACGTAGAGATGACGTCGATGATAATGGTGGCTCATGGGTGGTGGTGACCGTGAGGTCCATGATCATGGTGTGGCTTGTGTGGCTTAGGAGGTCCGCCATGGGGGGGTACGCTGTGGGGGAGTCCTGGCTGATGAGGAAGAGGAGCATGGCCGAGATGCGGTGGAGGAGGTTCAGGATGAGGCGGACCAGGCGGGCCAGGCGGTCCAGGCTGTCCGGGCGGTCCACGGCCGTGAGGTCCATGATCATGGTGTGGCTCGGGAGGTCCGCCATGGGGGGGTCCGCCGTGGGGGGGTACGCTGTGGGGGAGTCCTGGCTGATGAGGAGGAGGAGCATGGCCGAGATGCGGTGGAGGAGGTTCAGGATGAGGCGGACCAGGCGGGCCAGGCGGTCCATGGCCGTGCCCCGGGGGTGGTGGGTGGCCAGCCATATTTTCTCAGCTTGATCACTTTCTTTTGTTGCTGGATTGAATATTGGTAATTGTAATTGTAAATACTCTTAATGAAAGGCCGGTTAAACTGTAGATTTATAGGCCGGAGTATCGAATATTGGAGTCGGTGGATAAATCAATGGTGAATGGTCTCCTTTTCTTTCTTTATTGGGTGCATGAGTACGTGGCTAAAAGATAGAGGGCTTAGGCGATGGATGTGGTACAGGTGTCCATCATCGTCCCCAACTGTTAGTCAAATCCAGTTGTTTTTGCTGGTTGCTGATCCGTTACTAGTATTGCCATCTACAATTCAATTGGAATTCTCTGCCGACCATATTCAATAATTAATTCTTAGTCACAGTCTCATTCAAATTGTAGGGCTTTCAATTCCATTGGAAAAACAATGATGAAACAATGATGCAACACTGAAAATTGTGTTTATTTTTTTGAATTGCCTCGACCCGACGGCAGTAACCAATGAACTTTACCTAACGAAAATTCACCGAGTTTAATATTACTCATACGAATATTAATCTTTGTTCGACGAATCTTTTTCATCGGACAAATATGATTTTCATTGTTCGACGAATATTCTTCGTCGGACAAATATGATTTTCATGTAGTGTTACCAAGACAACAAGAAGAATAAGATATCATCGGTGATTTCACACCGATAACTTTAATTAGCAACTAAATTTTTTTTACATACACAAAAATTATTTCATTTCTTGCACTAAAACTGAGATCTAGCTAGGAAATATAAAAAGAGAACAAAAATAATGAAACTTGGAATAAGGTATAATTAGAAACAGACGCATCTTATTTTTATTCATATGGAATCTGCATATTTAGTAATACAAACACTGATCAGCATATCTTAGCTAGCAACTTAGTTAATTAATCAAAATTTAAAACCATAAATTACATCATTAATTAGGTAATCTTACAACACCATGCAATCTATATATATATATATATATATATATATATATATATATTTATATATGCATGTATATACAAGCTACCATGCATATATCATATATATATATATATATATATATATGCTCATATATATAGTACGTAGATGACGTCGATGTTGATGATGATGGTGGCTCATGGGCGGTGGTGACCGTGAGGTCCTTGATCATGGTGTGGCTTGTGTGGCTCAGGAGGTCCGCCATGGGGGGGTCCGCCGTGGGGGGGTCCGCCGTCGGGGGGTCCGCCGTGGGGGGGTCCGCCGTCGGGGGGTCCGCCGTGGGGGGGTCCTGGCTGATGAGGAGGAGGAGCATGGCCGAGATGCGGTGGAGGAGGTTCAGGATGAGGCGGACCAGGCGGGCCAGGCGGTCCGGGCGGTCCATGGCCGTGCCCCGGGGGTGGTGGGTGGCCAGCCATATTTTCTCAGCTTGATCACTTTCTTTTGTTGCTGGATTGAATATTGGTAATTGTAATTGTAAATACCCTTAATGAAAGGCCGGTTAAGTTGTAGATTTATAGGCCGGAGTATCGAATATTGGAGCCGGTGGATAAATCAATGGTGAATGGTCCTTTTCTTTCTTTATTGGGTGCATGAGTACGTGGCTAAAAGATAGAGGGCTTGGGCGATGGATGAGGTACAGGTGTCCATCATCGTCCCCAACTGTTAGTCAAATCCAGTTGTTTTTGCTGGTTGCTGATCCCATACTACTATTGCCACCCACAATTCAAATGGAATTCTCTGCCGACCATATTCAATAATTAATTCATAGTCAGTCTCATTCAAATTCCAGGGCTTTCAACTCCATTGGAAAAACAATGATGCAACACTGAAAAGTGTGCGATCAAAAACCATGTCGATCTCTTTAACAAATTTATATTTATACTAGGATGTATTATACGTTTCTTATCTATGTATGGTTAATCTCCTATCACATAGAAGATAGAAAATACGTACATGTTTTAATAATCGGAACCTCAAGATGGATGCACTCGTTCTCCTTATTTTTAGTTATTAAATTTTCCGCTATGTAAGTTTGATAATTAGAATTATGTTTCGATACATTCGAATATTAATGATTACCAAATAATCTCCTATTTAAGTGATTTTTCGAGAAGATAGTATTACATGAGGTTTTAAAAAATCAACAATTTCGAAGATAGTTGTTTTAAAGAAAATGATGGTAGGAAAAAAGACACACCATTTTACCTTAGAGTGGATGCAAGTATGACTAAATGGGGATGTGTTGTGTTGGGCTAAAACTCGATGTCTCTGGCCCAAAACCTCAATGGGCTTTCTTCTGGCTAATCACCAAACATGTCAGGCTGAACTTGGGCTAAGGTGCTTGAGCCCAATTACCTCATAAGCCCGACCCAATAATATTCTAGACTCGATTATTTCAGATTCGGTTTGAGCCAATTCTTGACGGTGGTTTCTCTTTTCTTTTTGTTTGAGTCAATGCTGATATTACAGTGATTTCAATTTGAAGATAAAAAGTCTTTACCGCAATGATACGGAAGTCCACAAAATAATTGAATTTGAAATAAAATTAGAAACCTCTCTCTCTCTCTCTCTCTCAGAGCTCTCTGTCAATCTCTCAGCTGGTGGTGCTTCAATTATCATCACCTACATCCACCTCTCTCTTCTCATCTTAACTCTAAAGCGTTCTCTCTCTAATCTCTAAAATGGGTTCTAGCTCTAGCCGACTGGGGTCGCGCCCATCTCGGCCCCGAGTCAATCGCACCGCCACTCGCTCCATGCTCTCCTCTTTCGCCTGTGGTGGCTCCTCCTCACGTGCTACTTACGAGGTACCTTCATCTGCTTCTTCATCACCGTCCACTAAATTCGATGTCTTTAGTTTAATTCGCAATACCCATTTTTGGATTTCCTATCATTTTTACCTTTTTGGATTGGATGCCAAATTTTAATTTTTTTTTATTGGGATTTGTTCACTTGGTGCAAAAGATCTTTTCCTAATCGTAATCACCCAGGAAACCATTTTCTAAGTGCAAATTTTAGATTTTTCTCTAAATTAAATGATTTTGGGGTTTTATTTCCCCCAATTCAATTTGCAATCAAAGAAACTTGATATGGGATTTGACCATCCGAGGCAGAAGATTAGCCCCGTGCTCGGTAATATCACAATTAATCAGTTATTTTGACTTTTGCTCTATCATTTACCTGCAAATGTGAATATTGTCTTCATACTTTCAAATTGTTAGTTATGCGATCGTGTTGGAGAAAATAAAAAGTTGGGGAATTTAGTTAATTGGGTCATTTGATTGATCTTTTAATATTTATCTTTTAGTACATAAATATGATTGAAGAAAAATGATGAATAAGTGTTATCAGGGACTCAATTATGTAGTTTGATTTAATTTTTTTTTAAAATATGACCTCTAATGATGATCCCCGATGAGTGATCTGGTGGGACACTCGGGGAAATTGTATAGAGAAAGTTTTACTATGATCATACAACTTGAAGTGGTGTTGAACTCCTTTAAAGATTATTACATTCTCTATTGCACGAATTATGTTCTTGTGCTAGGTATCAGTGGTAATGCTGATGTGGTCATGTGTTTGGCAGAATGATTCTGTCTCTATTTACCTCTGGACCTCCCGTGACAGAGAAGATTTTTAACAGTTCGGATGGGTAAATTTTAGTGTGCAAAACTATAGGAATATATTAATGGATAGGTCTATTATTATGCATAGGATTCCTCACGATGAGCATATTAGTAACTCTTCAGGAGCAGTGGATGCATGTATTAGATACAGATGATTGAAGTTGTTTTTGCTTAGTGCTTTGTGATATACTGCAGAAGACAACCTCGATATTTTATTCTTGTTAGTTTCCACAAAGTCAGACTTCCATCACTAGTCTCGAACCACAACTTTTGCTTAGTTTTGGATCTAGCTTGAAATATATGGCATTTTACAGAGTTCGTAGTGTAATGTCTTGTCTCTTTCCACTTGCCTTATTGGCAGTACTCCAATGGGTGACATCTTCCAATGGACCGTATTGAAATGGACATTATAATAATTTTTCAATCGTCAAAGAACTGTAAAGGAACTGTAATGTTGTAGTAGTTGTATTGGAACATTGATAATGTTTCTTGACCTTTTCTACCTGAACCTTTACAATATTTCATAATCAGTTATGTTTTGTACTTGGCAGTTATAGATTGTGAAAAGAGACTGATTTGGCTTGCTACTTTTTCTGCAGATGGAAGATCATCCAACTGAGTGTCTTGTGAAGTATGCAGAGCAACGTGATCTGGATATCAATCGAGTTCAGGACTCCACAGAGGAAACCTCGTTGATCTCCAGTACCGGGGCACGGTTCACCTGCCCCATTATTGAAATTGGATCATCATCTGAAAGCATTATTGATTCAAGTAACCAGGGGAAGTGCTTGTCCAAGAGTAAAGAACTAATATCTCCTCTTCAGGTAAGTGCTGATTATAGTCATGATGAATCTTCTAGGGATAATAGTACTACAGCTAGTACTTCATTTAGAGAACAACAATCTTCAGACGCAGTCTCTATGAATCGTTCAGCTAATGTGGGTGCAGTCAATGGCATTGTCAATTCAACAGACGAGAATGCATTTCATACCTGTCCTGACGTTATGTGTCCAAGTAGTTCATCTCCACAAGGGGTGTGCAATTCCCGTTCTGAGGAAGTGTCTGTTGAGAATCACATGGCTGATGTAATTGCTGACCAGAGTTCTAATGCTGATACTGATTCCGCTCATGTTTCTGAAATTCCATCGTCTTTTCATTCACATGGAAATGATTCACTTCGGGAGACAATACCTTCTGGTTTAGGATTCCTTGTGTCCAATAGGGAACAAGGCCAGGAAGATGGGAATGTATTTCATGTTGATGTCATGAGTATTTCTAACCTTTTGTCTAGTAGCAATGCTGATGCAAGTAATCGTGAGGCCAGAAGGAATGGCAGGCGACTGTTCTGGGATGCATTTTCAAGGCGCAGTTCCAGAAGGTTTATTGATTCTCCAACCGTTCTTTTCTCTACTGATGATACTGAGGATCTAGCATTTCATGACAGATGGCTACTTGGTTTGAGTGGTGATTTTTATGATGATGGGGTTGGAGCTGATTCTGGTCGCCAGGCCAATAGAATTCCCAACTCAAGTGACCGACGACGTCATTCTAGATCCGAGGTTATCTTTAGAACATTAAGAAACATATTATGACGTTGTTTCAATTGTGTGGCTTAACTTGGATTTGAAAATTGGGACTTTGGACTCTTTGGTTCCAATCATTTCAGAAGAGCTTTGGCTCTTATGGGCATTAACTATATACCCATGTCCATTTATATTGTTTACCAGCATATCATACATCAACTATACTTTAATATTTCCTTCCTAAGTGTTATATCTTAATGTTTTTAGGGGGCAGAAAATCTATAAATTGTAACAGCTTTTATATTTGGGTCCCTCAACGATTTTTATTGAGTTGCATCTGCATGACTCATTGCAGGTCTGGGAAAGACTCCGTGTTGGCCTTGATGATAATGGGCAGCGGAATACCTCTTGTCCTACAGGAATCCACCCTCGTGGCATGTGCTCATGTAGCTCATTCTTGATGACCGAAGAGTCTAGCACTCGGGCAAGTATATCAAGAATTGTCATGCTCGCTGAAGCGCTATTTGAGGTAATTTTTTTTCTAGTTTTCTTGCATTGTCATGATTATCTCTTCCCAGATTGCACTAAAATTACTTCTAAAAGTTCCTTACAGTGCAAGTTTGGCTGCAAACAGTGCAAGTTTTGGTTACTTGTTGTACTCTTCTTTTATGTGCTTTCATTTTTAGAGCTAAATCCTCTAGTGGTCCCTGGAATCTGGTTTTGTAGATTGCACTTGTTGAACCATTAATGGTTAATTTAATAGTTGTAAGTTAGGAGGATATTTATGAAACACGTTCTTGGTTTTTCCTTTCGGCTGCTGTTATTTGTCCAGGATTCAGGAAGTCTGTAGTTTACTCTGGTTTTGGGATACAACTTAAATTAAATCAGCTCTGAATTTAGTATACTCTTCATTTTGAGGCCTCTTTGATTTCCCCAGTCTTTATTAAAAGGCTAGGTATTGGTTTCAGCAGTTGTTTATTAATTTGTGTTCCAGGGTTAAGCTTCTTAGGTGCAGATATTACCTAACTGATTACTGCGTACTTTACCGATTCGCAACTTAACATAATTTTATTGTAATTTGTGATGTGCAGGTTTTGGATGAAATTCATCGTCAACCTGTGTCACTGTCACTCTCAATGGTCTCAGTTCCAGCCCCAGCATCTGTTGTTGATGCTTTTCCACTCAAAAGTCACACAAAGATTGATAAATTGAAGCCTGGGGATGATATTGAACTGTAAGTTCATATTTTTATTAACGATTTCAATAAAACCGAGCATAATGCACTTGTTTGATCATGGCGGGTTAATATCTGATAGGTGTTACATATGCCTCGCTGAGTATGAGGAAGGGGACAAAATTCGAGTTCTTCCCTGCCATCACGAGTATCACATGTCATGTGTTGATAAGTGGCTCAAAGAGATACACGGGTATATTCATTGCCATCCTCTTCCTTTTTTCCATAATCATTTCCCATGTTTCATATTCATACTGAACGTCTTCTGCCTCCTTCCCTCTTACAGAATTTGCCCACTTTGCCGAGGAGATGTTCGTGAGGGTGGCACCGATTCTTCTGTCACCAACTCGGAGATATCTTCTCTTTGATAAACTAGTACATAGCAATGTAAATATTTATGATCCTTCTACGCCTCTACAATGACACGGTACCTGTCCTTCAATACTAGCTCGAGTATCTGAATTTTCCACAATCCACAATATAGTAGCATCTTTTCTCCTGATGCAGCTTTGTATAGAGTTCCAGAAAATGAGTTATTTTTATCAATATGCATCGAACACAGCTCCTTTTTTTATATTTCTATGAAGAGCCTTGAGCATGCACAGAACATGTACCAAACCCAGGATGGCAAATCAATTCTAAACAAGGAGATACTGCATTTGTTTACATATTACAAGTCAAACATAGAGTTTGAACTTCAAAATACATCAATTAACCGAAACCGGGAACTGAAAATGCATCATCAGTAGCCATGCCCTGGGATCCAGAAGGGATTCTGGTCTTGTGGAAAAGCTGGTTTAGATCTTATCTTCGTTCCATCATCAGGGGCAGTGTAATCATCGCAGAATGGATTGGTTTCATGGAACTTTGAATGATCTCGCGGAGCCGCGAAGAGATTCGGGTGGCAGTTCTCATCGTCTTCTTGGAATGTCGTCCATCGCGCTGAGTTCATGCCATGTTTCTCTCTGGCTGCATTTCTCAGGCTCTCCATCTCCCCGACATGGTCCTTGAATTCTTTCTTCACCACATCCAAAACGACGTCTCCATATCGATCACACCACGACCTTAAAAGACACAGCATAAAAGGAATAAGGATGATGAAATGTAGAATCACCACAAAAACAATATGCAGAGGCAGATGGAAGAAGATTTTCTCACTTGGGGAAGAACTTCTTCAAATCAGCCTTGTCTACTGGAAGCTTGGTCGAAATCGCGTCAATTTGCTCATTCCTGATCAAATTACTAAGAATCAAACCCAAAAATTTTCCAGAAATATTTTCTTTTTGAACACGAAAGTAGTCTTATATTATAGAAAGGGCTTACGAAAATTTAAGATTTGGATTTGAAGTGCAAAGCTCTGTCTGAATTCTTGACAGCTCCTTCTTTATCTTCTCCCCTAACACCTTCAGATCATAAGAAAATAACCAAGATTCAATTTTGATAACAAGATTCAAATAAAATAGTCCAAAGATTCAGAAATGGATTAATAAATCGAAGATTTGCGAACCTTGTCGATGAAGAAATCAGAAGGATTCCCATCTGAAAGCAGCTTCCTTTTTATAAGCCTAGTGTCTGGGCCTTCACCAATGGGGCTTGAGACAAGCTTCAAGTGAGCCTCACAATCTGATCTTTCATTGAGAGGCAAAGGAGTTGTCTCATCATCTGAATCACTTGCCTTCCATTTCTTGAATCCATCAAACCCCCATTTCTTTTTCCCAGATTTTGAAGGTGTTTGTTCATTTTGGTTGCTACTATAATCACCACCTCCAGCCCCAATACTGTGTTCCTCCCTCTGTTCTCTCTGAAACAGACTCCTAAACGGCTTCCTCCTCCGATCTCCGCTGTCACCCCTCTCTTTCACCGCCGGCTGTGGCACGCTTTCCGGCATCAGAATCGACTTTGCCTCATTTTCTCTGTTGTTATGACCCAACTCATGCTTACAAGAGCTGGACGAAGAGAATTTCGACGAATCGGGCAAATCAAAAACGCTCTTTTCTTCTTTGTTTTTGTGTTTGTAAGGTGATAGAACCCCCAAAACTGAAGCTGCTCCTTTGATTTGCTTCATTGCTGAGCCGTGCTTCGATTTGTTCTTCGAATTCGAGCTCTCTTTGTCTTTGTTAAGCAATGTTTTATCGTCTTTTAAATCGATGACAGACCATTGCTCTTCTGAATTCTCTTTTGGGTCCTTTTGTGGGACCCCTGCATCTCCCACAATTACATCTCTGGCCTCAATCTCAGCTCCCTGGACTGCTAATCGTTGCAGCAATGGCCTCTTCGAAGAGTGATACTCATCGTCTGATATGCATTTAGCATACAAAAGTTCCTTAAAATTGAAATCCTCATTAACTACTAGAAAGAAAAAAAAAAGTTCTAAAATTAGAAATGCTCATGAAGTATTAATCCATGTTTGCTTACTCAGAAAACCCAGAAAGAAAGCACAAAAAAGCTCCCATAAATTGAAATCCTCATTTAGTAATCTCTGTTTGGTTACTCAGAAAACCCAGAAAGAAAACAAAATAAGTTCCTAAAAATTAAAATCCTAATTAACTACTGATTCCTGTTTGGGTACTCAGAAAACCCAGAAAGAAAAAAAAATTGAAAGAAGAGAAAGGTTGGGTTAATTACCTGCAAGAATAGCAATTTGTCTCTCAAAATAAGCGGCTGTTCGAGCTCGGTGGGAGAGGCGATGAGGGTGTCAAGCAAATGGGATCGGAAAGCTGAGACCTCAGCCTCAGCCAAAATGCCTTCTTTGTGAAGACCCATCAAGTTCAACATCTGGTGGAAAGAGTCTTGCTGCCATTTGAGATTATCCGATTGCAGCTTCGAGAGCTTGTGCTCTGCCGCCGTCAACCGTCGCTTCTTGAAGCTGAAAGGAAGAATGGTCTTGCACAAATTGGTCACAGAGTCATGGAGGGTGGAGTAGTATGTGGGTGCATACGAGTACACCATTCTTGAAATTGTTGATCGTTGATTTGAATTTTTGAATGGGTTTAAGACAGATCGGATGTTTCTGCGGGATGCCAGATCTGAGATTTTGATTTTCTCTGGTTTTCGGTTTGTGGGTGTTTGTTTGTTTTGTTGTAAGAGACTGTTGTGTGGGGTGTGAAGCTTATGGTGGTTGATTTCAGATTTTGAATTTTGGGAGACGGGAAACGGTCACTAGTGAACTAGCCGTTGGGGAGTGTCTAAAAAGGTAAAATCACGTGGTGGCAAAATAATGGTCCAATAATGAAAATGGCGTCGGTGAAACGTCGTCGTTAATGTTTATCCTTTGAAAGAACCTCAACCTCACATAAAGTGGCAAAATAATCATTCGGTGGGAATGCACCGAATATTATCCCACTAAATACGTTTATTCCTCTCGGTAGGTTTTTTCCAAAAGAAATGTCGTTTTGTTTAATACAGCAATATTGAAGAAGGGGATATATACATTGCATATCGACGCTGCTCACAAGTTAAAAATTTAAGACTTAAAATCTCCTATTACACAATGAATAAGAATACTACTAAATACGTACGTATTAATCGAACATATCAATATACATAAGCACAAACCCGAATAATGTCGAAACACAATTTAATACGTCACTACGAATAGTTCTACTTTAATTTTTCATTTTAATAATTTCATAATATCTTATTAAATTTCTAAATTGTCTTTAGATGTAAAAAATTTAGCTAATTCCCTAGGGGTGAAAAGAAATTGGCAAAGACTTGTACAATACTTAATCAAAAATGGGACCTTACATGTGATATGTCTCAATCTTAGGTGTATTATGTCTCACTCTTTCATATGACAAGCCTCCTCACTCAAGAATTTCAAAGATTTTTGAGTGTTGTGTCACTCACTTCAATCAAAAGAAAAGGCATCAAACAAATTAATGAAAGACTATCTTCAAACACAGCTAATCATTTCTTAATTAACAATCAAGACAAAGATTAGGGTCCTAATCTATAATGACCTCCTAGTTAGCAAAAGAAAGTGGGAAGTTTACAAAGACTGTAGCCAAAATTAGGTTGGAATCCTAGTTAACAATGCTAGGGACAATCCGAGAGTCGCTTATTATCTTTATAACTGAAAATGATATTTCCGTATCCAAAATTTGCTTAATTTGAATATAACTTAAGACCACCACAATATTAGTTTTGTTGTCTTATTTCAAATATTCCTACTTCTAAGTATAGTACAGTTACAGCTATTTAAATTGCACAAATCGTTTAGTATAGCGGTACTCAAATTTCTAATAACGAGGAGTCAAGTTTGATAATATCGTTAAATTGGCACATAATTACGAATAAATCCACTAAACAAGAAAAAAAAGTTAGGTGAAGACAACTAAGAAAGACTATTGTTGGTCCACTGGTCACATGAGTATGTGGTGTCTTGCAATTTCCATTATCTCATATCATATTCCAAGTTCAAGGTGGTGGGGGAAAAGGAATAGATAGATAGTGATTTGTAGTGCA
Source organism: Oemleria cerasiformis (assembly GCA_037349345.1). Classification (NCBI taxonomy): domain Eukaryota; kingdom Viridiplantae; phylum Streptophyta; class Magnoliopsida; order Rosales; family Rosaceae; genus Oemleria; species Oemleria cerasiformis. The sequence goes on from JAZGTL010000004.1 coordinate 11,276,255, forward strand.
ATTAGATTCATTCACCAATTGAACTCTTGCCAAATATAACACTTTTGTCATCATACCTAACAACATGTTGCACTTCATCCTAATCAACTTTCTACAATCTCATTTTCACGATATACCGATATTTTACTCAAAATTTTTTCCGAAAGTTTCGTTCAAAATTTATAAATTTTGGACTAAATTTCCAACATTTTTGTTAAGCGTGAATGACATCGATATCGATATCAAAATATCCGTCGATATTTCTATCAATTTGACCGTCGATATTTCCGTGAAAAAAGATATTTTCAACATTTGTGATATCATTATCGTTTTAAATTGCGCTAACACGTTACTCAATAACAAAATTTATTTAACATAAACCGGACTTATTGCACAAAGACTTTGAGGCAACTTTCCAATTCAACAAACATATCATTGCCGACGGTAGATTTAAAGTAATTGTTCAACTCAACAAAACACATGGTACATACACACATACAAGCTAATTGTTCAAATCACCAACTCTACAACTGCAACTGAAGAAACTTACCTACATTACAAACTTTGCAATTTTACCAGTTGGTGGTAAAAAAGGAGAAACCAATTTACTGAGAGAGGATCTCCATTCTGCAACATGGGCAGTGGGCATTGTTTTGTAGCCATGGAACCATGCAGCCAGAATGGAACCTATGGGCGCAGGGCAGGTGCACCAGGGTCTCACCAGCCCTGAGCCTCTCCAAACAAACCGCACACTCATCTTGCTCATCACTTGCCTTCCAGCCCAGCTTAGCCCAGTTGAACTTCTTTGACCTTGACCCATCCTTCTTTGCTCCAAAGACTTCTCTCTGCAACTCTCTCGCACATTTCAATCCTTCTCTCTCACTGCTATTAGACCTAACAAAATCGTTATGCAAGTGTGATAATCAAAATCGTTAGATTTCTTAAAACGCTACATAAAAATTATCTCTGCAAAAAATCAACAAATCAACGAACTTGGAGACCTTTCATTATCCATATGTATCAAAACAGTTGACAGTTTATTAACAATTAGGGGCCCTAACAATTAAAAATGTATGAATTGCCAATTTAATTGAAACATGTGAGTGACTAAACGATCAGAAAGTTACAAAAAGTTTTAAGAAATCAATAATTCCGATTACCATATTTCAACCCGGAACATTCCATGATCAATTGCTCATAGATTAATACCTTTTGGGCCCTTGTGTTCTTTGTATTCTGAGTCTTTCATCTAATCTGCCTTTGGCTTCTCTGGCTTCCACTCCCAGCTTCTCATCCACGTATGCTTGGTTCGATATGCTTCTTTGCTATTGATTAAACATATATACAAATTAATTAAAAAGAAATTAATAATAATCATCCAACAACAGAAATTAATTTAATTACCAGTGAAGATGTGGAGGTGTGGTGGGATTCATGGTTGCTCGCGTACAAACAAAAAGAGGAGCGTCTGGTCCAGCCATGTGTGCCCACACCGGGCGAGTCGCCGCTCTGGTGGACTCGTCTCCTGCGCGCACATTCCACGCCAGGAAGCATTCCAGCCATCGATTTAAATCTCGAGTTGCTCGAGGAGGATGCAGGGTATGAGAGGAAGATTTATGGAAGAAGAAGAAGAGATCAATGGTTATGAAACAATCAGATTGAAATGAAGATGGAGGTGATGGTGGGAGACTAGAGAGGGCCCATACAATTGATGATCAATCATCTTCTTCAATAATGCGAGAGACGTGAGAATTTGAGACCTTAATGATTTATAAGGTAAAAAATATGCAAAAGAGAACAAAACAGGCGAGGAAGCGTGGGAGAAATTGGAAAGAAAGGAAATTGGAAATGGCGAGGAAGTTTCAGTGTCAGTTAATTACAAGGCTCCACGTCCACAAAGAGTCCAAGCGGTCTGAGATGAGACACTGCTTTGCTGACTCTACTACTTCTTTCTTATGTAGTAGATTTTATTTTATATCATTCTCGTATGCATCCTCACGTGTAAAAATTTACAATTTCAAATGTGATTCGTTTTTATTAAGTAATATGGAGTATGTGTAAAATTTGATATCATGAAAAAAGGTGAATTTCTATCCAAAATTAATGGAGAATGTTGGGAAGTTCTAGCTTAAGACATAATTAACACATATTAGATAATGTGGAGCACGTGTAAAGTTTTGATGCCACGAAGAAAGTTGATATTTTATCAAAAATCAATTGAGATTTTAAAGATGATTCAATTCTCTAATTCAAAAATATATTCCTTAATAAATACATGGTTTATTAAAATAAAATATAATAATATTTGTATCTCACTCTATTAGTATTTTCTCGTATCATCATTTTCATTTATTTAATGGTCATGTTTTAAGCACTACATCTAATGTCACTTACTACTATGACCTAGTGATATTCTTCTTTACTTACTATGTGAGAGATCTCGTGTTCGACTCTCGTCAAGTGAAATCGATACCTAATATTTATATAATGTAATCCATCGTTTCCAATATCATCGTTTCCAATATCCTTGTATATAAAAAAAAACAAAAGTACTACATCTAACCGTTACTCCAAACGAAGAAACCAAGGCGAGCTACGTGACCAACCAAATCTCCTTCTTCCAGGCAAAGCCAATCTTGCTCATTTGGCGGGTCTCGTAAAATATATAATTTCTGGTTTTTTATGTTTAGGTAAAACTTAGGGATGGGTACAATTTAGTTGAGCCATATATGGCACATGTATTGTACTTTTATTTCTAGTCACTAAATTTATAATTCTTCAAAGTTAATTAAAAATATGTATGTACGAAATATATTTATTGATAAGATAAAATTATTATCAGCATTCCTGAATTTTATACAAATTTTAGCTATTATCCATTAGTTTTATTATTAGTAGCATACGTCCCTGAATTATATGTGTAAAGACAGTCATTCCGTTAAATTTCTCAACAATTTATGTTAAGAATAAAGGTAAAGTTATATTATCATGTGAGTTTTTTTAACAAAAATTGTCAAAAAATTTAACGAAATAACTGCTGGACATAATTCAAAGACATCAGCTACTAATAATAAAATTTAAGAACAATAACTAAAATTAGTGTAAAATTCTATCGACGCCAACCCCAATTGTGCAACATTGGAAAATACATAGGATAGGAATCGACAATGATTTCCAAATTACAACCATGTGAGCTGCTAAGTGGGAAAGATCAAAAGGAGGATTCTCCAGGATATGGCGATCCTTAAAAAATTGTAGGTTTTGGGCCCATAATATTCTGAAAAATAATTGCATCTAACATGATTGCACTGTTCTTCATTATCGATTTTTTTTTTATATATGTAAATATAATAATTGTAATAGTTGATTAATAAAATATTATGTAAAAATTAATTATAAAAAAAATTAACTAAATGGAATTTGTTTAGTCATCTGCATGTATTAAAATAATCAACAATTTTAATAACGATTAAAAATTTATGTTTGAACTGTCAATTTAATTGATATATATATATATCTAAATAATTTCAAATTTATTTGATTTTTTGTTCATAAATTATCTCTACTTAATAATCAATTATGAGGAGGATCGGACAGCCTCTGAATAGTAGGGGATTCTGATTCTGAAGTCCCATATGTAGGGGGGGCGGGTCAAAAAGACCAAAAACTCCAAGAGCATCCCACGAAATCCGGGCCTCAACTCACTCTCAAGTTTCCCATGCATCCCTTAAAACCCCGAACCCCGAGTGCCCTTATTCGTCATTTCACCCCGCGCTTGGCCTCCGCCTCCCAAATAAACGCGCACAAATATATACCAACCACCATCACCACCACCCGCCCTGCCACAAATTCCCATAATTGATGTGTCGATGATGGAGATGGACCACCAACACAACCACCACCACCACCTGAGCGAACAAGAACCATGTTCTCCATCCTCCCTAAAGCAAAAACTCCGCTCCTCTCTCTGCATCATCCCATGCTTCACCAAAACCGCCTCCCACCACCACGCCATCTCCGCCCCTTCCACCCCCAACTCTGCTGCCAACGTCAGCCTCATGAGCGCCTCCTCATTTTCCCCCAGAATGTCTCGTTCTAGCCACCACAGCCACAGCCATCATCACCATCACCACAACAATCATTACGAGTTTGCGGAGTTTCGGGACAAGTGTAAGAATTTGATTGGGAGAATGGGGCGGGGCCACTCGGGGCGGAGGGCCCACTCGTCGGTCTCCGACGACTTCAAATATGACGCCCTCAGTTACGCCCTCAATTTTGATCACGAGGAGACCAACGTCGAGGAATACCCGTTTAAGAGCTTCTCCGCCCGATTGCCGCACTCTCCGCCTAGAACCCCGCCCGACTCCGCCGCCGCCTCCAATGAGATAACTGCCTGGTAATCGATCCATCATCTCGATCACATCAGGCCACACGTACATTTAATGAATTCATTACATAATTTTGTTTATTATCATGAATTGTTAGGTTTTCAAATGTAATTATTTCATGTATATATATAAATGTATACGCGCATGATGAATGTAAAGCAAATATATATGATCTTCTGTTCATTTATTTGTACGATAAATTTTGCCTTGTTTTTCTTCGAATCTTAATAAATTTGTCTCTGAGCTTATAATTTTTTTTTTAGGTATATTCGAAATATCACGCCAAATAATGTTTATGAATGAAATTTTTTATTTGGATAATACTTGCATCTCACTCTAGTGGTACTTCCTCGTACTACCTTTGTGATTTCTCTAATTGTCGTTATACATATATCATAATTCAAAACGTTCATCTCTTATATCATCATTTGAAGATCAGTTGCGCAAAAAATAAATGAAATTAGATATAATTTAGTTATTCATATTTACATACTAAGGATCTTAATTGTTATCAATTCGCCTGGAATATCTTAATTATTACAAAAACTGTTGATTTATTTAATACATATATCTATATATGAATGGCTAAACGATATTTAATCTTGTTGATTTTGTATGAAGATGATATTAAAATGATGAATTAGAGAGTAAACGGTTCTGATTATGATATATGTACAAAAACGATTCGAGAAATCAGAAGATAAGTATTATCGAAGATTTCTATGCGAAGATTATGATATATGTATTATCTTTTTTATTTTATGTCTTATGCGAAGATTTCTATGCATGCATTATTTCATGTACGTAGTTCGTAAAGGCTAACGAAATTGAGAGTAAAATGATTAAGAGTATGGACCACCATGAGAATATCACATTGTAATTAAGGCTCAACAACTTGCAGCCTATATGTTGTCAGGGGAGCATATCCGTTGTCTCAATTTGGTGTCCCCTTTTATGTCTCATTCCTAATTATGTGACACGTGTCCATTTACTTACTTCATAATTAACCCCATTAACTCTCAAAATTGAAAAAAAAGAAGTAAATTGAAGAGAAAAATAAAAAACAATTTGCGAGTTGCGACCTCCACATCCCCTACCCCTTCCTTGACTTCCTCCCCCACTCTGCCAAGCCCACATTCGCTTGCAGCAACACTCAAAACCATGAACTCCTTTCTCTTTGGTTTGAATTGCTTCCACTATCTCCTCCCTCAGCCCTAATCCAATCCACCACACCAATCCCTTTCCCTTATCTTGAAATTTCTCACAAACCTAACACTTCAAAACCGTTTAAGTCTTCAATAACATCCTAAAACCCATTAATGATTCCTTATCCCCATTATAAAATTGGTAAAGGAAAAGGACATAGATCAAAATTGTGCACCCAACCCAACAAGACCTTCTCCTCACCTTCGATCAACCATCGACTGAGCCACCAGCCAACCCTCATCTCATTGTTCGCTCTTGCTACCACACTGGCCACATCTCTACCCGATCTCCCCTTAAATTTGGATTCATATTGGATTTCTAGGTTTTAATTTTGATGGTTTTCATGGATTTTAAATTTGCATATTAATTGTGTTTATATGGGTTTCAATTTTGACAGTTTCTCAATGAGTTCAAATTCGGATTTCATATATTTGTTCATGGGTTTCAATTTTGAGTTTTTGACAGTTCCCCAAATAGGTTTCAAATTTGGATTTTATTTATGTGTTTATGGGTTTCAATATGTCACCCACATGAGACGATTGATGTCCTACTCTAGTCGGGGTTGGACTGAGGGAGGAGTTGAGAGTTGAGACCCAGTTCACGGAAGGGGATGAATGAAAGAGTGTCTGCAAGATTGTTTTTTCTTTTTTTTGCTGCAAGCGAATGTGAGCTTGGTTGAGCGAGGGAGGAGGTTAGGGAAGGGGTGGAGAGTGGAGGTCGCAAGATTTTTTTTCTTTTTCTCTTAAATTTATTGTTTTTATTTATTTTTATTTTGAGAGATAACATGATTAATTTTGAAGTTAAATAGATGAACACATGTCAAATAATTAGGAATGAGACATGAAAAGGGACACTGAATTGGGACAACGGATACGCGTGAGATCGATCAAGGGGTTTTGTTTGCGTGAAGTCCAATGCATTCGATTGTCGAACACGATGTTTATTATTATCTTTTTTTTCATATGATGGGGTATATTATATCGGAGACAATAAATTGCATTTTATTTTTGGGGATTTCTCGTTTCCTTCTTTCTATTTATCGTGTTGGTTTTGTATGTATATTATAATCAAAGCCGTTGAATTCTTAAATTATATCATTTTATTTTCATCTATGAAAAAAATCAACTATATTGGAGATTATTTAATTATTTGATAATTGTATTAACCAAATAAACGGTTCAACATGAGAATCCTTATGATTGCCAATACCATTTATTTTTTTTATCACGACTAATTAAGCAATATTCAATCTTGTTGATTTTTTATAAAGATCATCTTAACTAAAATGATAATTTAGAGAATGAAAAGTTATAATTATATATGACATATGTATTTGAAACAATCTCTAAACAAGGGGGGTGTATTCGATTGAGATTTTTATAGATTTAAAATGTCTTTAAAAGTTCATGTTTATTCAATTACAACTTTTAATGAGTTGATAAAAGTTTGAGATATTCAATTTAGACTTACATTAACATTCGTGAAATCATTATAAATTAGGGTATATTAATTCTATTAGGAGATTTCCTAACTCCACATAAGTCTGGTATATTGAGAAAATAATTGAATGTTGTTGACTTCATTAAATGGTAGAGTTTTGTGGAGTTTGACAAACTTTTTATATAAATTATGCTATACAAAGTTCATGATTTCTCCAGCCTCTCCCTTCCTCGGATTTCCACAGAGTTTATACCAAGGCTTAAAATTTATTATTTGTAATTTCAATAAAGTTCAAGTTTCCTATCAATGTCCAATTATCATATATTATTATCTACAAAAATTATAATTAATTAAATAACACAAACTTGACATGAATTTATAACTCAATCTATTTGACGAAGAAAAAAAGTAAAATACAAATTAATAAAATGTAAAAAAAATAAATGAAGGTATGTATGACGGTTAGCCTCTTAATCTCATTGACCGTAAAAAGTCTTAAATTTTTGTAATTATTTTTGTTAAGTATTAGATATATTATTTTATTTTAACTTGGTGTGAGAATTTTTAGTAAAAAAATAATAATTATGATTTGAGTATAAAATCTTGCAAAAAATTAAAACATCTATCAAATTGTATAACTCAGTATGATTTTCTACAAAACTTAATCACATTATATAAAACTCAGTATGATTCTGTAAAACTTTGTCACGTAATTTTATAGGAGGAATTACATATTAAATGTAATTATGCATGCACTTGGCTACTTGGCTTGATCGATCCATCTCTATATAGGATTATATCCTTTTACAATTATTACCTTTATATATGCATGCATGTTGTTGATGATCGAGTACGTAAGCTTGCTCGATCTGATTAATATTTTGAGCAGAAAAGTGATAAAACGATAGTGTCCATGCATATGTTGACACTTGACTTGTTTTGCAAGTAATCGAATGATACCCATAAATACAACACGTCTTAATAGTTTTTTTATTTTTAGTTTCTATTATCATCCTCGAATCTCGATCGACCTATTACTCTCCAACTGTTTGGGGGCACCATATAATTCGTGTATATATATAGGAAAATACTTGCATCCTACTTTGGTGGTATCTCTTCATCTCACGTTTTCGATTTATCAAATTGTCTTTGTACATATATCATAATCGGAACCGTTCATTCTCTAAATCATCATGTCAAGATCATCTCCGTAAAAAAATTAAGAATATTGGATGCCGTTTAGTCATTCATATGTATCAAATAAATTAATTGTTTTGGTAAGAATTAAGATCCTCTTGGTGAACCGTCAATTTAGTTGATGTATATGAATGACAAACGACCTCCAATCTTGTTGATTTTTTACAGAGATGATCGCGATATGATGATTTAGAAAATGAACGGTTCTGATTATGATATATATACAAAGACAATTCGATAAATTGAAAAGGTGGTATGAGAATGTACTACCAGGGTAAGATGCAAGTATTATCCTTATCTTCTAGTACTAAATTTTTGCTATTTTGAAACAACGGATGCAAAAATAAGGGGTTTCCAAAATTTTTTTGTACTCATGAATAGATAATTGTCACTAATATTTCAACCACTAATATTGAAAAGATAAGAGTTATATTATATTAAAAAAAACTATGTTACTGATTAGGCTTGTTGCTTTATTAGTTTATTAAATCTAATTATAAATTAAACAAGTTCAATATATATTTAATATCCTTTGGTAAAAAATATATATTTAATATCCTTATAAGCGTCCATAATAACGTGTTAACTCGAATAATTACTTTTGAACAAGACTAATTACTATACTGGTTGAAAGTTTTAAGATACTGCATATCACTAATAAAATAAAAAAACCCAATTACTATACACGACCAATTTTACTACTTTTAATCGACAACCAATTCCCCTATAAAAGTACATACTATTCAAGTTATCAATCATATGTGTTAAATTACTCCTTAATTGAACTAGGTGCCATATAATTTTGTTTTTCAGACGAAAATTCACCATTCAAGGGGCCGAAAAGACTCACATACGCGTTTTAGCTCATTTATGGCTACAATAAGAAGATTCACCAATAATGATCGAATTCAAGATGAACTGGGAACGTATCGGGTCTGGGAACACCCTAATTACTGAGGCAGCGTGTTGTGGTTCTAAGTGCCATATAATTATACCAATTTTAAACTTTTGAAAAATATAATAATAATACGTAACGTGAGTTGTGACACGTAAAGTACGTACGTAGTAGGTAGATGAAAATGAAAATGGTTATTATATGTTATTAAATGCTTTCCCAAAAAAAATAAAATTGGGAGGTTTACTTGGTCGATAAGTTATACTATTTACGTTTACTGACTTTCAGTCGGCCATGAGTGAAACCGCGTATTGGCGTTTCATTGGTCTAGTTTAAAGCATTTGGGCCGACCTCACCTCATCCAACAAACTAATAAAACTGTAAAAGTGGATACCGGATATTTCTATTTTCCATATTATTAGTTTTTTTTAATATTTATATTTAATAATATCAATTGTTTTTTCATAAAAAAGAATTATAATTTGCACTTTTGTTTTGCACTCTCTTCTTAGTAACGTTCAAATAATCTCCACTTTAGCTAACTACTAGGTGTGCCGCGATTGGTTACCGAGCTCTAATGATGTTGAATCGTTCGGGCACTGCTTGAGTTTGATTCCCAACAGAAGCACCTGTGCCCAGGGTTTTACTTACCTCTCGGCCCGAACGGGAGCCCGAGGGGGGATTAGTCCAATTCGATTTCCAACGGAAGCACTTGTGGCCAGGACTTTACTTACCTCCCAGTCCGAACGGGGATTAATTGAGGTACGGATAAGTTGGTTCGAACACCTCGCGGTGAAAATTACTGAACAAAAAAAAAGTGGAACTAGAGTGAGAGTCTCAAGGAAAAGAGAGGATCGATTGCATCAAAATGAGACATTGATGAATTGAATTTTTGATATTGTTATGTTATTAGAATCAAATTTCTTAATTTGATTATAATATTCCGACAATAAATTAGTAAACATGAACAATAATGAAATCATAATATGTCAAAGCAAAAATTGTGACCATATACCATGCCATGATTCCAGTAAAAACCAAATCATAACTAGATTTAGGGTTACATATAAAATAATTCTATTGTAAAAAAAAGGTCATAATTTAATGTGTACTTTCCATAGTTTTATTTTTATGTTCTTCAAAATATCGAGTGAGGCAATCGCGAGGACATAAGATAATCATCAAACCTTAAACAAGTCCAAGTTGTCACTGTCTCACAAAATCAAATCCTCCCAACAACGTAATAATGCACTTTTTGGACTTTGCATGAAAACTTGACACCCCAAAAAAAGAAAACTTAGCATGAAATCGTCCACGTGGCATGTTCCCCCAATGTCCATGACCTCCTCTCTCTTCTCTAATGCTCAAATCCAAAACAACAAACTTTTTTGTTAAGTCCACTGCCATTATGTCTGTTTCATTCTCTTTTTCCCGAGAAAATAATATCCATCCGGAAAATATTCAAAGATGAATAAAGCAATAAAAAGACGGGATTTTTAGAGGAAGAAAGTGACGAAGGAGAAGATTCAACAAAACCCTGAATCGAGGTGTTGTTTGGGACGCTTGTCACTGTGAGCTTTGATTTCTTCCGAGTTTGGAACTGCACTCCACCGACTCAGACTTCGTCGGCTCCATCTTATCTCTTCTGCACACAAAGACGCTCTCTCTCCCTTTCTCTCTATCTCTCTCGCTCAAGCGCCGTTTCAATCTGGTACTATCTCTTTCTTTCTCTCTCTCTCTCTCCCTCTCTCTGTTTTTTGTTTTTTCAATCATTTCTCTTTGTTTAGCCCTGTTTTCGCTACAAAGCTGGGAATGTTATTTTAGTTTGGTGCAATCTGGCTTAGGGTTTATAGCCTATTGTTAGAGAAATTCAAATACTTGAATTAGAAAGAAGAAATTGAAAATCCCAGAAGAGAAGACGTTAGCTTTATCGTATTTGATCCTACGGTTTCTTATTTAGGATTGATTTGCAGACCCTTGATTGAAATCTTGTTATTGTAGATATGGCGTTTGATCAAAACTCGTTTCCCAAAGAATTGAGACCCTTGAACGTTGCTCGAACTGTGGCTGAAGAGCCCCGCATTGCGTTGGCCACTACAACTGGTCGAAATCCAGATGGGGTTTTCCCTAACCTGGCTCGCGAAGTTTGTAGTCCTGATACGATGCCTGTATTTTACCCATCGACGGTCTCGGAGGCTGGTATTGTTGGCCTTGGGTATGGAAATTCGCCGGGGGTGCCTACATGGGGCCATCGCATCCCTGTGCCGCTGGGACATCCAGGTGTGAGCCCTGCGGTTGGTGTTGGCATTGGTTACAGTCGTAATTTGGGCGGTCAGCTTGGCGGCAATGCTATTGATCTTGTGAGCACTGCTACTACCACAACGGCTTCTGGGACTTCTGGATGTAGTTCGAATATGTGTAATAGGGTAGTTTGTAATGGTTTAGATCATGGCGTTAATGATATGGCAGCTAGGTTTGGTTATAGTCCCAATATGGCCAATAAGGTCATTGGCAATGTTGTTGATCAGGCAGGGAATGACTTCACATCTGGGATTGGTTATACTGCCAATTTGGGCAATCGAGTTGGTGGCAATGGGACTGATCAAGCAAGCGATGATGGTGGAGATGATTCTGTGTCAGGGAAGAAAATAAAGCTTCTGTGCAGCTTTGGGGGGAAGATTTTGCTCAGACCCAGTGATGGAATGTTGAGATATGTTGGAGGGCAGACAAGGATTATCAGTGTTCGGAGAGATGTGAGCTTCATTGAGCTAGTGCAGAAGATGGTGGATACATATGGGCAACCTGTGGTTATTAAATATCAGCTTCCTGATGAGGATCTTGATGCACTGGTGTCAGTTTCATGTGCTGATGATCTTGAAAACATGAAGGATGAGTACGGGAAGTTGGTTGAGAGATCAACAGATGGGTCTGCAAAATTGAGGGTGTTTTTGTTTTCTGCTTCAGAAGTTGATCCATCTGGTGCTGTACAGTTTGGGGATTTACATTATAGTGAGCAGAAATATGTTGAGGCTCTCAATGGGATTACTGAGTGGGTCAGTGGTGGTATTGGGAGAAAGGAGAGTATAGCAAGTGTAGCTTCAACACAGAATTCTGATTTTAGTGGAACCGAAATTGTTGATAGCTTGGCTTCTGGTCAGGGTGACAATTCTGGACCTCCATCAGCGGGCAAGTTATCTCCTAAATGGGATTCAGTTACTTCTCATGACACTAGTACAAGATTGGTATTTGTAGATCCGAAAGCTGCAGTTTATACTGAAGTTTCTACAGTTCCATTGGGCATTCATGTGGTTAAGTCTGTGGCTACCCCAACATCATCATCATCTCAGCCTGAGGCCGAGTTAGAAAGGTCTATGCCTGTTACAGTATCACAGCAGCAACCGGGCTTGCAGCAAGCTGGAATTGGCATTCCATCCACTGCTCCTTATCTGCAAACTTATGTTGGTCCTCGCCAAGAAGTTGTGAACCGTACAGATCATCTCCAGCTTCCTCCTCAGATGGGTTTCCCAAATGCTCACTTATTGGGGACAGCTGGTCCTGTATTTACTCAACAGCAGTTCTGTGATAGTGTTGCTGGCGTCTCCCCACATCACTTCGTTCCTGCAGTGCACATGACAATGAATCCCTCATCTTCTCATGTTAACATAAGACCAAATGTACTTCAGCCAGTGATGCAACCCCAACAGGCTCGGTTGGATCGTTATGTAGATGAGAGCACCTTTGTTCCCAGGGTCGTCCAGCTTCCTGCTGAACAGAGCTATAATTCCTATCAGGTTCAGGTTCCCTCACCAGTAGTAGGAGGTGCTTATAGCTGGCATCAGGTTCCATCACCAGAGCATGTGATTTTCCATGATGGTTTGGTATCCCACCAACAGGTAATATATCCTGAGAAGTCTGTAAGGTTGGAAGACTGTTATATGTGTCAGAAAGCATTGCCTCATGCACATTCTGATACTTTGGTACAGGTTCAGAGAGACACTGGTGGCAGCCCAGTATCTGATTCAAATTCAACATATCATAGTCCCCGTCTTGAGGACAATTTGCTAGCTCAACCATTGAATAGGGTTGTGGTAAGGGGAACATTGGGAGAAGGCCATTTTGGGCAAGGAGTTGAGGTTCGGCACCGGGTCCAAGGTCAAGTAGACCCGCTTGTTGGAACACCTCATTTAGAGGTAACCGGGCTCCCACAGGTTTCTGAGGCAACACGTGAGAATCAGAGAGTAAATCTTCAAAAATTTGATCTTCCAATGATTGCAGCTACTCAGGGTGTTATCAGGAGAGGAGGTGACATACAGTCACCAAATGGTGCATTCATGGTCAGTAATCCTCAAAGTTTTCAAGACGATGCTCTTCAACAGCATTCTGTGCCATTACAATTCCAGGTTAAACAGGAAAATTTAGTTAATGATCCTTTTAATCAAGATGTACCTCTTGTTGGAAGCACACCTATTCAAACTTCAGAAGGCATGGTTCATGAATCTCCAACTGCATATTCTAGAAATTTTCCTGGAGTTACTCCAAAAGAGGACAACGTAGACACTTGCATTTCATATGATCATCTGAGGCAAATCGACGGGAGAACGGAGACCCTCAGGATAAACCCCACTGAGATTTATGTTAATAATGAGCTTGGAAAGTCACCAGTGGATACATCTAGAACAGAAGACTGCTTTGACCGCAAAGCACCGCAAGTTGGGGGGAGGGAGGTGGCTCTAGATAACGCGGTTGAAAAATTTGACAAGAATCAAGTTAAACCAAGCAATGCACAAATTGCAAACGAAGTCTCACATGGGTATAACTCCCAGCCAGTAGAATTCTTTGATGCGGCACGACCACCTATGTGGGAAAATCCTGAATCTTATCCACAATCAAGAGCTGGATTGCATCCTCGGGATGCTTATGAATTGAATTACGGCAACCCTGTTGTTTCTCCCCATCTAACTAATGGAGTTCAACCTCCTGTTGAGTGGAAGGATGAGAACTTAAGATTGCATGGTGCGGAAGCTATTATGCCAAATGGTGCTGTTCTGCAGGACTCCTCAAACTCACTTTTCAGCAACCAGGACCCATGGAGTTTGCGCCACGATACTCATTTGCCTCCTAGACCGACCAAAATACAATTGAGAAAAGAACCATTTACGGAAATGCGAATGGATGATGGAGGTCAGCAGCCACTGGGCAATTTGAACAGGGATCTTAGTTCAGAGCACGCCCGGTCTTCCAAAGGTCAGTTAAATGTTAATTTGTTTTTGCTTTCCATATAAGAAATAAGATGATTACTTATTTAGAATGAATTTTTGTTGTTTATTGCATCTTTGTTATAGGATCTGCGGAGGAACAAATAAAGCAAGATCTTCAAGCTGTTGCTGAGGGAGTTGCTGCCTGTGTTTTTCAGTCATCTTCGCCGTCAAATCCTGACTTTCATGATAAAGATGAGTTGGCTTATGAATCTAATGAAGGTGGAGAGGCTCAAAATAGAGTGAAAGTTGAGGTATTTAAGAATTCATCTATGTCATGTTTGAGCATTTTCATTACTTGTATGCATCTCTTTTAAATGATATTATGGGCTCTCCTACTGTAGTTCTAATTTCCATTTCAGGATGCCAAGACTAACTTTGGAGATAAGCCAAATTTTGGGTTTCCAGTATCAGATGGCCTAGGCCGGTTGCAGGTGAATTTGGTTTTCTATTTTTTCATAATATGATTTGTGATGTTAACTTGTACTACTGACCGATTTCTTACTATTTTGGCAGATTATAAAGAACAGTGACCTAGAGGAGTTGAGAGAATTAGGTTCTGGAACCTTTGGTACTGTTTATCATGGAAAATGGAGGGGTACTGATGTTGCAATCAAAAGAATTAATGATAGGTGTTTTGCTGGGAAGCCTTCAGAACAGGAGCGCCTGGTTTGTCTGTTCATTGTACTAGTTTCCAAAAACTACTTAGTTTTATTCATCAATACCTCGCTCATTTAAACCCTATGTTTTGGTTTATGGATTCAATCAGAGAGATGATTTCTGGAATGAAGCCATCAAGCTAGCAGACTTGCACCACCCCAATGTGGTAGCTTTCTATGGTGTTGTGCTCGATGGGCCGGGAGGGTCTGTGGCAACAGTGACAGAGTATATGGTTAATGGCTCTCTCAGAAATGCCTTGCGGAAGAATGAGAAGTATTGTGTTTTTTGGGATTTTCATTCTTTTCCATGATTTGATTAAATCGGAATGGGTGCAGCAGTAGACTAGTTGGTATGTTTTATTCAATTGGATAAAAAGCTGACGCAGTAGTAAATTTATCAGGAGTCTGGACAAGCGCAAGCGTCTCTTGATTGCAATGGATGTGGCATTTGGGATGGAGTATCTGCATGAAAAGAATATAGTACACTTTGATCTGAAAAGCGATAACTTGCTTGTCAATCTTAGAGATCCACACCGTCCAATATGCAAGGTAAGTGACTGCAATCTTGGTCCTTGCATTCTTTTTCTGGTCCATTTTGTGGTTTGTGTAATCTTGGTTCTGCAGCGTTGTTTAACTTAAGGACAATTCCCTGCACCATGATAGATGCTAGTTTGTATCTGCTGTGTGAAGTAGATCTATGAGTTTATGTTGCTTTATATGATTCCTCATAATATTAGGTGTCTATGAAACTGATGATTCTAGTGTGACTAATGAAAAGATAAAAAAAAAATGAACTTCTTGTTAGCCGAAGAAGAGCAAAGGGACAGTACTTCTCTGCCTGGACACTTTAAAAACAAATACACCCTGAAATTCCTGTACCTATAGTTTGGTATAGAAACCTAATTTGACGATACTTTCTGGGTGAGACTGAGTCGACCTTGGCCTACTTCACCTTATTGCTCGTATGTTATAATGTACCCTTTTTTGTTGATATTCTTTTATTTTCAGCAAGTATCACTTTATTGGCAATATGCAGTTTCCTACACTGATCCAGTGTAACATGCTGTGATTGGTTCAAGTGTATGTAAGATTGATTTCACCGTCCGCTTCTGATGCCAGGTTGGTGATTTGGGCCTATCTAAGGTGAAATGCCATACACTGATTTCCGGTGGTGTACGGGGAACACTTCCGTGGATGGCACCAGAACTGTTGAATGGTAGCAGCAGCCTTGTTTCTGAGAAGGTTTGTGTTTTCCTTTTCCATTTCTTTTAGAAAAATGATTGTCACTCTAAGACCTGATTCACTCATTTAGCTATTTACTTCGTTTCTTCTTTTGGGTACCGTAGGTAGATGTGTTTTCTTTTGGTATCGTGCTGTGGGAGCTCCTCACGGGGGACGAACCCTATGGGGATTTGCACTATGGTGCTATCATAGGTGATCTCATACTGCTTAATAAATTGTCATCTAAAGCATGCTCAGTTTCTTTTAAGGTTTACCCAGATTTTGAGATGTGATTAATAATGCAGGCGGTATTGTGAGCAATACATTGCGTCCGGAAGTCCCGGACTCTTGTGATCCAGAGTGGAAATCACTAATGGAGAGATGCTGGTCATCAGAGCCATCTGAGAGACTGAATTTCACGGAAGTTGCCAACGAATTACGTGCTATGGCAGCAAAGATTCCTCCTAAAGGGCAAAGTCCACCGCAGCAAACCCCGGCAACACAGCCTCAGGCTCAAAAATGATTTCTTCATCATAGATGGTGTCTCTCCCTCGTCGTCGCCTGCGTGTTTCTGGATGTTGGAAGATAAATTTTGATGTCTTTGTTTCAATGTGATAGGGAAGTTGTTTCATTGTTGTACAGAAATGTTTGCCTTTGTCACAAGTGCTTGCT
Source organism: Oemleria cerasiformis (assembly GCA_037349345.1). Taxonomy (NCBI): domain Eukaryota; kingdom Viridiplantae; phylum Streptophyta; class Magnoliopsida; order Rosales; family Rosaceae; genus Oemleria; species Oemleria cerasiformis. Next base: position 11,293,167 of record JAZGTL010000004.1, read on the forward strand.
ATCACGTTTTTGACATATCAATACAGAATCGAGGATTGGATTGTATGCATTTTTGTGTTGCCTGCTCACTATGTTTACCGATAATCTCAACTCAATACGGACACTTGCCTAATACTTGGTACTTATTATTCGGCGTATAGTTGCTGAAATGTCAAACCTTATTTGGTGGATTGCCACCCCAAATTATCCAGTGGGGGAACATCCGCCGAAAGGACGTGATCAGTTCGGCACGGTGCGAGTGGAGTGATGATTTCGGTGCGCATATACTGCTATGTGAGGGTTTTATTTTTGTTTTTTTACTACTGTGAGTAACATGATTGATTTGTTTGATACATGTGAATAATTATGCGATCTCTAGTTTTGTTGATAAATTATGAAGATTAGATGACAAGTTAAAGGAATGAACATGTTTGATTATTACCTATGTACCTAGAAATTTTTCTAAATAAAATGGGTGCAACTGAGCCGGTCAAATATTGTGTACTTGAAATATTATCACGTGATTATCTTATTTCACGTATCATAATATAGGTGGACGATAAAGTTGATAGATAGGGTTGACAAAAAAAAAATTCACATGTTATATTTTGAGTGAATACAAATATTATTACGTGAGCGTTTTAACTACACCGTATAATTACTCGTTTTCAATCAAAATTCCTTGTTTTGTTTTAACCCGGAATCCTATTTGTGTGTATATAGGTAATAGGCATCTTCCTAAAATCTTGGGAACTTCATAAAGGCTGTAGTGGACAAATCTTAAGCACCAAGCCACCCAACTTTGCCTTATAATAATTCTTGTTTCCGTTTTTTCACTCTCTTCTATCCCTTCCTTCCCTTCCCTCCCTTCCCCTATAATTCAAGACCCTTCCTTTCCAATTCTTTCACTCAACATAACATTCTCTCTTTGGTTATGGCTACCAAGGAACAAAAACCAACCTTGATCATGATAAATCGCGGCTCACCGCTCCATGAACATAAACATGAACAAGAAGAACAAGAGGAAGACGATGATATCTATCAAAATCTCGATGCTTATTCTTCTGGCAGATTTGGCGGTTGTTTCAGGCTCTTTAGATGCAGATGTAGGCAAAGCAATGGCAACGGACGTAGATATTATGTACTGCAGCAAGAAGGTAGAAGAAACGAGGACATGACATGGTGGAGGAGGAAACTGAGGAACAAGACTCAAATGGAAGACCTTCATCAGAAAGATTGGTGGATATTTCAAGACTCTCAAGCTAAAGAACAACTTGTCATACAAGAAACATAAGCCCCAAAAGAACAAAAGTTCTAACTACGATATTCATAGTTATGCTCTCAATTTTGATAGCGGTCTTGGTAGAGATTCTAGAGAAGGAGGTGATGCTGTTCCTGATTTTGCAGCAAGGTTTTCGGCTTCTTTATTCCTTAGGCAGAGATCGGTTCAGGAATCTGATGTATAACTTCCATAGAATCCGAAGTCTAGATTGGTGTTATTTGTGTAATCTCATTAATTTTGACAAGTTTTTTTTTTCCATGCTGTTAAGTTCTTTTAGTTCAAATTCACATAGAGTACTCGAAATTCTAAGAATGTTTTATGGCAAATCGAAGCAACTAGTGTTGTTAGGTGCAGTTCGCGTAAATTTGATGCAATTCGACAAAATATGCATAAACTGCTATACACAACTGTCATAATAGTCATTCTCATTCATTGAAATATAAAGAAAAGCAGATATCATTTAATCTAGAGAAGCTTAGTATACAAAACCGCTATCTAGATCCACAGATATGAGGTACAAAAAAGCTACCTGGTTTGAGTTTTTCACGTTACATGCTTAGAGTTTGATGAGATGGTTCCATAATCAGACTGGAAGTGATTGATCCAAAGATATCAAGCAGTATCATCATTTGCTGGCCTAACCTTCTACTATATGAAATATACGAACTTTCTTGCATTCCAATTCATCTTAAAGTGTCACATTTACTTCGATCGTTGGCTGCTCATGTCACCTGCATTACTTTTTTTTCCAAATTACAAGGGGAAAAAAGTTTATATGAAGTTGATAAAAGAAAATTTGTGTAAACAAAAAAATCACCATAAATGATTTCAATCCATACCTCCTGCGTTTGCTCTTCAAAACCGAGGTTGTGGAGAGATTGCTGTGCCAGTTTCTCTTTCTTTGATTTATGAACCAGTTATTGATCTGCTTCAGTTGCAAGCCGGTTTCCTGCACCAACCTGGCTTTGTCTTCCTCCTATTCGAAGCGAAAGAGGGTTTTAGTAGCTGATAAGATACAACGAAATTATAAATATGAGAATTCGAACTGACTGTTGGATAGGGCCATTTGGAATGAGATTGCCACCAAGATTTCAAGACAGAAGTGGTGTCACCGGGCAGTTTCCCTGCTCTTCTCTTTCGTAGAATTTCCTCCCTTATGTCCACAATCTTTTCCTTGTAACCCTGAGAAGCCGCAACTATCAGTGACACTTCAATCCCATCAGGAAAAAATAAAGTATACTATTGTAAGTCTATGTGGTTCATACCTGCTTCAATTCGTGCTTCAGTTCTTGCCTTACGCGCTCCATTAAGGACCTCTCACTTTCAGTCGGAACAAGAGGACCAAATCCCATGGTGTCATGCCCGTCCAGACTCCCATCATATGAGTTGATGTCACTGTCTACCTGCTCATCATCATCGGACATTGTAGCACCCGTGCCTTCGCCGGTGGATACACCTGTCAATCCATCTTAAGCTCTTTAGTTATAAACCATTCATACACAAATGTGCATCATGGTTCATGATCATCAAATTATTCAATTCCAGAATTGGCATGGAATCCAAAGGAAGGAAAGCGTGAAAATAATGAGGAATGACACTACTCAAACCAAAAGACCAATGAAAATCAAAACTTAATTTTGATGAAATCACGCTGCACGATTTTCCTCCTCGTATGAGTGAATTCATAACTAGTTGGTAATTCCAGACCATGTACACGAACCTCAAGTTCAATTGCTCAAACCTCAGGCTTGATGACAACAATGAAAACAAAGTACTCGATTTTATAGTACAAATCTACATTTTTCAAAGATGGACATTCTTTTGGGGCCGGGGACGATGTAATAGAAAAAGAAAATACCTGTTAAGCTCTGCAGAGATTGATCGAGCTCCCAACAAGCCATTACTGCTTCCATAGCATGAACTCGAACATGTTGTTGCAGTTGTTCTTTGAAAGAGCAAAGCAGTAGAACATAGTTTGTCTACAATATAAAACAATGAGAACAAGCCGACTCCAAATAACACAAGTATATGAATAATTTAATGTTAGCGGATCAAGACTTAAGATCTTTTGCCCAATAAAGAAGCATTTGCATCCGAAAGAATCATTATTGATGAGATCAGAATAAGATTATACCGAAAATGGTGAGATTAATTTATTCTAATTCTAATTCCAGTGTCATGCCAATTAATCAAATTAAAGAGTAAAGAGATTCTCCAAAGCACTTGTAAACAAAGATGAATAATTAGAGAATTGAACAACATGATTCCTCGCTGCCACTGCAACAAATTACATGCCATTCTGGTTACAAACACATCAACCAAGCAAACACTACTAAACAAAAACCCAGAATTTGAAAAAATTGGAAACTTTTAATAAAATAAAAGATGATAAAAAATGAAAATTTAATCGTAAAAAAGGAAAGGGATTGATTTTAGTTTAAACTCGTTACTCACCATGAACAAATCAAGTTCTTTCTCATCCATGGCCTGGACGACGTCGCCATTAGCTCTCATCGCCGAGTACTTGTCCACCACGCGCTGCGACTGCACGAGCTGCTCGTCGATCCTCGGCAGCTGATCGACCGGCGTGGCGATCCTCAAGCACGAGACGTGAGCCGACACCAGCTGCTCGTACAGAGGGTGGCCCACTATATCCGCTTTGCACCTCGCGCTCTCGCACTCCAGCTCGTCTTCCTCCTCCTCCTCGCCGTCGTACCCGCTTATATCCCTCCGGTTCCGATCGCTGCAGTTGCTGCTCTTCCCCGACGGCGATATGACGACGTCGTCGTTTCGCGCGTCGTGGAGGAACGTGCTCTGTTGGCGAAAGGCCGCGGCGTTGTTGAGCCACGTCGGAGCTCCGGAGAGCGGCGGTTGGTCGGACGCAAAGGAGTGGAACGCCATTTCATGAGGGGTTTGCTGCTGCTGCTGCTGGAGATGATGAAACGCCATTTTCAATTCAATTGTGAAAACAGAGCAACAAAAAGCTTTCAGCTTTAAGTTTCACTCCATAAAAGCGTGGTTGGGAAAAGCGGTTTTTATAAAAGTGTGGTTGGGAAAAGTATTTTTGGAGTCCGATGGAGAAATTGAGGTCGAAAGTTTGAAACTTGAATGTTCGATTAAGAAGGAAGAGAATGCAGAGAAGAGCATGAAAAATAAAAGGTAACTCTTTTTGGAGAGACGACGACTTTGTTGAGTGTTAGCTGACGCTAGGACCGAGGACGACGATTGGACGGCTAGATTGCTTGAAACGTGGCGATACAAATAAGACAAAGATTGATTATTGTTGAATTGTAATAAGTGTTGTAGCCTTGTAGACCTGTAGCAAACGAACAACATTCAATCGTTTAATACAGTGTTAAAGTTCATATAAATCAACAACAAATTACTCATTCATACGTAAATAATATATACATCAACAATTGAGAACCGTACATGAAACGTTTGCCTCTTATCACTTCCATTATACTATTTCATTTGCTTTGTAATAGGATATCATATATTCACCTACACCTACACCAACCAATCTTCGAAGGCAAGGGGTTTGGGTTGATATTAGAAATATTCATAATAATACATAGTTTATTTTGTTTTTTTGCAGGAAATTGCTTATATAAACTGCAAGACATTGCTTATATAAATTGCTCATAGTGTGATTTATTATGGTTGTTATTGTAAAATTTCTTGTTGAAGACCGTAACTTAAGTAACTCAGTGTGTAATGCAAGATATATGAAAGTAAAAATCGTTCGAAAATAGTACTTCAGTTCAAATTAGGGAACGAAGCTATCAATTTTATTTCCGATTGTATATATGTGCAATTTTTAGGGTTAGTGTAATGTGATGTTTTTAAATCTTTTGTTCTAATCATCTGCTGCAGCTGAAAATAATCATCCAATCCATTTTAACTAAACAAAAATTACTTTAATGTGTTATGAGATATTAAGAAATATGACACACCGATTATTTGACATTATAGTTTTGGTGTCCTCAAGGCACATGTTGTTGTCACTTAGCCATAATTTTTGGATCGCGACAATATTGCTTCTAAACATGATTAGAAAATACTAGTACTTCGATATTTACTTATATTTCATCTAAAATGTGAATTAGTGAAGAAAAAAAGTGGGAGTTCGTTTTTGCATTAGATTTTTTATTTTTTTCATTGTTAATATGGGTACGGTTTGATTAGAGCAGGAGACAGTTTACCGAACATGACGTTTGTTTTTGTGTTCGTCCTCAGAAGGTGGTCAGTTGGTGCCTATCTAGGAATAGCGACCACAAACCCGTATAATCACATGTGTCCAACGTTGAATTGAATGACCACTTAGAAATAGGCGCAATTTTCAGAGATTCATGTTCGTACATCTATAAAAAGCAGCGGGGAAAGGGAGATGGGGACCATAAATGCAATTGCAAACGGAGTCATCAGAATCCACAATGTCATAGATTGGATCATTGGATAATGAATATCAGAATCCACAATGTCATAGATTAGATCATTGGATAATGGAGAGAGAGAGAAGAAGAGAGAGAAAAAAATCAAAGGTGATGGCGGCTGAAGTCATAGCAGGCCCTTCACGCACGCCTGTTCGTGGTCCCCCTTCCTACTAGCAGGCCCGAGGGCCTTACTTATTAATAATGGAACACAAGAAGGGCTTCCCCTTCGTCTTTTTTTTCTCCCTTGGGCCAGAATTGCAGAGCCCACTTACTCGATCATCCAAATCCCAATGTTCAATTTTGATTAGTGAATTAATTTCAATAAAAAATGAGATTGATATTCTTCTCTTATATCCTTGGATCGAAATTTTAATTACGAATTACAAAGTTATGCCTGATAGTTGATGAGATGTCGATCAATTTTCATCAACGATCATGGTTTAATTGAGACTTTTAAATAATTTAGCCATTTGCATATGCGTTTTGCATGTCCCAAGGTCTACATTTGGTGTTGCCAATAAATGACCTAATAAAGGAGAACATTTTTAAGTCTCCAACAATAGCGACAATTCGTATGTTTATGCTTAAACATGCACAAAGAAGCTCTTTGTGATATTTGATCAGCTAACGCCTTTTTACTGTGCGTCTTGAATTTGGTGAATGAACTGTAACGAGTCACGACTGGTTCAATCGAGATCTTTGGATTAAAGAAGATGTAAAGGTTGAAGGGTCACATCTTTTTTGTATTGTATCAAAGGACGAAAGAATCAAGGCAAAGGCAGGCATGCACAGGGTGTCCCTTCTATTAAGAAGGATCCAAGGTAGTACTCAGTGGTCCAGTGCACAACAGTGGGAGATGGATGAATCTGATCTGATCGGCAAAATCAGTGGGCCCCACCCGCTCTGTGTATGTTTGTAACCTTGGATCTCATCCCTGTAATTTCACACTTTTTCTTTCTTTCTCAATTCTTGTTTGCTTGCCAAGTACCAAATAAACACTCCAGCTCGTCTTCCTCCTCCTCCTCGCCGTCGAACCCGCTTATATCCCTCCGGTTCCGATCGCTGCAGTTGCTGCTCTTCGCCGACGGCGATATGACGACGTCGTCGTTTCGCGCGTCGTGGAGGAACGTGCTCTGTTGGCGAAAGGCCGCGGGGTTGTTGAGCCACGTCGGAGCTCCGGAGAGCGGCGGTTGGTCGGACGCAAAGGAGTGGAACGCCATTTCATGAGGGGTTTGCTGCTGCTGCTGCTGGAGATGATGAAACGCCATTTTCAATTCAATTGTGAAAACAGAGCAACAAAAAGCTTTCAGCTTTAAGTTTCACTCCATAAAAGCGTGGTTGGGAAAAGCGGTTTTTATAAAAGTGTGGTTTGGGAAAGTATGTTTGGAGTCCGATGGAGAAATTGAGGTCGAAAGTTTGGAACTTGAATGGTCGATTAAGAAGGAAGAGAATGCAGAGAAGAGTAAGAAAAATAAAAGGTTGCTCTTTTTGGAGAGACGACGACTTTGTTTAGTGTTAGCTGACGCTAGGACCGAGGACGACGATTGGACGGCTAGATTGCTTGACACGTGGCGATACAAATAAGACAAAGATTGATTATTGATGAATTGTAATAAGTGTTGTAGCCTTCTAGACCTGTAGCAAACGTAGACATAGGGGCATATCGATTGTAGATCAATAGCAATGGGGTATTGTCCTATTAGTTATGGATTTTAGGAGGATTCTATATTTTGATTCAAATAAATGAATAATTCTCGAATATCGATTTATTTACATGATACGATTTTTTTATGTCCATTTTGGTTATAAATGGATTACATGAATCAAATGTTGATAATTGTTTGTTTGTTTATTGTTGAATGAATGGATATCATATAGTGATGTCAAATCGGCTAGCCTAGCAGTTGTTGGTTTGCCGTTGAAGTAACTCGTGTCTTACTCCCAAGAAAAGCTCGAACGACCTTCAACGATGCAATATTGAATGTTGCATGCATCAACAATTAACAATTGTGATTGAATCATAATAGAATAATGAAACGTCGAGTGAATAACTCTCAACTATTAAGGCGTTCACATGATAAAACTCGTCTATGTGCAATTTTTTTTATACGAATGGATCATATGAATCAAATGTTGAAAATTATACATTCGCACATAGACGAACGATCTATTGGCATTCATTCATGTAATATTAAATGTTGCATATATCAACAATTGACAATAGTTGTTTATATGGTATATAGACAAATGAATTGTCTAGTGAATAACTCTCAACTATTGATGTATTAACATGATAAAATTTACCTATACTAACAAACGAACGACATTCAAACGCTTAATACAGTGTTAAAGTTCATATAAATCAATAGTGAATTACTCATTCATACATAAACAATACATACATCAACAATTGAGAATCGTGCCTGAAATGTTTGCCTCTTATCACTTCCATTATACTATTTCATTTGCTTTGTAATAGGATATCATATAGTCACCTACACCTACACCTACACCTACCAATCTTTGAAGGCAAGGGGCTTGGGTTTGTATTAGAAATATTCATTATAATACATATTTTATTTTGTTATTTGTAGGAAATTTCTTATATGAACCGCAAGACATTAACGTTATTTATATTTTTTAAGAAAACGAAAAAGGAACATGGGGAGGGAGGAGCAACTTTTCTCCTCTTTCGAAAAAAAACTTTTCTCCTCTTTAACCCTTGGAATACGCTTAACCAAACAAAGGCCTAGAGAACACGACAAAATATCAAGATATCATCACTCAATATAAATATTTCAATCGTACCAAATCTTAGATCAAATATCTGCCAATTATTATTAATAAATTCACATGAAGGGTTAGTGCAATAAACTTGAAAATTTAAATGATTAAAATATTAATACGTGTTATATTAATTATCTATGAGAGATTGAGATTCAGGTCGATCAAACTCTCCTAGTGTGATTTATTATGGATGTTTTTGTAAAATTGCTTGTTGAAGATCATAACTTAAGTAACTCAGTGTGTAATACAAGATATATGAAAGTAAAAATCGTTCGAAAATAGTAGTTCAATTCAAATTAGGGAACGAAGCTATCAATTTGATTTCCGATTGTATATATGTGCAATTTTTAGGGTTAGTGTAATGTGATGTTTTTAAATCTTTTGTTCTAATCATCCGCTTCAGCTGAAAATACTCATCCAATCCATTTTAACTAAACAAAAATGACTTTAATGTGTTATGAGATATTAAGAAATATGACACTGATTATTTGACATTATAGTTTTGGTGTCCTCTAGGCACATGTTGTTGTCACTTAGCCATAATTTTTGGATTGCGACAATATTGCTTCGAAACACGATTCGAAAATACTAGTACTTCGATATTTACTTATATTTCATCAATGAATCATCAGAAATTGAAGCTCATGTGATTTTCCAATGAATCATCAGTTGACTTGGATAGAATCCACAGCAGCCTCATGTGATTTAAGGTTTTTCTATGAAGGATTTGCTTCATCTAAGTTTTGTTCACAATAACAGGATAGCATATAGCAATGTTCTTTTATCAGTATGTTTTGTTTTCAATGCTATAATATCTGCCATTCTGCCTGACTCTAAACCGAAACTCACATTCATAAAAACATGATTCTAAAAGACCATAATTTGCATTTACTGGTGATTACGAGACCTTGAAATTATGAGAACCAAAAGCATAAAATGCATGAAGCATCATGTTAAACAACTGAATCTGTATGTTCTCATTACAAAATCTTTGCAGAAGAAGGATTTACGTACAATTACAAGACTCTCAACAAAATCATCGCGAACAATGATAGCAGCTATATATATGCATGGTAATCAATGTATATCTACATTTTATGATGAAATTAAGGAAGACTAGGAGGAGAAAGGGAAGGCTTTGCCACCTTGAGCTCACCAGAGTCACTGATATAAACAGTCTTGAGAGGCTTGTTCCACAGAGCCCGAGCATTCATCGCTCTCTCATCCCCAAGGAACTCTGCAAAGTCGTTGAATTGCTGTATTTTCTCTGATGGTCTGTATGTAGGTATAGCAGCTATGGCCGTCACAACATCCATACCTTCATAAACAAAAACAGAACACAAATTAATTAAAGGGTTAAGCTCAAATTCTAAAACAGGAAAAAAAATAAAATCTTTTGGAGATTGCAAACCTTCGAGCACTGAGCCGAAGACAATGTTCTTGTAATCGAGGCCGGGGCATGGGCCGGGCCCAGTGGTGATGAGGAACTCAACATTTCGGTAATCTGGGTCGAGCTTGATGTCGTCCTCGTCGTCGTTCTCGGAGAGGTTGAGGGAGAGGAGGCCGGGGCGGGAATGTGTCAGGGAAAAGGACTTGGAATCGACGGTCTCGGTGTTTCGGGCGAGGTTAGTGGGACGGCGGACATCGCCGGGTTTGTCGCCTTGGTGGCCCGCGAGGAAGAATTGGCCCGGGAAGAGCTTGTGAACGAGAGTGCCTTTGTAGGCGCAGGAGGTGCACATGGACTTGAAGTTGGAGACGGTGAGGGGGACGAGGTGACCGTAAAGGCCGAAGACGATGCGGCCTAGTGGGACGGAGTCTGGGCAGAGGGCGGGTTTCGGGTCGGGTGAGGAGGACGGGCGGAAGTAGGAAGGGCAGAGGCTGAAATCCATGAAGACGCGGTCGGTGATGGTGGTGTCCGGCGGCGTTGGTGGAGAGGCTATAGCGAAAGATGGTGGTGGTTTGATAGTGAGGGACAATGGGGTGGAGAGGAGGAAGGAGCGTCGGGTCAAGTGAGTAATGGGCTTCGGGTTCGGGCTTTGGTGGTGGTGGTGTGAGAGAATGGGTGGTGGACCCGGCGGTGCCGTTACAGAGCAGCCCATTAGGGTTAGTTGGGTTGGATCGAGCATTGTTTTGGGATTTGGGGCTTTGGAGGTGACCGAGAGGCTAGCCAGGGAGGGGATGATGTGGGGCCTACCATTTTTTTTTTCTTTCAAAAGATGGTGGGGCCTACTTTTGGATAATTAATTAATTTGGAATGCCAAATGCCAATTTCATTTCTTTTTTTTCTCACAACTACCAGGAAGCTCTTGACATGGAGTCTCTGAGTTTGTCGGGCATTTCTCGATTCAATAAAAAAAGGTACACAATTTGACTCTCTCTTCCAATTTTTTGCCTGAAGTTTGACATTTTGATTCAAATGCCATTGGCCCGGGGCTAACAAAGATAAGGGCGCCAAAAGCTTCATTTTTGGGGACCGATGAGAAAATCTAAAAGTCGATGTTTTTTTATAATTTTATGTCTGAAAGTTTGGCATTTGAATTTTGTGCTCGTAGACAGAATTTCTCATTGAATAAATGTCCTTAAAAAACCAGAAAGTAATTTTGAAGCTTTTCAAAAGCTCGTTGCATTTTGTAGTGTTATTTTATAGAAGCAGGTGAGCTTTTTAACCATGTGGAGAGTTTTGAGAGAAGTTTCAATCTTTTCAAAATTTCCGTTGAAAACGATTATCCCTAGGATATTGTCACTTTTGAGTAGGCTTGGATCCGCCCTTCTTATTCTATGAGAAAATTATGGGAACGGATGCAATAACGGTTTCTTGTCTTGGGTTTTGTCTGTGTTGGCATGACATAGATACAACTGCTGTATTTTGGATGTTATGGGAATGGATGCAATAACGGTTCATTGTACGAAGTTGTTCACTAAGTTAACTAACAAACCTTGTTTGCTTCACAGAAACAACCTAACTTTTTTGATCAGAACCATGCCTTCCTTTTTTTTTTCAATTCCTCGTAGAATTACCCCAGCAACACAAATGAGACCAAATTTTCTCCTTGTCTTCGACATAGACTACATAGTGAATAGACTAACCACTAGGTTGCTAGGGACTCGAATTAAGTACAGAAGAAAACAATTATACACACATATGACATGGTTTGTGTGTTCAATGAAAAAAGGATGACAAATGAACTCATAGTTTGGAAATCTGAGGTAATTGTGTAATTTAAAAGTGAAAACCAAAAACGAGAATCATCGCGCGCGAGTGGTTTGGCTGGAGTGATTTTTCCAGGCAGCTTACCTATTGCTATATTCATTACCATAAGTTATGTTTGACTGAAATCTGAGATTAAGCTATCAGTTTGCTGCTGTATGATACTTCAAAAAGTAAATCTGGTTTTGTAACCTTTCGAATTTGCCATTTAGTTGCTTTTGAGTAAGTGATCTTAGCAACCTGGTCCATTGTATTGCTTTATATTCCATGGAATTTAGTGAACGATGCAGATTTCTAGCTTTGATCTCACATGGTGATTTTACCTTTTCTTATTTCGCCTACCAACTAAAAAAATATGTGAAAAAAAGAAGAAAAATTTGCTGGGCTTCCTGCTCCAAGTGTTCTTCTGGGTATCTGACTAAGTAGGAGTTGCTCTGGTTCCATCATAATACTTCTCTTTCATCTCCAAATTAAATGAGTCGTAGAATGAATAGAAAATGTTCCATCCAGTGCCCAAACTTGAAGGTGCTTAATTGTTGTCGGGTGTTGCAGGCTATGTATAATCTCTAGGAAATGACCCTTCTGCGGTAAATATAGAAAAGATATACCATAGAAGATCCATATGATATAGAAAGAAAAAAGATAAAAAAGGAGAGGAAGAATATTACTCTTTTCATCTTGAGGGACATAATAACTGAGGAAGAAAAGTTTGCTGATTTTTATAGGGTTTCCTATTTGTATCTTGCACATGTTTCTGCTTCTTCGTATTACTTATGATGAATACAAATTGAAATATCTAATGCATGACTAGGAAATGCAGAGATAGAGATGAAAACTGCAAAGAAGTAAAGCACTTACCAAATAGTATCGAAAGTTTGCCTGTCTCAGGCCAGCCTTTACCTGGCAGATTATGTCATGTTACCCATCTTTTGATCCTTAACTGCCAGAGGTTACTTAGTTCTGGGTTCCCTTACCATGTGATCCATGTAATTTAATATGGTGAAGCTTGTAGAGTGATGATGTAATGGTTAATTATACATATTAAAATAGGTGAAACAAATGAGACTTAGTTCCTTACTGCATTGGATGAGAATGGTTATCAAAGGACTGAAGGAGGAAGTGGAAGATAAAGGTCGGAGCTTTAGAAGATTTAAAAATATTCAGATGTATATATGCTAGTCTGAGGTGACAGACTCTTCCTATGAAACAAATATGTTGTATTTTCCAGCCTATGATGAGGTCCCTAAGTCTATTAGGAATAATAGTCTTAGAGGATAGAAATCCCATCCCCAATAGGAAATTGTTTTCCCAATTGGAAAGTTACTTAGAATCCAATTAGGATTAGGATTCCTAATTGAAGGCCAATACTGCGGCTATAAAAGGAGGGTTGCTGCGCTAGTTTGATGTGTCCAACCAGTTAGCAAGAAAGGAAGATTGTGTTATACCACTGAAGGTGTTAGAGTGAGAGAATATCAATAGGGCAAGGCTTGTAAGAGAGAGAAGAAAAGTGATAAGAGTGTTTTGTTTCTATTTCTTTTACTTTCTAGTTGTTCATCAAGCCTTAATTCTAGAGGCTTGGCAAGATAATTCGTTGTATTCATTATTGATATAGTGGAAGTTTGTTGTTGCTGCCCCGTGGACGTAGGCACATAGCCGAACGACGTTAATTATAGGTGTTGTTTATCTTCTTGTTTATTTTCTTCGATTTCCAAAGTTTTGTTTGTCTTTCCCATTCTTAAACGAAATCACAACAATTGGTATAAGAGCAACAAAGTTGCTGATTGTCGTTTAGAATGGAGGGAACGAATAACACCATGATTAAACTAACCGGTGCTAACTGGGTGACCTGGAAATCAAGAATGGAGGACATGTTTTTTTGCAGAGATCTTCATGAGCCAATTGAAGGTGTTGCAAGCAAGCCGGAAAGTATGTCAAAAGCTGATTGGACCAAGATGAATCGAAAAACTATGGGTACGATTAGACAATGGATTGATGATAGCGTCTATCACCATGTATCTAAAGAAACTGATGCCGAAGCCCTTTGGAAGAAGTTGGAATCCCTCTTTGAGAAGAAGACCGTTGCCAAGAAAGCATTCCTTATGAAAGAGAATGTCAACATGAAGTATGCGGAAGATGTTAGCATGACTTGGCACTTGAATAACTTTCAGAACGTGACCAATCAGTTATCCACTATGTGCTTGACAATTGAAGATGAGCTTCTAGCACTATTGTTGCTAGGATTCTTGCCATATGATTGGGACACCTTCGTTGTAAGTGTAAACAATTTTGTTGCTAATGGTGTCTTGACAATGGACGTTGTTAAGGATAATCTGTTTAATGAAGAAACAAGGAAAAAATCTTTAGAAACTGACCATGGAAAACTCTTAGTCACAGAGACCAAAGGCAGGGACTCTGGTGAGTCAAAATTCAGTGGTAACTGCCACTATTGCGGGAAGAAGGGTCACATGAAGAAACATTGTCGTAAATGGAAAAAGGAACAAAAGGAAGGAGACAATATTGCGGGTGTTGTGACTTGGGAACAAGGAGAGCTTCTTTAACACCACACCAGCGATGGATTCTAGCAAAGAAGTCTGAAATTGCCTTTGCCAAAGAAGATGAGAAGTGCGATCAGGGGGAGCCTGATCAAGAGAAGTGCGACTAGGGGGAGCCTAGTAATGAGAAGTGCGATAAGGGGGAGCCTGATGAAGAGAAGTGCGATTAGGGGGAACCTAGTCATGAGAAGTGCGATTAGGGGGAGCCTAATCTTGAGAAGTTCAGTCAAGGGGAGCTTGATCAGAAGGAGAAATCCTACATTGGTATACCTCCCTCATGGTCTGGAGGGGGAGATTGTTGTATTTTCCAGCCCATGATGTGGTCCCTGAGTCTATTAGGAATAATAGTCTTAGAGGATAGAAATCCTATTCCCAATAGGAAATTGTTTTCCCAATTGGAAAGATACTTAGAATCCAATTATGATTAGGATTCCTAATTGAAGGCCATTACTGTGGCTATAAAAGGAGGGCTGCTTTGCTAGTTTGATGTGTCCAATCAGTTAGCAAGAAAGGAAGATTGTGTTATACCACTCAAGGTGTTTGAGTGAGAGAATATCGATAGGGAAAAGTTTGTAAGGGAGAGAAGAAAAGAGATAAGGGTGTTTTGTTTCTGTTTCTTGTTCTTTCTAGTTGTTCATCAAGCCTTAATTATAGAGGCTTGGTATGAGAATTCGTTGTACTCATTATTGATATAGTGGAAGTTTGTTGTTGCTGCCCCGTGGACGTAGGCACATAGCCAAACCACGTTAATTATTGGTGTTGTTTATCTTCTTGCTTATTTTCTTCGATTTCCAAAGTTTTGTATGTCTTTCCCATTCTTAAACGAAATCACAACAAAATAGGCATATGAACCCAACATTTATTGGCATCCTTTATGTGCAGTATATGAAAGTAGGACAAGATGTTTACAGGAAGAGAAATGGTTGAAAGATTGAACAAACAAGTGTTCCCATCTGGACTATTTTATCTCAAAAAAAACTGTATGTCCAGATATAGGGATATATAAACAGATAAATAAAAGATTACTTCTCAATTCCTGACCTTTTTCTTCAAACTATGTCCTTGACATGACACGGCGCATTTGGGCCTGCGTTGCTCCATATTGACAAACCACAGAGAAGACTGAGACTGTTTCTTTGGGAATGAAATGTTGGTTTGTTGGGGACATCCGTTGGAGCAAGTACCCTTCAATTTGTGCAGTGCGCAACCACAATTTCGATGGTACGGCCTATGCTCAATTTCCATGTCATTTATTGATATACTTACTTCAATGACACATTGAAACATCATAGCACCTATTCCAATGGACATTTCTCCTATACCCCTTTTCTTTCCTAAAATTTCTTTGTCGAGGTATGTGTGTATTAAGTTTCTTAAAATTCTGCTTGCTTTTTTTACATATGATTTTTTTCAAGTGCTTTTTTTGTTACATATTTATATAGAACAAGGATTGTGTTTCTTCACGAGAGTGTTGGAGCAACCAAGAGTAGAGTTTTTGTTAGTTTTATTACCCCGTTGAACTCAAGAGAACTTAGAACTTTGGTGCTGTTTCTTGCAACAGCATTATTCTCTTTACCTTTTGTTTTCATCTGCCCTTGTCAAAGTTGTTATGCCGCAAGGCAATTGTTTTTCCTTGAGTTTTGCCCACACACATGGGAACAGAGAGAGTCAAGACAAGTAGATTTTCTTGTTTTAAGCTTTAGCCATTGTTGTAAATGTTGGACTTTAACATAGTTTTATCCATAATAACGTCGTTTAACTTTTCTCGTTACCAATTGTATTGTTATCAGTGTTAATCTGTTGACTGTTCCTATGCAACTACATCTCGGTTTAGCATGGTGTCACTGTCCTCTCTCCCTCTCTCTTGATCA
Organism: Oemleria cerasiformis; assembly: GCA_037349345.1. Taxonomy (NCBI): domain Eukaryota; kingdom Viridiplantae; phylum Streptophyta; class Magnoliopsida; order Rosales; family Rosaceae; genus Oemleria; species Oemleria cerasiformis. The sequence continues at coordinate 11,309,282 of JAZGTL010000004.1, forward strand.
TTCTGTTACCTAACACAAGTAGAACGGTAGTCAGTTCTGGCTTTGATTGGAAGGGCCTAACACTTTCAAATGGCTTTAACTCGTACTTTTTTCACCAGAGGTTAACAATGACGGTTCTCAAATCTCAATTACACTAGTATTTTGTCTTTTAATTGTTTATAAAACCATTACAGTAAAGGTGGTGATTACTTTCAAAATACTTGTTTAACTGCTTTAATTAGTTTCATGTAATTTCTGTGACCTTGTAAGTAAAGCTGCTTATTCCGTTTATTTTGAGAAACAATGTTCTGATATGATATCTGCTATGCATTTTGTGCATCGGAAATCCGTATGCTGGTTTGTACGATGAATTTTTTGTGATTAGTTGATAACACTATGCAACTGTTTTGTATTTAGTTAGATCTGTAGGTGAACTTGTCATAAATTTCAAATATAGTTCTCACGTATCTGAGGAACTTAAGTACTTTGAGCCTATTTTAAATTCAGCCAATCGAATGTTTGGAATTTTATACTAGATCATGCATTTACTTCGCATATAAATCACGACTGTCATGCATCCCAATCTTCATTGTTGCTTCATTATTAATTTGCATGGTGCATGATGGGGCTGCACGTACTTGCCTCTCTCTGTTTGTATTTTCCACTTTCACTGACAATTTAAGCTTTTAGAGTTGAGTGGTTAACTAAATTTTATGAGACTAATTGAGAGTGATCTGATATGATTGTTCTGATTTAATCTTGCAGTTCTTTTGTTGTTGTGAGTTACTTTATAGAGGATGAAAGTTGAAATTGAGAAATAATTTAATCGTGAGAATACATAGACAATATTTCAATGCCATTTTTACATTAGCTTTCTGTCTATCTGAATAAAAAAATTACTGGTAAAGAATCAGTTTGTTTAGTTGTTACAAATCTCAGTATGTAAAAGATCTTAATTGCAGGTGATGTTCAAAACCACAACTGTTTAATATCTGCAGAAGGGCAAAGGGAAAGTTTTTTTATCTGCAATGCTGTCATGCATTAGGACAATGCCAGTCAAAATTTTATCTGTTTCTTCCCAGATATATGTGACAAAATCTTTAAAAACGATACCGTAGAAGAAAAATAGGACATTTATAATGGCTGGCAAGTTTTGATGGCATTTTTATTTTTTTTAGTCAAACAAAAAAGAAGGGATGAGAAATATATAAAAATGAATTGTTTATTTTAATATCATTATTTTCATCTTCCCTTGCCTCTTTGTGTCTTCTCATTTTTAAATATTTTTCTAATCTCTTCATCTCTTTTCTATCTCCAACTAGAGTCTCTTTTTTCTTCTTACTGTTTTGCCTGCATATTTACATATAAAACTATAAGTTGCCTAGCAAACTTAAATAATTAATGCCTGCATTTTGTCCGTACTGTTCTAGCTAGAGCTGGAGCAACGTTAACAAAGTAAATTATAGAATTTAAGATAACCAACAATTAAAATAGAGACTGTAAAATTAGGAAAGAAAGTGTCTTGGGTTGAATAAGTCTGGTTTATCAGTTTATGTATATGCAGTTTCAGTTGTATTGGACAAGGGTGACAATGCTTAATTACAGCAATATGTACTCTGTAGAATTTACATGGATGAAGGTAGAAGAAATTATAACTAACCAACAGGCACCAATTTCTCGAAATCAATTTGATCTTGACAAGTACTAGTGCTGGAGTACTTAGGACAAGAATAAGATCGTGACAAACTAACACACACCCTTGGAGTGAAGGGCACAACCGAAATTCTTATGGTAAGGCCTTCGCTCAATCTCTGTGTCCCGCATTGACAGGCTTCCTTCAAACACACACTGAAACATCATCCCGGAAACTCCAGCTGCACTAGTCATTTTCTTCTTTTCTATAAACTTCCGTCAATCACTCAGACTTTCTCTCCGTTCCCTAATTCTTTTGAATCTCTGACGTCTGTGTTAAGGCTGTGAGAAGTGTAGCTAAGTGTTTTGTGTGTTGACAGTGTTGAAACTTCTGCATGGTTTCTAAGACATTTATATACAAGATATAAACTTTTGCTGGCTGGCTGGCACCATGCTCTTCATAAAGTCTTTCATGGCATCTGCTACTGCTTGTCGTATCTGATCGTCTTGGGTCTGTTTGTTGTCAGCTGTCTTTTTCTTTCCTTGGGAGGAGTCTCGTCTCGCAGGAAAGAGATAAGGTCTACAAGTTGCTGACTTGACGTCTGTTGGACTAGTAGAAGGTAATAGTTCTGGGCTAGCAACTGGGCCGTCTGAGTGGGTGTCAAGTGCTTCGGCTGGACTATTCCTTTGCCTTTGTCTTTTGGATCGATTTTAAGCGATCCCATGCTTTTGGGAAAAGCATCAACCATTTACGGGTTTGCTATGCCTTTACCGTCTGCCGTTTGAGACGGGCTAGGTGAAGCTGTTTGGGCTGCTTCACTAACCTTTGTGTAGCTGTTTGGGAAGCTACTACCCATCTTACCATTTTGGAGGGGAAGTGGAATAAACCCTGTCTGAGATGTCTGAGCTGATTGGGCTATCTGAAACTGAGCTTGGGTAAGCTCGTCTGTTACCTTCTTCAACTGCTCTTCTAAGAACTTGATGTTAGATTCTCGGGCTGATATTCTCTCTTCGCTCAAAGCGACTGTTCTCTGAAGGTTCCTTTTTTCAAGGGCTTCTCTCTGGTGTATTTGCCTCTCAATTTTTCTGGTGGTCTCACAATTCTCACAGAATTTGGATGCAAAGTCTAAGGGTGCATCTGTATAATTGTGGAGGCTTGGACTAATATAATAACTGGTTCCAAGGTTTTTTCTGGCTAATTCAAGAGCCTCATTGATATGATTAAAACCTTTGAAAACTGGGTCCGAGTATCCTTGGATAGCGTCTAAAACCTCCATCCAGGTGTGAAAAACTCCTGTTACATTGCCTTTTAAAACAACATAAAGTTTAAAATTTTTCTTCTGTTGCAAAATGTTCTGATAAAGCGTTTAAAACTGCGACAAAGTATCTTTGATCTTTGGGGTTTCGTTGGTAAGAAAACCAAAGATTGCCAATTAAAACTCTCTGCTCCTTAGTCAGAGTAATATGGTCTAAAACTTGAAAACTGTATTGTGATGGTGCAAAACAAATCAAGCTTTGTGAGCCAAAACGGACTGTGTCTTGTTTTTGTCTATTTTGGGGTCTAGCCCCTGTCTGATTATCCATCACTGGTGTCTGAGAAGAAGTTTTACTGCTTGAAGCAGTTGTCTGAGGTAAAGTCTTCGAAGCAAAAGTATTTCCGGTAGGAATATCGCGTCTGATATGAGGTCTGGACATCTGCGAAACACTTGTTTCCATGAGTTCTACCTCAAAGGTATCCAAGTCTTTTGCAATGTCTAATTTTATCATCCTACTGAGTAAATCAGCAGGTTGATTATCTTTACCTTTAATGTGTTCAAACTCATTTTTTACTCCTGATAATAAAATTCTATCTGTAAAATTGAGCCATCTTCTCTTAGAGCTACGGTTACTTTCTTTTAGGGTATAAAAGAATTTGACTATAGCTTCACAGTCTGTTCTAATTGTTATTTCTTTCTTGGGTAATATAAAAAGGCTAAAAGCATCCATAGCGTAGATAACTGCTAACAGTTCTGCTACGATAGAAGCTAAATTTCCTTTCTCTTTGTATATTCCACTAGCATACCTGCAGAGTTTTTAGTTTTTCTGTCTGTTTGCTAGAGTATTTGCTGGGTTTATTATATAATGCTGCTCCCCATCCTTCTATTGATCCATCTGTGTTTATTATGATGTAATCATTGTCTAATGGCAGATGAAAATCGGGAAGGTCTTTTACAAGATTTTTAATCTTCTGGACTAATAAAATGTCTTCCCTATTAAAGTATTTTTGTCCTTTAAGATAGGGTCCGGCTAATTTTACAATGTCTTTAAGATAGGGTCTAGCATAGTTTAACAATCCTAAAAAGGCTTGTAACTTCTTTGTTTCTTCTATCTTATCTGGAAAATCTAATATCTTTTGTGTGATATGTGGTTGGAGTTTGATCTTTCCATCTCCAATTTATGCTCCTAAAAATTGTATATGTGTCTTAAATAGTTCCATTTTCTATTTTGAAACTATTATCTTATGTTTAAGGAGTTCTGAGAATAAAGTCTTAAGATGACCTAGATGTTCTCGTTTAGTTTTACTAAACACTAATATATCATCTATATAGAGTATGCAAAACTTCTTATGTTGAGCTAATATAGTATCCATTTTCCTCTAAAATATGGATGGTGCTGTCTTAATACCAAATGGCATTCGCAACCATTCGAATAATCCTAATGGGCATGTAAATGCTGTATATGGTATGGAGTCTGGATGCATATGAACTTGCCAAAAAGCACTTTTACAATCAAATTTACTAAAGATCCTAGCATCTTGGATTGCATTGATAAGTTCTGTTTTGTCTGGTACATTGTATGCATCGTCTTGTATATTATCATTTAGTCTTTTATAATTAAAAACCATTCTAGACTCACCTCGTCTTTCCTCTGAGTGGTTTCTAACTATCATGACTGCTGATCTATGTTCTGATGTAGAAGGTCTAATTACTTTCATGTCGAGAAGTTTGTTGACATGTGTCGTAATGTCTTCTTCATCTTGATTAGAGTAAACTATCTTTTTACACCTAACCTTGTAGTCTGGGTTTCTAATTTCTAGCTTGCAGACTACTGCATTCTCTATGTCTGGGTACTTCATTATATCTCCTATGATATGAAGGTTCTGAAGTCTGTCTACCAGTTGTCTTATTTCATCTTCTGAGGGATAACTTTTGTTATTAAGAAGATTGTATATTTTAGTACTGTCTAATGTTTCATAGAGATCATAACCTATCTGACACAAAGGGTCTTCTAAGTCTATGATGTCTAATTCATCTATGTCTTCATCTAGTTCTGCTAGATTTGTCTTTTTACAAGCTCCTGGGGTTTCACAGGTGCAATTTCTGATTTTGGTTTTGTTTCTATATTATTCCCACCACGCTTCTTGGAGCACTCTGGTGTCCTAGCAGGTGTCTTACTGGTAGTGACGGGTGTAAGGAAACTGTGTTTGTTTAATAGTAAATACTTCCGTTGGAAGAGAGTATGAAGGTTAGCCCTAAGATTACATCTGATAAGTCTGGGTGAAGTTGTCTTAACCATGTGTTTTTAGGTGGTAAAGAGTATTCTATACCGTATGTCTCACAGTTAGTAAAAAAGCTAATTTTACTACCTGGCTGTACTAAAGTGGTATAGGTGTGTAATCCACCGTCCCTTTGTTGAGCGGCTTGCGGTCTAGAGGCTTTATTCCTATATTTCTCAGGTACTAAAGTATCTCGAATGATACAGTTCGTACTGCCTGGGTCTAGAAAAGCTAATGTCTCAACAACATAAGTGTCTATTCTAATTTTGCATCTGATTTTGATGCTGTTTAACAGTGTGTTATTGCATACTTGTATGCATTCTGAAGAGTGTTGGTCTTCAGGAATCTGTTCTAATACTGATTGTATCAAAGGTTGCTTGCCTTTCTCGAGGCGGCTAACTCTTGTGTCTAATATCTTATACTCATCTTGGAGGTTTTGTACTGACCTGTCTAAGATGGTAAGTCTTAACATGTCTATGTTATGATTAGGATTATCTTCAGGGTTAACTAAAGTAATTCCTAATGTTCTTTCGATGCATCGAATGCATCCTTCTGTAAAACAAAATTCACATTTTGTTCTTTTGTCTTTACTAGGGTGTAACCTGCAAATAAAGCAAGGTATACTGTCTGAACCTTTCTTTAATATCCAGTTATGGATACAAGGATTGGCTTCCATTAATTCGGGGAGAATATCCGCGAATCTGTCTAAGCTGAAATTTTGGTTGTATAGAGGGTTAGCTCTATTTACCATTTCACTAATAAACTCGTCTTCTGAGTCTGAATTCTTATATTCGATCATGTCTGAATGGTCTTCTATTTCCTGAATACTGTATATTGATTCATTGTCTGACATGTATTCATCGACTTCTAATAAGTCTTCATTAACACATTCGACTAGGTTGGAATTCCTATCGAAGGTCTTTTAGGGCATGTTCTACTTAAGTGATCTGTTTCACCACAAGTAAAACAGTTGAGTTTGTTTTTATGTCTTATTCTTGTCATATTTTCTGACATGCCTTTCCTTGTCTAAGTACGGCTTTCTAGCCTCTGATTTCTTAAGGTAGTATTTTTTCCTAGGTTTATATTTACCTGTATGCTTATTAAGTCTTATAAGGTTTCTTAACCTTTTTCTTATATTCAGAACTGCCATAGTTCTGAGGTGTGTATATTACTGAACAGAAGTTTGACTCTGGGTTTTTCAATTGCTTCTGTATCTGTATATTAGTACACTTCTCCGTAAGTATACTCATTACGTGTCCTATTCTTTGTCCTATCGACCATCGTCGTGTAGGGTCTTGTGTAACACCTGGTAAAGCTTCCCATCGGTTGATGATTTCTGTTCCTAAAGGCTCTGGTAGTCTTTGGAAGAATCTATCACCTATGTCTTGGTTGAAAGCATTTCCACTAATACTAGCGTAGTAAAACCAATCTGTGGTAAACTGTTTGCTGTAACGATAATCGTTTATCGTTAATCGCTCTAATTGTTTTACTGCGTCCATTTGTAACTCAAGGTGTCCTGAGTTGGGGTCTGAGCCTGTGATTAAGGCTGTGACTTTGTTAACAAAATTGTAGGGGTTTGCACCTACGGCTTACAAAGTTTGGTAGTCTAAAGTCTGTTCTACTTTGTAGGATTCCCACAAAGCTCTGGTTGATTCTCCTAAGTATGTCTCTAAATATCTATAACATTCTTCGGCACTCATGTTGTCGTTTCTGTTATAATATTCATTGACTGTATTGTTCTTCCAAACATCTAAAACGTTCGGCCATGTCTGAGGATCATGTGCGGCTAAGTTCAAAACTTGTCCTTTGACAGTGCTGTGAAACTTAATCGGCTGTTCTAATGGCATTCTCTTTCCTTTACTTTTAAAGGTCTGAGAAGGGTTGTCTGGTAACATATGGGTATATGGTACTCTAGGTAGATTGGAAGAGCTGATGACAGTTCCTTCCATTGCCTTGGTTCTCATATATGGTGTGATAGAAGTGGCTACACTTTCTGCAACATCTTCCATCAGTTCCTTCTGATAACTCATGTCTGATACTTTACTGATTGTTTCTTGATCAGTCTCTAATGGTATAGCATCTATTGGGGTATTCCAACATTCTTCTAAAGCATCTAATGCTTCTTCTTCTAATGCCTCCCGCGCTTTTGTCTCAAAACTTCTTCTTGTTTATCATTTTCAACATTAAGTTTTTCCATTAACGCTGCTGTCTCTCTTAATTTTCTTTGAATGAGAGCTTCTTCTAATTCTAAGGCTTCTTTTTCTAAGGCTTCTTGTCTTATATCGGTGTTAATTTTTTCCATTATGCCATCTATGTCTATTTTATCCTCTTGTTCTAATTCTTCCTCATCATCTTCATCTTCGATGAGTCCTATTCTTATGTTTCGATCATTATCCAAGTAGAGTCTCTCTTCTACTGATATTTGTTTAGATCGATACATTTGTCTTTCTAGTTGGAACAAAGTTCCTTTGGCTAGATGTCTTTCAGCTTCATCTCTATAGAAAAGTATTTTATCTAGATTTGGCTCATCTTGTTCTACAAGGTCTGTTATGATTACTAGTCTTTCTAAGGGATCTAGAAGAACTATTTCTACTAATTCTGGATGAATTTCATCTTCTTCGCTTAATTCATTCAGGTCTTTCTGAGCTGTGCGCTCCTCATAGTTATGGAATCTAACGGAGGTTGATCCGCTATTATCATAAATGGTGACTAATACTTTGGCTCATGTGCCTTTTCTTGTTAATCCTTTAATTCCGATCACTATAATTCCTAAGTGAACGAATTTCTTGTCTTTAATTTGTCTGGCAGACTCGGGGTTGATTAAACTTAATACCCAAGTTTGTCCTCCTAAGCAGGATATCTCTACTTCTCTTTGGTTTCTAAAGAAGGTAGTCCTGTTTAGTATCTGAAATCCTGTATTGTATAATACTCTAGGATTAATGGCTTGTAGGCCATTCTAAGCAAATGCTCTGTAATCCTGTTCTGGATTATTAGTTCGTCTAATTGATATTCTGTTTGATCTGGTCTACTGAAAAGTCTGTCTATGAAACTTCTAGAGTTATTGGAGCTTGAGGCTCCAGTTCCTCTTTCTCTGATGTCTTTGAAACTAAACATGTTTTTTTAAGTCTTATAGCTATATGAGATAGATAACCTGCTAATTAAACCGTTAAAGGTAACTATTTTTAAGTGGTATAGCTATCTGAGATTGATAATCTGCTACTTAAACCATTAAAGGTGCTAAACTGCTATTAGAGATAAAAGAAACTCTCAGGCTAAGTCTATATGCGCCTAAAACCTCTACCTTTCTCGACTCAACAACGGGTACTTTTCACGGCCTCACTCGCCTTTTTTCCCCTAAAAGGTCGGTCTCTCAGTTTTGGTTTCTTTTGCTTAGACTTAATCCGATTTTAGATGATCAGGCGCCCGGTCTGGTATGTTTCTTTTACACTAATAAAGCTGTTATCCTTTAAAGCTTAAGAAAAACAATCCTCTTATCTACTCAAGATAAAGCTAACTACTTAAAACTAGTAGCCTTTAAAGTTCAAAGAAAACAATCCTTTTATCTACTCATGATAAAACTAACAACTTAAAAATATGCAATTTGTTTACATGATGCAGAAACAAAATAATAAGTTAAACTACTGGATCTGGGATAAGAATCAATACATTATCCCTTTGTGCTCAAGATCTGTTGGAGAAGTCCTCCAAACTCTTTGTATTGAACTTCAAAAGTGTTTACAACTCGTAATTGAAATGTTTACAAACTGACTCTCTCTTTGTTCGTTGATGAAAGCGTTGCGTGTCTTTCACAGTGTGGACGAACTATCTGTGGACAAACCATGTCTGATAACATGAACAAGAAGAACAAGAGGAAGACGATGATATCTATCAAAATCTCGATGCTTCTTCCTCTGGCAGATTTGGTGGTTGTCTCAGGCTCTTAAATGCAGATGTAGGCAAAGAACAACTTGTCATCCAAGAAACATAAGCCCCAAAAGAAGGAGGTGATGCTGTTCCTGATTTTGCAGCAAGGTTTTCGGCTTCTTTATTCCTTAGGCAGATATCGGTTCAGGAATCTGATGTATAACTTCCATAGAATCCGAAGTCTAGATTGGTGTTATTTGTGTAATCTCATTAATTTTGACAAGTTTTTTTTTTCCATGCTGTGAAGTTCTTTTAGTTCAAATTCACATAGAGTACTCGAAATTCTACGAATGTTTTATGGCAAATCAAAGCAACTAGTGTTGTTAGGTGCAGTTCGCGTAAATTTGATGCAATTCGACAAAATATGCATAAACTGCTATACAAAACTGTCATAATAGTCATTCTCATTCATTGAAATATAAAGAAAAGCAGATATCATTTAATCTAGAGAAGCTTAGTATACAAAAATGCTATCTAGATCCACAGATACGAGGTACAAAAAAGCTACCTGGTTCGAGTTTTTCACGTTACATGCTCAGAGTTTGATGAGATGGTTCCATAATCAGACTGGAAGTGATTGATCCAAAGATATCAAGCAGCATTATCATTTGCTGGCCTAACCTTCTACTCTATGAAATATACAAACTTTCTTGCATTCCAATTCATCTTAAAGTGTCACATTTACTTCGATCGTTGGCTGCTCATGTCACCTGCATTACTTTTTTTTCCAAATTACAAGGGGAAAAAAGTTTATATGAAGTTGATAAAAGAAAATTTATGCAAACAAAAAAATCACCATATATGATTTCAATCCATACCTCCTGCGTTTGCTCTTCAAAACCGAGGTTGTGGAGAGATTGCTGTGCCAGTTTCTCTTTCTTTGATTTATGAACCAGTTATTGATCTGCTTCAGTTGCAAGCCGGTTTCCTGCACCAACCTGGCTTTGTCTTCCTCCTATTCGAAGCGAAGGAGGGTTTTAGTAGCTGATAAGATACAACGAAATTATAAATATGAGAATTCGAACTCACTGTTGGATAGGGCCATTTGGAATGAGATTGCCACCAAGATTTCAAGACAGAAGTGGTGCCACCGGGCAGTTTCCCTGCTCTTCTCTTTCGTAGAATTTCCTCCCTTATGTCCACGATCTTTTCCTTGTAACCCTGAGAAGCCGCGGCTATCAGTTACACTTCAATCCCTTCTGGTAAAAATAAAGTATACTAATGTAAGTCTATGTGGTTCATACCTGCTTCAATTCGTGCTTCAGTTCTTGCCTTACGCGCTCCATTAAGGACCTCTCACTTTCAGTCGGAACAAGAGGACCAAATCCCATGGTGTCATGTCCGTCCAGACTCCCATCATATGAGTTGATGTCACTGTCTACCTGGTCATCATCATCGGACATTGTAGCACCTGTGCCTTCGCCGGTGGATACACCTGTCAATCCATCTTAAGCTCTTTAGTTATAAACCATTCATACACAAATGTGCATCATGGTTCATGATCATCAAATTATTCAATTCCAGAATTGGCATGGAATCCAAAGTAAGGAAAGCGTGAAAATAATGAGGAATGACACTACTCAAACCAAAAGACCAATGAAAATCAAAACTTAATTTTGATGAAATCACGCTGCACGATTTTCCTCCTCGTATGAGTGAATTCATAACTAGTTGGTAATTCCAGACCATGTACATGAACCTCAAGTTCAATTGCTCAAACCTCAGGCTTGATGACAACAATGAAAACAAAGTACTCGATTTTATAGTACAAATCTACATTTTTCAAAGATGGACATTCTTTTGGGGCCGGGGACGATGTAATAGAAAAAGAAAATACCTGTTAAGCTCTGCAGAGATTGATCGAGCTCCCAACAAGCCATTACTGCTTCCATAGCATGAACTCGAACATGTTGTTGCAGTTGTTCTTTGAAAGAGCAAAGCAGTAGAACATAGTTTGTCTACAATATAAAACAATGAACAAACAATGAGAACAAGCCGACTCCAAATAACACAAGTAGATGAATAATTTAATGTTAGCGGATCAAGACTTAAATCTTTTGCCCAATAAAGAAGCATTTGCATCCGAAAGAATCATTATTGATGAGATCAGAATAAGATTATACCGAAAATGGTGAGATTAATTTATTCTAATTCTAATTCCAGTGTCATGCCAATTAATCAAATTAAAGAGTAAAGAGAATCTCCAAAGCACTTGTAAACAAAGATGAATAATTAGAGAATTGAACAACATGATTCCTCGCTGCCACTGCAACAAATTACATGCCATTCTGGTTACAAACACATCAACCAAGCAAACACTACTAAACAAAAACCCAGAATTTGAAAAAATTGGAAACTTTTAATAAAATAAAAGATGATAAAAAATGAAAATTTAATCGTAAAAAAGGAAAGGGATTGATTTTAGTTTAAACTCGTTACTCACCATGAACAAATCAAGTTCTTTCTCATCCATGGCCTGGACGACGTCGCCATTAGCTCTCATCGCCGAGTACTTTTCCACCACGCGCTGCGACTGCACGAGCTGCTCGTCGATCCTCGGCAGCTGATCGACCGGCGTGGCGATCCTCAAGCACGAGACGTGAGCCGACACCAGCTGCTCGTACAGAGGGTGGCCCACTATATCCGCTTTGCACCTCGCGCTCTCGCACTCCAGCTCGTCTTCCTCCTCCTCCTCGCCGTCGTACCCGCTTATATCCCTCCGGTTCCGATCGCTGCAGTTGCTGCTCTTCCCCGACGGCGATATGACGACGTCCTCGTTTCGCGCGTCGTGGAGGAACGTGCTCTGTTGGCGAAAGGCCGCGGCGTTGTTGAGCCACGTCGGAGCTCCGGAGAGCGGCGGTTGGTCGGACGCAAAGGAGTGGAACGCCATTTCATGAGGGGTTTGCTGCTGCTGCTGCTGCTGCTGCTGGAGATGATGAAACGCCATTTTCAATTCAATTGTGAAAACAGAGCAACAAAAAGCTTTCAGCTTTAAGTTTCACTCCATAAAAGCGTGGTTGGGAAAAGCGGTTTTTATAAAAGTGTGGTTTGGAAAAGTATTTTTGGAGTCCGATGGAGAAATTGAGGTCGAAAGTCTGAAACTTGAATGTTCGATTAAGAAGGAAGAGAATGCAGAGAAGAGTACGAAAAATAAAAGGTTTTTGGAGAGGCGACGACTTTGTTGAGTGTCAGCTGACGCTAGGACCGATGACGACGATTGGACCGCTAGATTGCTTGACACGTGGCGATACAAATAAGACAGATTTTTTTTCCAAAAAATAAGACAAAGATTGATTATTGATGAATTTTAATGAGTGTTGTAGCCTTCTAGACCTGTAGCAAACGTAGACATAGGGGCATATCGATTGTAGATCAATAGCAATAGGGTATTGTCCTATTAGTTATGGATTTTAGGAGGATTCTATATTTTGATTCAAGTAAATGAATAACTTTCAAGTATCGATGTATTTATATGATATGATTTTTTTATGTCCATTCCGTTTATAAATGGATCACATGAATCAATTGTTAATAATTGTTTGTTTGTTTATAGATGAATGAATGGAAATCATATAGTGATGTCAAATCGACTAGCCTAGCAGTTGTTGGTTTGCCGCTGAAGTAACTCATGCCTTATTCCCAAGAAAACCTCGAACGACCTTCAACGATGCAATATTGAATGTTGCATGCATCAACAATTAACAATTGTGATTGAATTATAATAGAATAATGAAACGTTGAGTGAATAACTCTCAACTTATTAAGGCGTTCACATGATAAAACTCGTCTATGTGCAATTTTTTTATACAAATGGATCATATGAATCAAATGTTGAAAATTATACATTCGCACATAGACGAACGACTTATTGGCATTCATTCGTGTAATATTAAATGTTGCATATATCAACAATTGACAATCGTTGTTTCTATGGTATATAGACAAATGAATCGTCTAGTGAATAACTCTCAACTATTGATGTATTAACATGATAAAATTTGCCTATACTAACATACGAATGACATTTAATCGATTGATAAAGTGTTAAAGTTCATATAAATCAACCGTGAATTACTCATTCATACATTACAAATTGAGAATCGTGCCTGAAACGTTTGCCTCTTATCACTTCCAAATCAACCGTGAATTACTCATTCATACATTACAAATTGAGAATCGTGCCTGAAACGTTTGCCTCTTATCACTTTCATTATACTATTTCATTTGCTTTGTAATTGGATATCATATATTCACCTACACCTACACCGACACCTACACCTACACCTACCAATCTTTGAAGGCAAGGGGCTTGGGTTTGTATTAGAAATATTCATTATAATACATAGTTTATTTTGTTCTTTGTAGGAAATTTCTTATATGAACTGCAAGACATTAACGTTATTTATATTTTTGAAGAAAACAAAAAAGGAACATGAGGAGGGAGAAGCAACCTTTCTCCTCTTTCGAAAAAAACTTTTCTCCTCTTTAACCCTTGTGATACGCTTAACCAACACAAAGACTTAGAGAACAAGACAAAATATCAAAATATCATCACTCAATATAAATATTTTAATCGTACCAAATCTTAGATCAAATATCTGCCAATTATTATTAATAAACTCACATGAAGGGTTAGTGCAATAAACTTGAAAATTTAAATGATTAAAATATTAATACGTGTTATATTAATTATGTATGAGAGATTGAGATTCAGGTCGATCAAACTCTCTTAGTGTGATTTATCATGGCTGTTATTGTAAAATTGCTTGTTGAAGACCGTAACTTAAGTAACTCATTGTGTAATACAAGATATATGAAAGTAAAAATCGTTCGAAAATAGTAGTTCAGTTCAAATTAGGGAACAAAGCAATCAATTGTATATATGTGCAATTTTTAGGGTTAGTGTAATGTGATGTTTTTAAATCTTATGTTCTAATCATCCGTTGCAGCTGAAAATACTCATCCAATTCATTTTAACTAAATAAAAAAGACTTTAATGTGTAATGAGATATTAAGAAATATGACACACCGATTATTTGACATTATAGGTTTGGTGTCCTCAAGGCACAGGTTGTTGTCACTTAGCCATACTTTTTGGATCGCGACAATATTGCTTCTAAACACGATTCGAAAATACTAGTACTTCAATATTTACTTATATTTCATCAAACATTCCATCTAAAATGTGAATTAGTGAAGGAAAAAAAGTGGGAGTTCGTTTTTGCGTTAGATTTTTTATTTTGTTAATTGTTAATATGGGTACGGTTTGATTAGAGCGGGAGATAGTTTACTGAATTGCGGAATGACGTTTGCTTTTGTGTTCGGCCTCAGAAGGTGGTCAGTTGGTCCCTACCTAGGAACAACGACCAGAAATCCGTACAATCACACGTGTCCAACGTACAATTGAAGGACCACTTAGAAATAGGTGTCACTTTTAGAGAATCATGTTCGTACAACTGTAAAAAGCAGCAGGGAAAGGGAGATGGGGACCACAAATGCAATTGCAAACGGAGTCTTTAGAATCCACAGTGTCCTAGATTGGATCATTGGATAGTGGAGAGAGAGAGAAGAAGAGAGAGAAAAAAAATTAGAGGCGTTGGCGGCTGAAGTCACAGCAGGCCCTTCACGCACGCCTGTTCGCGGTCCCTCTTCCTACCAGCAGGCCCGAGGGCCTTACTTATTATTAATGGAACACAAGAAGGGCTTCCACTTCGTCGTTTTATCCTTGGGCATGAATTGCAGGGCCCACTTACTCAATCATCCAATTCCCAATGTTCAATTTTGATTAGTGAATTAATTTCAATAAAGAACGAGATTGATATTATTTTCTTATATCCTTGGATCGAAATTTTAATTACTGATTATGGATTACCGAGTTATGTCTGATAGTTGATGAGATGTCGATCAATTTTCATCAATGATCCTGGTTTAATTGGGACTTTTAAATAATTTAGCCGTTTGCATATGCATTTTGCATGTCCCAAGGTCTACATTTGGTGTTGCCAGTGAATGACCTAGTAAAGGAGAACATTTCAAGTCTCGAATAATAGTGACAATTCGCATGTTCATGCATAAATATGCACAAAGAAGCTCTTTATATTTGAGTATTCGAAAATTGATGTGTGATATTTGAGCGGCGAACGCCTTTTTACTGTGCATTTTGAATTTAGTGAATAAACTGTAACGAGTCACAACTGGCTCAATCGAGATCTTTGTATTAAAGAAGAGGTAAAGGTTGAAGGGTCACATCTTTTTTGAATTGTATCGGAGGCCGAAAGAATCAGGGCAAATGCAGGCATGCACAGGGTGTCCCTTCTATTAAGACAGATCCAAGGCAGTACTCAGTGGTCCAGTGCACAACAGTGGGAGATGGGTGAATCTGATCTGATCGACAAAATCAGTGGGCCCCACCCGCTCTGTCTATGTTTGCTATCTTGGATCTCATCCCTGTAATTTCACACATTTTTTTCTTTCTAATTCCTGTTTGCTTGCCAAGTACCAAATAAACAATCCAATGTTGCAATATTCATCAATCTCGAAGCAAGATGAGGCCCAGGCCTAGAACCAGATCAAAGGTCAAGGCAAAGCCCAACTTTCATTATCTATTGTTTTGCTCTGGCTGCAAATCTGCAATTGAGCAAGTAGGGTCCTTAAACACTGAAACAGATCAAATACCAAGTCCAATTTTAGGAGTTATGAGGCTTCAGGATTTGACAATTACCAGTATGAGATAATCTATATGTTTCACAATCTCATTACACATTATATAACATTTGATTTGATCTTATTGCTCCACGTTTTGGTGATTCGTATTGGATTGAATTGAATAATTCATCAAATTCAATGTATTTTGAAAAGAGAAGCGAATATTTTTTCATTCTAAAGGGAATAGACATAAAATGAAACTTATCGTATACAATTCGCTCAAAATATAGTAGGATTAGGAGATATATGTTTCATTTTTTTTAGCTAAATCGCTTAGAACGAAAAAAAAATTCACGTTTACTTTCAAAATACATTGAATTTGATGAGTTATCCAATCCAATATGACTCACCAAACTTGACCAACCTTCTCATTAAAAGACTAACCTCACAATTTAACAAGTAAATCATAGGCTAACCTACCTGGAAGCATCAAATGAATTTCAAGCAGCAAACATATAGCAAAACAGAAGCAAGTTCTGCTCTTTAAACTTTAAGCTAGCATAACATTGCAGCAACAGAAGCACCATCAGTAAATTAAATATGCAATCCATGAATGATATACAAAGTCACTTTATGTCACATGATCAGTGTCTTCAGTTTCATAACTTATGTCTGAAGAATTCCTATATTTCTACTTTGGGTTTTTCAATGTTTACTTAGCAATGCTCCTCATAAAAAGGGTTACTTTATAACATTTGGAAGAAAGTGAACAGAAATTGAAGCTCATGTGATTTTCCAATGAATCATCAGTTGACTTGGATAGAATCCACAGCAGCCTCATGTGATTTAAGGTTTTTCTATGAAGGATTTGCTTCATCTAAGTTTTGTTCACAATAACAGGATAGCATATAGCAATGTTCTTTTATCAGTATGTTTTGTTTTCAATGCTATAATATCTGCCATTCTGCCTGACTCTAAACCGAAACTCACATTCATAAAAACATGATTCTAAAAGACCATAATTTGCATTTACTGGTGATTACGAGACCTTGAAATTATGAGAACCAAAAGCATAAAATGCATGAAGCATCATGTTAAACAACTGAATCTGTATGTTCTCATTACAAAATCTTTGCAGAAGAAGGATTTACGTACAATTACAAGACTCTCAACAAAATCATCGCGAACAATGATAGCAGCTATATATATGCATGGTAATCAATGTAGATCTACATTGTATGATGAAATTAAGGAAGACTAGGAGGAGAAAGGGAAGGCTTTGCCACCTTGAGCTCACCAGAGTCACTGATATAAACAGTCTTGAGAGGCTTGTTCCACAGAGCCCGAGCATTCATCGCTCTCTCATCCCCAAGAAACTCTGCAAAGTCGTTGAATTGCTGTATTTTCTCTGATGGTCTGTATGTAGGTATAGCAGCTATGGCCGTCACAACATCCATACCTTCATAACCAAAAACAGAACACAAATTAATTAAAGGGTTAAGCTCAAATTCTAAAACAGGTAAAAAAATAAAATCTTTTGGAGATTGCAAACCTTCGAGCACTGAGCCGAAGACAATGTTCTTGTAATCGAGGCCGGGGCATGGGCCGGGCCCAGTGGTGATGAGGAACTCAACATTTCGGTAATCTGGGTCGAGCTTGATGTCGTCCTCGTCGTCGTTCTCGGAGAGGTTGAGGGAGAGGAGGCCGGGGCGGGAATGTGTCAGGGAAAAGGACTTGGAATCGACGGTCTCGGTGTTTCGGGCGAGGTTAGTGGGACGGCGGACGTCGCCGGGTTTGTCGCCTTGGTGGCCCGCGAGGAAGAATTGGCCCGGGAAGAGCTTGTGAACGAGAGTGCCTTTGTAGGCGCAGGAGGTGCACATGGACTTGAAGTTGGAGACGGTGAGGGGGACGAGGTGACCGTAAAGGCCGAGGACGATGCGGCCTAGTGGGACGGAGTCGGGGCAGAGGGCGGGTTTCGGGTCGGGTGAGGAGGACGGGCGGAAGTAGGAAGGGCAGAGGCTGAAATCCATGAAGACGCGGTCGGTGATGGTGGTGTCCGGCGGCGTTGGTGGAGAGGCTATAGCGAAAGATGGTGGTGGTTTGATAGTGAGGGACAGTGGGGTGGAGAGGAGGAAGGAGCGTCGGGTCAAGTGAGTAATGGGCTTCGGGTTCGGGCTTTGGTGGTGGTGGTGTGAGAGAATGGGTGGTGGACCCGGCGGTGCCGTTACAGAGCAGCCCATTAGGTTAGTTGGGTTGGATCGAGCATTGTTTTGGGATTTGGGGCTTTGGAGGTGACCGAGAGGCTAGCCACGGAGGGGATGATGTGGGGCCTACCATTTTTTTTTTCTTTCAAAAGATGGTGGGGCCTACTTTTGGATAATTAATTAATTTGGAATGCCAAATGCCAAATGCCAATTTCATTTCTTTTTTTTCTCACAACTACCAGGAAGCTCTTGACATGGAGTCTCTGAGTTTGTCGGGCATTTCTCGATTCAATAAAAAAAGGTACACAATTTGACTCTCTCTTCCAATTTTTTGCCTGAAAGTTTGACATTTTGATTCAAATGCCATTGGCCCGGGGCTAACAAAGATAAGGGCGCCAAAAGCTTCATTTTTGGGGACCGATGAGAAAATCTAAAAGTCGATGTTTTTTTATAATTTTATGTCTGAAAGTTTGGCATTTGAATTTTGTGCTCGTAGACAGAATTTCTCATTGAATAAATGTCCTTAAAAAACCAGAAAGTAATTTTGAAGCTTTTCAAAAGCTCGTTGCATTTTGTAGTGCTATTTTATAGAAGCAGGTGAGCTTTTTAACCATGTGGAGAGTTTTGAGAGAAGTTTCAAGCTTTTCAAAATTTCCGTTGAAAACGATTATCCCTAGGATATTGTCACTTTTGAGTAGGCTTGGATCCGCCCTTCTTATTCTATGAGAAAATTATGGGAACGGATGCAATAACGGTTTCTTGTCTTGGGTTTTGTCTGTGTTGGCATGACATAGATACAACTGCTGTATTTTGGATGTTATGGGAATGGATGCAATAACGGTTCATTGTACGAAGTTGTTCACTAAGTTAACTAACAAACCTTGTTTGCTTCACAGAAACAACCTAACTTTTTTGATCAGAACCATGCCTTCCTTTTTTTTTTTAATTCCTCGTAGAATTACCCCAGCAACACAAATGAGACCAAATTTTCTCCTTGTCTTCGACATAGACTACATAGTGAATAGACTAACCACTAGGTTGCTAGGGACTCGAATTAAGTACAGAAGAAAACAATTATACACACATATGACATGGTTTGTGTGTTCAATGAAAAAAGGATGACAAATGAACTCATAGTTTGGAAATCTGAGGTAATTGTGTAATTTAAAAGTGAAAACCAAAAACGAGAATCATCGCGCGCGAGTGGTTTGGCTGGAGTGATTTTTCCAGGCAGCTTACCTATTGCTATATTCATTACCATAAGTTATGTTTGACTGAAATCTGAGATTAAGCTATCAGTTTGCTGCTGTATGATACTTCAAAAAGTAAATCTGGTTTTGTAACCTTTCGAATTTGCCATTTAGTTGCTTTTGAGTAAGTGATCTTAGCAACCTGGTCCATTGTATTGCTTTATATTCCATGGAATTTAGTGAACGATGCAGATTTCTAGCTTTGATCTCACATGGTGATTTTACCTTTTCTTATTTCGCCTACCAACTAAAAAAAGATGTGAAAAAAAGAAGAAAAATTTGCTGGGCTTCCTGCTCCAAGCGTTCTTCTGGGTATCTGACTAAGTAGGAGTTGCTTTGGTTCCATCATAATACTTCTCTTTCATCTCCAAATTAAATGAGTCGTAGAATGAATAGAAAATGTTCCATCCAGTGCCCAAACTTGAAGGTGTTTAATTGTTGTCGGGTGTTGCAGGCTATGTATAATCTCTAGGAAATGACCCTTCTGCGGTAAATATAGAAAAGATATACCATAGAAGAACCATATGATATAGAAAGGAAAAAGATAAAAAAGGAGAGGAAGAATATTACTCTTTTCATCTTGAGGGACATAATAACTGAGGAAGAAAAGTTTGCTGATTTTTATAGGGTTTCCTATTTGTATCTTGCACATGTTTCTGCTTCTTCGTATTACTTATGATGAATACAAATTGAAATATCTAATGCATGACTAGGAAATGCAGAGATAGAGATGAAAACTGCAAAGAAGTAAAGCACTTACCAAATAGTATCGAAAGTTTGCCTGTCTCAGGCCAGCCTTTACCTGGCAGATTATGTCATGTTACCCATCTTTTGATCCTTAACTGCCAGAGGTTACTTAGTTCTGGGTTCCCTTACCATGTGATCCATGTAATTTTATATGGTGAAGCTTGTAGAGTGATGATGTAATGGTTAGTTATACATATTAAAATAGGTGAAACAAATGAGACTTAGTTCCTTACTCCATTGGATGAGAATGGTTATCAAAGGACTGAAGGAGGAAGTGGAAGATAAAGGTCGGAGCTTTAGAAGATTTAAAAATATTCAGATGTATATATGCTAGTCTGAGGTGACAGACTCTTCCTATGAAACAAATATGTTGTATTTTCCAGCCCATGATGAGGTCCCTAAATCTATTAGGAATAATAGTCTTAGAGGATAGAAATCCCACCCCCAATAGGAAATTGTTTTCCCAATTGGAAAGATACCATTTCTTTCTCAGCAAATATGATATAAAGATATCTGAAAACCACCGGAATTTTATCTTTCTTTGAAACACTTAGTTGGACCCACAAAATTTGTATAATGCAAAACACAATGTGGTCCACAATTTGCTTTGAAAATCGTCCTCAAAGGAGTTTAAAATCATGTTAATTGACATGGACACAAAATACATTAACACATATCCCACTGTTCCCGACAACCCCACTACATACCCGATATACCTCGAGTTGTGCAGAACCCTGTGCTGCGCGTAGACAGCCTAAACGACCCGACGGAGAAAACCCTCGACACCAGAGTCGGAGCCCTCAATGAACCAGCGGAGCAAAGCCCCTTAACGCCAGTCGGAGAAACATTGACCATCGGGGACAGAAAACCAATGAAAACCAAATCCGTGTTTTGAAATCTTTGTTTCTTGTCCTAAGCCAAAGTCATTGAAAATCATTTATGCCCCAAAACCAATAAATCACAAATACGGGTCTAATCCAAAAGCATAAACTCAATAATTATCACATCAAGACAACATAAAAATAGAGTCCCAAACCAGGCCATTTTCCCAAAACATATTTTCACTAAAATTGTTACAATAATACATAACAGCATTTAATTCAAAAATACATTTATGCATGCATTTCAGTTTATAAAACCAAAGTCCACTCATCACACGTCCAAGCAAGCTCAATCCCGAGTTGTACGCTCCTCCGAAGTTCCTGGAGCAATATCGCCTGTCAATGTTAACAATCGGGATTACCGGCTAATAACAAAAACCCTATATTTAAACTCCCTAAACCCCGGGAGGTCCGCTTGCGTCACCCTAAAAACGCAGCAACTTCGGACACTCAAAACTACCCTTAAATGACGTCCGATTAATCCGAAAACTGCGCCAACAGATTCGAAATGTTGAAAACTAGCTGACACGCGTCGCCATGACTCCAGAACCGGTGCCACGCTCCCCCACGCACCGTCACGAGCCCCTATGCACCGGTACCATTCACTGCGAAATATTCTGTCGCTCTGACGGAATATGCCAACGTCGTCAGCATATTCCGTCAAATCCTGACGGCGTCAATTGACTGTTAAGTCAACTGACTGCTAATTGTGTGGCTAGGTGGCACCCACGTGGCTGCCAGGTGGCATGCGACGTCAGCACCATCTGACCGACCTAGTCGTTGGGGTCTCGTCGGAGAAAACGGTCGCACTGCCGTCCGTCGTCATCTCGCCGGAGAAGACGGCCGTGCGGCCGTCGCCGGAAAACCCCATTTTCGGGCGACCTTGGATTTTTCCTAACTTTTTCAAATCCCAACCATTTTTCATGAATTATACGTCTAAATCTATCTACTCGAACCTAGGAACTCAAATGTGACCTCAAAACACTAATCCCGTTCCTGTGCTGGTCGAAAAATCGATTTGAACTTTCGATTTTTCCTTTCCTCGGTCTGGCGTCTCCCGTGGGTGCCTCATCCGATGGTTTGTACGGTTGTGTTCGTGGGAAGGAGGAGATTTCGATTAGTAACACTAGAATGGAAGACTTGCCTTTGAATCAAAGTTGAACTTTCTGGGTTTTTGGTGTTTTGTGTTGCACGGGTTCGAGAGGGGAATGGGTGGTCCAGAGAGAAAGAGAGTGAAAATGAAGATGAAGATAAGATCAATTGGGTTTTAAAAATATCTACCTCTGCCAAATTACCAAAATGCCCCTGACCTTATAGACCCGAAACTTTCGCACACAAACTCCGTTTTCCGCGTGCTGCCTGTCTACGAACTCGTGATTTTGAGACCTATGCAACGGTATCCGAAACACAGCCTAAAGTGTCTCGAAACAAAATTTGACTTTCACGCCTTTTAACAACCAAGGGTAAATTCGTCTTTTTGCAAAATAATTTACAAAAATTCAATAATTACATTTTCGAGTTGTTACATAGTGGAAGAATGTTGTTGCTGCCCCGTGGACGTAGGCACATAGCCGAACCACGTTAATTATAGGTGTTGTTTATCTTCTTGTTTATTTTCTTCGATTTCCAAAGTTTTGTTTGTCTTTCCCATTCTTAAACGAAATCACAACAATTGGTATAAGAGCAACAAAGTTGCTGATTGTCGTTTAGAATGGAGGGAGCGAATAACACCATGATTAAACTGACCGGTGCTAACTGGGTGACCTGGAAATCAAGAATGGAGGACATGCTTTATTGCAGAGATCTTCATGAGCCAATTGAAGGTGTTGCAAGCAAGCCGGAAAGTAGGTCAAAAGCTGATTGGACCAAGATGAATCGAAAAACTATGGGTACGATTAGACAATGGATTGATGATAGCGTCTATCACCATGTATCTAAAGAAACTGATGCCGAAGCCCTTTGGAAGAAGTTGGAATCCCTCTTTGAGAAGAAGACCGCTGCCAAGAAAGCATTCCTTATGAAAGAGAATGTCAACATGAAGTATGCGGAAGATGTTCGCATGACTTGGCACTTGAATAACTTTCAAAACGTGACCAATCAGTTATCCACTATGCGCTTGACAATTGAAGATGAGCTTCTAGCACTATTGTTGCTAGGATTCTTGCCATATGATTGGGACACCTTCGTTGTAAGTGTGAGCAATTTTGCTGCTAATGGTGTCTTGACAATGGACGATGTTAAGGATAATCTGTTTAATGAAGAAACAAGGAAAAAATCTTTAGAAACTGACCATGGAAAACTCTTAGTCACAGAGACCAAAGGCAGGAACTCTGGTGAGTCAAAATTCAGTGGTAACTGCCACTATTGCGGGAAGAAGGGTCACATGAAGAAACATTGTCGTAAATGGAAAAAGGAACAAAAGGAAGGAGACAATATTGCGGGTGTTGTGACTTGGGAACAAGGAGAGCTTCTTTAACACCACACCAGCGATGGATTCTAGCAAAGAAGTCTGAAATTGCCTTTGCCAAAGAAGATGAGAAGTGCGATCAGGGGGAGCCTGATCAAGAGAAGTGCGACTAGGGGGAGCCTAGTAATGAGAAGTGCGATAAGGGGGAGCCTGATGAAGAGAAGTGCGATTAGGGGGAGCCTAATCTTGAGAAGTTCAGTCAAGGGGAGCTTGATCAGAAGGAGAAATCCTACATTGGTATACCTCCCTCATGGTCTGGAGGGGGAGATTGTTGTATTTTCCAGCCCATGATGTGGTCCCTCAGTCTATTAGGAATAATAGTCTTAGAGGATAGAAATCCTATTCCCAATAGGAAATTGTTTTCCCAATTGGAAAGATACTTAGAATCCAATTATGATTAGGATTCCTAATTGAAGGCCATTACTGTGGCTATAAAAGGAGGGCTGCTTTGCTAGTTTGATGTGTCCAATCAGTTAGCAAGAAAGGAAGATTGTGTTATACCACTCAAGGTGTTTGAGTGAGAGAATATCGATAGGGCAAAGTTTGTAAGGGAGAGAAGAAAAGAGATAAGAGTGTTTTGTTTCTGTTTCTTGTTCTTTCTAGTTGTTCATCAAGCCTTAATTCTAGAGGCTTGGTAAGATAATTCGTTGTACCCATTATTGATATAGTGGAAGTTTGTTGTTACTGCCCCGTGGACGTAGGCACATAGCCAAACCACGTTAATTGTTGGTGTTGTTTATCTACTTGCTTATTTTCTTCGATTTCCAAAGTTTTGTTTGTCTTTCCCATTCTTAAACGAAATCACAACAAAATAGGCATATGAGCCCAACATTTATTGGCATCCTTTATGTGCAGTATATGAAAGTAGGACATGATGTTTACAGGAAGAGAAATGGTTGAAAGATTGAACAAACAAGTGTTCCCATCTGGACTATTTTATCTCAAAAAAAACTGTATGTCCAGATATAGGGATATATAAACAGATAAATGAAAGATTACTTCTCAATTCCTGACCTTTTTCTTCAAACTATGTCCTTGACATGACATGGCGCATTTGGGCCTGCGTTGCTCCATATTGACAAACCACAGAGAAGACTGAGACTGTTTCTTTGGGAATGAAATGTTGGTTTGTTGGGGACATCCGTTGGAGCAAGTACCCTTCAATTTGTGCAGTGCGCAACCACAATTTCGATGGTACGGCCTATGCTCAATTTCCATGTCATTTATTGATGTACTTACTTCAATGAGACATTGAAGCATCATAGCAGCTATTCCATTGGACATTTCTCCTATACCCCTTTTCTTTCCTAAAATTTCTTTGTCGAGGTATGTGTGTATTAAATTTCTTAAAATTCTGCTTGCTTTTTTTACATATGATTTTTTTTCAAGTGCTTTTTTTGTTACATATTTATATAGAACAAGGATTTTGTTTCTTCACGAGAGTGTTGGAGCAACCAAGAGTAGAGTTTTTGTTAGTTTTATTACCCCGTTGAACTCAAGAGAACTTAGAACTTTTGTGCTGTTTCTTGCAACAGCATTATTCTCTTTACCTTTTGTTTTCATCTGCCCTTGTCAAAGTTGTTATGCCGCAAGGCAATTGTTTTTCCTTGAGTTTTGCCCACACACATGGGAACAGAGAGAGTCAAGACAAGTAGATTTTCTTGTTTTAAGCTTTAGCCATTGTTGTAAATGTTGGACTTTAACATAGTTTTATCCATAATAACGTCGTTTAACTTTTCTCGTTAGCAATTGTATTGTTATCAGTGTTAATCTGTTGACTGTTCCTATGCAACTACATCTCGGTTTTGCATGGTGTCACTGTCCTCTCTCCCTCTCTCTTGATCATTCTGTTACGTAACACAAGTAGAACAGTAGTCAGTTTTGGCTTTGAGTGGAAGGGCCTACCACTTTCAAATGGCTTTAACTTGTACTTTTTTCACCAGAGGTTAACAATGACGGTTCTCAAATCTCAATTACACTAGTATTTTGTCTTTTAATTGTTTATAAAACCATTACAGTAAAGGTGGTGATTACTTTCAAAATACTTGTTTAACTGCTTTAATTAGTTTCATGTAATTTCTGTGACCTTGTAAGTAAAGCTGCTTATTCCGTTTATTTTGAGAAACAATGTTCTGATATGATATCTGCTATGCATTTTTTGCATCGGAAATCCGTATGCTGGTTTGTACGATGAATTTTTTGTGATAAGTTGATAACACTATGCAACTGTTTTGTATTTAGTTAGATCTGTAGGTGAACTTGTCATAAATTTCAAATATAGTTCTCACGTATCTGAGGAACTTAAGTACTTTGAGCCTATTTTAAATTCAGCCAATCGAATGTTTGGAATTTTATACTAGATCATGCATTTAGTTCGCATATAAATCACGACTGTCATGCATCCCAATCTTCATTGTTGCTTCATTATTAATTTGCATGGTGCATGATGGGGCTGCACGTACTTGCCTCTCTCTGTTTGTATTTTCCTCTTTCACTGACAATTTAAGCTTTTAGAGTTGAGTGGTTAACTAAATTTTATGAGACTAATTGAGAATGATCTGATATGATTGTTCTGATTTAATCTTGCAGTTCTTTTGTTGTTGTGAGTTACTTTATAGAGGATGAAAGTTGAAATTGAGAAATAATTTAATCGTGAGAATACAGAGACAATATTTCAATGCTATTTTTACATTAGCTTTCTGTCTATCTGAATAAAAAAATTACTGGTAAAGAATCAGTTTGTTTAGTTGTTAAAAATCTCAGTTTGTAAAAGATCTTAATTGCAGGTGATGTTCAAAACCACAACTGTTTAATATCTGCAGAAGGGCAAAGGGAAAGTTTTTTTATCTGCAATGCTGTCATGCATTAGGACAATGCCAGTCAAAATTTTATCTGTTTCTTCCCAGATATATGTGACAAAATCTTTAAAAACGATACCGTAGAAGAAAAATAGGACATTTATAATGGCTGGCAAGTTTTGATGGCATTTTTATTTTTTTTAGTCAAACAAAAAAGAAGGGATGAGAAATATATAAAAATGAATTGTTTATTTTAATATCATTATTTTCATCTTCCCTTCCCTCTTTGTGTCTTCTCATTTTTAAATATTTTTCTAATCTCTTCATCTCTTTTCTATCTCCAACTAGAGTCTCTTTTTTCTTCTTACTGTTTTGCCTGCATATTTACATATAAAACTATAAGTTGCCTAGCAAACTTAAATAATTAATGCCTGCATTTTGTCCGTACTGTTCTAGCTAGAGCTGGAGCAACGTTAACAAAGTAAATTATAGAATTTAAGATAACCAACAATAAAAATAGAGACTGTAAAATTAGGAAAGAAAGAGTCTTGGGTTGAATAAGTCTGGTTTATCAGTTTATGTATATGCAGTTTCAGTTGTATTGGACAAGGGTGACAATGCTTAATTACAGCAATATGTACTCTGTAGAATTTACATGGATGAAGGTAGAAGAAATTATAACTAACCAACAGGCACCAATTTCTCGAAATCAATTTGATCTTGAGAAGTACTAGTGCTGGAGTACTTAGGACAAGAATAAGATCGTGAGAAACTAACACACACCCTTGGAGTGAAGGGCACAACCGAAATTCTTATGGTAAGGCCTTCGCTCAATCTCTGTGTCCCGCATTGACAGGCTTCCTTCAAACACACACTGAAACATCATCCCGGAAACTCCAGCTGCACTAGTCATTTTCTTCTTTTCTATAAACTTCCGTCAATCACTCAGACTTTCTCTCTGTTCCCTAATTCTTTTGAATCTCTGACGTCTGTGTTAAGGCTGTGAGAAGTGTAGCTAAGTGTTTTGTGTGTTGACAGTGTTAAAACTTCTGCATGGTTTCTAAGACATTTATATACAAGATATTGTGGGAGAAATCAAGAAAAATATTTTTGCCTATTGTTCTCACGTACTCTTGTTGAACTCGAGACAAGTTTAGTAACATGAGATTCTTGCTAAAGTGGAAAGGGAATTAAGAAACTAAGACAAGCGTTTTTCTCTAGGGGACAGTTAAGCCTTGAACTCGACTTGGCTCTATGTTAGCGGCTTGGCTTTGGAATCTAAGTATTGGTGGGGCTTGGGATTTTAGCATAGGTTGATCCGCAGAAACGTTACTAACCCAACTAGTTATCCCATTTATAATTAATATTAATTATGCATGGTTGGTGGCTAAATCTATGCAACAAACAAACAGAGGTCTTAGTCGAGCATCAATTTTTTGTTATAAAAATAAAACTAAACGACCCTCTAATCACTCACGTGGAAACCTAATGTGATTTTGTACTTTAATTGTATTAAATTGTGAACCACTTAGTGTTGATATGGTGGATCTTTTGTTTTGCTACTATTTTGTTTGTCAAGTTTTCATCGAGAGTCCTTGCCTTGCATCATGCTAAGAGCTTGAATTTGTTCAGTGTTTGAATTTTGTCTGTTTGAAACGTTTTTGAAACTACTGTCCAATCTTGGAGGTTGTTAACGTTTTTAACTTCTTTGATACGATTTTTATAGTTATGACTTCACTCCTTTAAGGAAAGAGACAAATTGCATTCAACTTAGAAATCAAAGTAGAATGTTACTTAGTCTTGGTTTGGCTTTGAAATTCATTATATGAAGTTGCCAATTAAGTTAATTAACCTTGTTTGCTTTACAGAAGCCAAATCTTTGTAACTTATTTGATTGCAACCATGCCTTTCGTTAAACTTAAATACCTCGTGTTATTTGGATGGCCTGGAAAAGGAAACAAAAGTGAACTTTACGAGCTGTTCCATTGTCGAAACAAGAAATATTTCGTCAAGCCCATGTTACGAGTTATAACAAATTTTGTTTCTCTGATAAGTTTCGACCTTGTTCATCCATGTAAGCTGTTTATCTCATAGAACTCTTTTGTCTTGTTTGCTCCCTTTTAACTATATTTTTTATTTGTATGGAACGAGGATGCTGGTTCTTGCAAAAACATCATTATTCTGTGTTGGTCTGGTCAAGGTAGTTATGCAACGAGGCAATTTTTTTTTCTTGAGAAATTCAGCTTCTCAATGTGGGGCCTTAAATTTTTTCTTTGTATGGAACGAGGATGCTGGTTCTTGCAAAAACATTATTATTCTGTGTTGGTCTTGTCAAGGTAGTTATGCAACAAGGCAATTGTTTTTTCTTGAGAAAATCAGCTTCTCAATGTGGGGCCTTAAGTTTTGCCTATACACACACGTCGCACTCATAGATTTCGTTATAATTGCGGGGTTTAAGCTTAGTTTTCTCCATAATAACGTCTTTTAACTAATCTTGTTTCTAATTATATTGTGACTGTTTCTATGCAACAGCATTTTGGCTTTAGTATAGTGTCATCTTTCTCTCTCCCTCCTGTTTTTGGTGAGGATCATTCTGTTAATTGAAACTGCAGACCCCTCTTGTCATCTTTCAAGACATTTGTATTGCTTTTCTTAACTTTAACGTTTCCCCTTGATGTTAACAATGACGGGTCTCAATGGCTCTCTCTTGCACATTCCTATTTGAAAGAAAGAAAAGAAAAGGAAACTCTTTTCCTTCTTCTTGTTTTGCCTATATTTTTATATACATATATTGTTTGCCTTGAACATTAACTAATTGAGGCCTCCATTTTGTCCATCCATGCAAATATAGTTGCACTGTCTAAGAAATGGTATGTTTTCTTTTTACTGCCCATGTAAAAATAATTAGCCATGATCTTCATCTCAGAAATTTTGTTAAAGACGAAGAAACTAAAATTTAAAGAAAAAACAACTTTTTCATGGCTAAGTTGGTAAATTATTCTAGACAGTAGAATTAGCATGATGGTAAGTGAAGGAGTATATGACCTAAGACAGTCAGAATCTTAGGTCCTTGAAGCAGTCTGTTTGTATGTATTAAACTTGAGAGAAACGTGACAATTTTTAATTACAGGATTATGTACTCCGTAGAATTTACATGGGTGAAGGAGTAGAAGAAGAAATTAACAAACCCACGAGCACGAATTTCTCAGAACCAATTTGATCTTGAGTAGTTCTAGTGCTGGAGTTCTAAGGACAAGAATAAGATCATGAGAAACTAACACTTAAAATTGCTTCTTACTTCCTAAACTCACCCGTAATCATCCATCTGGCCTCTGAAAGGTGTCCATCTATTGTGAATGAAACAGGGAATTAGGCCCATTAACACTTTCCCCATTTCTGGTGGATGTGGATGTGTCGCGGACAGGGAGAGAAGAGGATTTGGAAGTTGCTGCTACCTTCATACGCAAGGAACCATTATTCCATTTCTTTGAAAAGGAGATGTTCCTTCTTTGAGGACAAGCATTGGAGCAAACACTTCCCTTGGACTTGTGAAGCGCACAGTCACAGTTCTTATGGTATGGCCTTCGCTCAAAGTCCATGTCCTGCATTGATAGGCTTCCTTCAAATGCACACTGCAGCATCATACCAGAAACTCCTACGGTAGTCATTTCTTCTCTCGTCTCTTGTACTAAATTGTGTGTAAGGCTGTGTAGCTACGTGTGTTTGGTATGGTAATTGTGTGGTGTGTTTGACTGTTTTTGAAACTTTTGCATGCTTTCGAAAACATTTATATAGGAAAGGGGATTAATGTATGATAAGTTTGTTATGGGAGAAATCAAGAAAAAACTTTGTGCTATTGTTTCTACGTACTCTTGTTGATCGAGACAAGTTTGGTTAGTTTGGGATTCTTTTACAAGTTTGGTTAGTTATAGGATTCTTGACAAGGTGGAAAAGAGACTAAGACAAGCGTTTGTTTCTAGGGAAAATTCTGAGGGATCCAATCTTTCTACAGAGATAGAAATAGAGACAAAAATAGAGAAACACTTTGCGGCTTGGCTTTGGCATTTAAGTATTAATTATTGGGGTTTTAGGTTGTTAGCATTGATTAATCCGCTGAGGACGTTATTTACCTAACATGTTAGAACGTCTGTTTTTTTTATTATTTGGCATTGTTGGCGGTTGATTCTATGCAAACTAACTAACTAACTAACTAACTAACATAGGTCTGAGTCGGGCATCATTTTTCCTTATTGAAGTAATCACTCACGTGGAAACATAATATGGTTTTGTGGTTTCATAATAACAATAGTTTGCTTCACTTAGAGTTAATATGTTGGTTCTTCGGTTCATGCCACAACAATCTTTTGAGACCAGTGATTAACAAATATTAGGTTGACTTTTGAACTTGATATCTTTGTCATACAACTGAGTTTGTTAAACAAGCAGCAGATTGCCCTCTGATCAGTTGCATTTATGGTTGATTGTGAGAGTTTTATAAACTTTAAATACCATGCGTAGTCACAGTTAATCAGATTCTCTAGTATCAACTAATTCATTTACCAATACTATTATAATTAGGAGTGATAAAAAGTTGTCTTTCTTGGCATAATCTTGCAATGTTAATTTTTTTTCTTTTTCTGGTGTGTCCAATGATATCTTGTCCATTTTATCTATTTGACTGCGTAGTTTCATTCTGGTTTTAGTCTTTTAGATGATATCTTCGTTCGCTTTGAGTCTCCTTTGCATAACAAGAACAGATTCTGAAATTTTTCGTCCGAAAATCAGAAAATGCAGTGATTTATAGAGGCCAATTCCATTCATTTAACTTATATGACATTCACTTGTTCACACAACTTTGTGAGATATTGTTCGCATAGTCCACAATACATCTCCATATTGAAGACTTTCTCGAGGGGAAGATGTGAGACAATATAAAAATGGTTTTTTAAATGAAAACTAAAATATTTTAAAATTCTCTTGATATTTAAAAAATAATAACTATATTTACTTTTCATCGTTTTTACCTTTTCTTTTGTTGACATCTTCTCTCAACTCTCGTTTCTTTCTTCTGTATTTGATTTTGCCAGAAAACATAAAACAAATAACAAGTTCATCGAAGTGGTCAGGAGAATCTGCCTTCTCCATTTGATGGTATCTATGCCTATATGCTGTATCGATTTCCACCATGGATCTTCTTTGTAGTGAACTTTGCAGTTCTTGTCCATTAAATTAAAAATATTTGAAAAAATAAAAGAGAAGAGTTTCATATAGAATCGAGGAAACTTAAATAGTGATGGCTGCATTATGTCCTGACTTACAAGTAGTTGATGATTGCCTAAGAAATGCAAAGCTTTTCTTGTTGTCTGTCCAATGTAAAACTAATTAACAATGACATTCATCTTGGAAACATTTTGAAAAGAAAACATATCTGAAAAAACAAAACAAACTTTGGTTTGCTCGAATACTAATGACATCTAAAGGTAAAGGTAACTAGCAGAAGAAAAAAAAAGGAAAAAAGACTTGACTACTTGTAGAAGAGCATATGAAAATGACAATATTTGCAGTTTCAGTTGTATTAAATTTGACAGAAATGTGACAATTTTAAGTACAGGATTATGTACTCCTTAGAATTTAGGATTTACATAGATGATGGTGAAATTAAACTAACCCACAAGCACCAATTCCTCAAATTTAATTTGATCTTGAGTAAACTAGTGCTGGAGTATAATAGGACAAGAATAAAGGTCATGAGAAACTAAGAATTAAAATTGCTTCTCACTTCCTATTTAACCTTTCAATATCTTCTAACTCACCCGGAATCAATCTTTGTGTCAAGCTACCTTCTGTAACATGTCTATCTATCGTCTATGTGACAAGGCCAATTTTTTAACCCCACTCACACTTCCTCTGGTTTCTGCAGATGTGGAAGCTGTGATGGAAATGTCACCGACGAGAGGAGAAGAGAAGATAGAAGTTGCTGATGCCTGCATGCACAAGGAACCATCAGTCTTCCATGACTGCTTCATGGGAAAGGAAATGTTCCTTTGACAAGCATTGGAGCATAAACCGCCCTTCGAGTGAAGTGCGCAACTGCAGTTCTTATGGTAAGGCCTCCGCTCAATTTCTGTGTCCTGCATTGATAGGCTTCCTTCAAACACACACTGAAACATCCCAGAAACTCCAGCTGCACTAGTCATTCTCTCCTTTTTATAAACTTCAGTCACTCACGCGCACTTTCTCTTTGTTGCTTTAATTCTTTTGAGTCTCTACAACATGCGTTATGGCTGTGAAAACTGTAGTGTTGTGTTTTGTGTTTGACTGTGTTGAAACTTGTGCATGGTTTCTAAAACATTTATATAGAAGATATTATGGGAGAAATCAAGAAAAATATTTGTTCCCACGTACTCTTGTTGAACTCGAGACAAGTTCAGTAATATGATCGAGATTCTTGCTAAAGTGGAAAGGAAACTAAGACAAGCGTTCTTTTCTAGGGCTCCAATTTTTTATCTGAGAGAAAGACAAAACCTAAAAGTAATCCAAGTATTAGTTGAGTTTCAGGCTCTTAGCATAGAATCATAGATTGATCCGCAGAGACGTTATTTACCTAACTAGTTAGATTTTTATAATTCGGCATGCTTGGCGGTTAGTTCTATGCAACTAACAAACATAGGTCTTGTTTAAGCATCACTTTTCCGTTATACTAATAAACTGCCTACTTTTTGTGGTTTTCCATTATGATATTAGTTTGCTCAACTTAGAGTTGAGATGTTGAATCTTTAGTTTTAACAATAATTTTTGTTGTGAAGTTTTCTTCAGTTGTTCTTGCCTAGCATCAATTTGTAGTTGTAAGTTTGATATACATTGTCGATACATTTTCTAACGCCTTAAATTGCTGGGACATGTTGTTTGACATGGTATCAGAGCATTCGCTATAACGTGCATGGTGAGCCTAGACCTTTATTCAGTGTCCTTTGATCAGTTGGTTTATGATTGACTGTGATGGTTTTGTTTTAAATTTTAATCATACCCAAATAAGGCTCTCAAATGTCTTGATCACTCCCTTTTTGGCTAAGAAATTTACAGGTTAGTAAGTCACAAAATTAGTCTCATAATCTTACATAACCTTGAAATTTTATCTTTTCTCCTTTCCATTTTAAGAGCAGATAGAAATTTTCTACATGCTCTTTTTTTTCGGTAATCAGAAAATCCTGTCATTTAGCCTACAATCACAATGTGAGAGACGGCCGCATTGAGGCAGCCTCGGTTCAAGACTTTCTCGGAGGGATATGAAAAATGATTTTTATAATCAAAATATTTTTAAAAACTCTTTTGTCTTTAACTCTATTTACTTTCATCGTCTCTTACCTCTTTATTTTCATTGACATCTTCTTCTGTTTTCGTTTCTGTCTGATCTCCTTCGAGTCCTCTCTCTCCTTTAGAAAACATAAAACAATAAAAGAAAAACTTCATCGGAGAGATCTCCTTAGATTCTACCTTCTACCTTCTCCATTTGATGGTATCTATGAGAGAGAAAAGACTTACCTTCATCGATCATCTTTGTAGCTTAGTTAGCAGTTCTTGTGAAAAAAGAAAAGAAAAGTAAACTCTTTTTTCTTCGATTGAAATGCTATTGAACTCACTGTGCTTGAGATGAATGTTGACCAGGTACATTGTAGATTTCGAAATTGTAGAACATTGAAAGAAAAAAGTACAAGAAAAACGAGTGTAGGATGAGGAAGAGGGTCCTCGAATTATGAACTCAAGTAGTTAGACTCTCTGGTTTAATAAGTAGGTTGAATGGAGTTTCAGTTGTATCAAAATTTGAGAGAAACGTAACAATGTTTAATTACAGGAATATGTACTCTGTTGAATTTACATGGATGAAGATAGAAGAAAGTAACCAAACCACAAGCACCAATTCCTTGAAATCAATTTGATCTCGAGTACTAGTGCTGGAGTAATATAGGACAAGCATAAGGTCATGAGAAACTAAGAATGCAATTGCTTCTCACTTCTTACTTAAGCTTTCCTTTTCTTCTAGCTCACCCGGAATCAATCATTGTATCAAGCTAGCTTCTGAAGTTGTCTATCTAGCTGTCATCTAATGTGACAAGGCCGAATTATGTACCCCACTTACACTTTATCTGTTTCCTGTGTCACTGACGAGAGGAGAAGAGAATTTGGATGCTGATGTTGCCTGGATACACAAGGAACTGTCGGTCTTCCATGACTGTTTCTTGGGAAATGAAATGTTCCTTTGACAAGCATTGGAGCAAACACCCCCCTTGGAGTGAAGGGCACAACCACAGTTCTTATGGTAAGGCCTTCGCTCAATTTCTGTGTCGCGCATTGACAGGCTTCCTTCAAACACACACTGAAACATCATCCCAGCAACTCCAGCAGCACTAGCCATTCTCTTTTCTTCTGTTGTGTCTCTCTTGTATATTAGTTTGTGTGTAAGTAAGGCTGTGAGCTGTGAAGGCTGTGTAGCTGCCAACTTTTTGTGTTTAAGTGTTGAAATTTTTGCATGCTTTCTAAAGCATTTATATAGAAGAAATGATTAATGTATGATAAATTAGGTGAGGGGTGAAATCAAGAAAACATCTTTGTGCTATTGCTTTGACGTACTCTTGTTCAACTCTAAGACAAATTCACTATGAGATTCTTGACAAAGTGGAAAGGAGAATAACGACAAACGTTTCTTTCTAGGGAAAATTCTCCCAAAAGGGAAGGAGAGGGAGAGAGACTAAAAAGAGAAGTACTTGTCTTGGCGCACGTTTTGTTTTGAGGCTTGGCTTCGGTATTCAGGTATTGGTGTGGTTTTCTTAGTCTATAGCAAATATCATAGAGTGATCCGCTGAGACGTTGTTTACCTAACTAGTTAGAAGCAGTTGTTATTTTAATGATTTGGCATGTTTGGCGGCTAAGTCTATGCAAACTAACTAACCAACTAACTAACATAGGTCTGAGTCAAGTATCATTTTTAGTTATAGAAGTAATCACTCACGTGGAAACTTAATAATATGGTTTTGTGGTTTCATAAAAACAATAGTTTGCTTCACTTGGAATTGATATGTTGCATCTTCAGTTCATGCTACAGTAATCTTCTGGGACCAGTGATTACCTAATATTAAGGTTGACTTTGAATTTGATATCTTTGTCTAGCTAGAAGTTTATACAACTGATTGTCCTCTGACAGATCAGTTGCTTTTGTGGTTGACTGTCAAAGTTTTACAAGTAAGAAGTTACACAATAATCACTCATGCTTCGTACAACTGAGGTTTCCCCGTTTTCCAAATGCAATGCAGGAGTCAGTGTCTCTTGTATTTTGCACGGATTTATTCAATTGTCGTCTGATCGGTTGAATTATGATTGACTGTGAGTTTTATGTTTTGAACTATAATCACACCCAACTAAGGCTCTCATTTTTCTTGATCACTCTCTTTTTGCCAAGAAATTTACAGGTTTGTACATCGTATGATTAGCCACATAATCTTACATGACCTTGAAATTTTCTTTTCTCCTTTCCACTTTAAGAACAGATTGAAATTTTCCCCTCAGTCTTCTTTTTCAATATCCAGAAAATCCTGTCATTGATCCTACAATGGTTGCATTGAGGCAGCCTCCGTTGAAGATTATTTTCGGATGGATATGAAAAATGATTTTTATAATGAGAATTAAAATATTTAAAAAACTCTTTTGTCTTTAACTCTATTTACTTTCATCGTCTCTTACCTCTGTAGTTTCATTGGCATCTTCTTCTCTTAACTCTCGTTTCTGTCTCTCCTTTAGAAAACATAAAACAATAATAAAAACTTCATCAGAGTGATCAGGAGATTCCACCTTCTTCATCAATCATCTTTGTAGCATAGTACCAATTCTTGTCAAAAAGAAGAGAAAAGTAAACTCTTTTTTCCTCGACTGAAATGCTATTGCGCCTACTGTGCTTAGGCTGAAAGTTGACTAAGTACATTGTAGATTTCAAAATTTTAGAGCATAAAAAACAAAAATAAAAAAATAGAATGGAGGATGAGGAAGAGAAGGGCGTATCGAATTATGAACTCACAATAAGTATGTTGAATGCAGTTTCCGTTGCATTAAAATTTGAGAGAAATGTGACAATGTTTAATTACAGAAATATGTACTCTGTAGAATTTACATGGATGAAGGTTGAAAATCTTAACCGACAAGCACCAATTTCTCAAAATCTATTTGATCTTGAGAAGTACTAGTGCTAGAGTAGTATAGGGCAAGAGTAAGGCCATGAGAAACTAACACTTAAAATTGCTTCTCACTTCCTGATTAACCTTTCATTTCTTCTAACTCACCCGGAATCAATTATTGTATGAAGCTAGCTTCTGGAGGTGTCTATCTACAAGATCGAATTATGTACTCCACTTATACTTCATTTGTTGCCTGTGGATGTGGAAGTGGAAGTGGATATGTCACCGACGAGAGGAGAAGAGGATTTGGAAGCCAGTGTCACCTTCATGCACAAGGAACCATCGGTCATCCATGACTGTTTCTTGGGAAAGGAAATGTTCCTTTGACAAGCATTGGAGCAAACACCGCCCTTGGAGTGAAGGGCACAACCGCAGTTCTTATGGTATGGCCTTCGCTCAATTTCTGTGTCCCGCATTGAAAGGCTGCCTTCAAACACGCACTGAAACATCATCCCGGGAATTCCAGCTGCACTAGTCATTCTTTTTTCTTCTGTTTAGTCTCTCTTGTATAACAGTTTGTGTGTAAGTAAGGCTGTGAGCAGTGAAGGCTGTGTGGCTAAGTGTTTTTGTTTGAGTGTTGAATTTTTTGCATGCTTTCTAAACCATTTATATAGAAGAAAGGATTAATGTGTGATAAATTAGGTGTGGGGTGAAATCAATAAAAACATCTTTGTGCTATTACTTTGACGTACTCTTGTTCAGCTCTAAGACAAATCAACTACGAAATTCTTGACAAAGTGGAAAAGCGACTAAGACAAACGTTTCTTTCTAGGGAAAATTCTCCCAGAAGGGGAGGAGAGGGAGGGAGACGAAAAGGAGAAGTACTTGTCTTGGCGTTTTGTTTTGGGGCTTGGATTTGGTATCCAAAATTCCTGTAATGTTTAGTCTGTTAGCAATTGCATAGATTGATCCGCAGAGACGTTATTTACCTAACTAGTTAGAAGGGCTTTATAATCATTTTTATAATTAGGCAGGCTTGGCGGTTAGTTCTATTCAACTAACTAACATAGTTCTTGTTCAAGCATCACTTTTTCCGTTATACAAGTAAACAAGATGCTAATCACTCACGTAGAATCCTAACATTGTGTGGACATTATGTATCTTTTGTTTTTACTCCCATTTTTGTTGTCAAGTTCTCATCAATTGTTTTTTCATTGCATATTTGCCGACCCTTCCAATTAGTACTGAGTATCAAGTTGTAAACCTAAGTTTTATATCCTTTTTTTGTCCATTACTGAACACTTTATGGTTTCTCTCTCCCCCTTCGTCCTCCCTACATGCATGATGGACCCTGCCCGTCTTGACAGTTTTAAGTTTTTGGGGCAAGTTAGTTATAGAGAATTAGCATACAACTTTGGCATTTTGTACTCATAGCACAAATTATTTGGTGCAACTGAGATTTCCCCATTGTTGCTAACAGAAACGAGATGGAACTCACAAAAGGTTGCGGATCATACCATCACAATGGGAGAGATGGTCGCATTGTGGCTGCCTCTCTTGAAGAGACCTTTTGCGAGGTGAAGATGTGAGAGATTACTACTAAACCGTAGTACTAGTGATATCAAAATGATTTTACAAATGAAAATTTTAATATCTTAAAATTCCTTGTCTTTAACTTGATCTATGTACTTTTCTTCTGCTCTTACCTTTGTTTTTTTCCTTGATGTCTTCTTTTGACTCTCATTTCTATCTCTTTGTCTCTACTTTTAGTTAGGAAACATCAAACAACAATAAAAACTTCATTCAAGTGGTCAGGAGATTCTACCTTCTCCATTTGATCTATAATCTTGTACACTAAACCAAAAAATATCCGAAGAAAAAAAAAACAGAAAGGAAACTAGTTCTCCTCTGGTTTTGGACTAAATTTGTGAATAGAATTAGAAGTGGCAAGGGAATTTAAATAACATCTGCTTGCATTTGTCCATACATACATATACTATAATTGCCTATGAAATTTCAACGCTTTCTTTGCTTTGCTTGTTGCAAAATGCAACACTTAAAAACTTTGTGCAACCAAAGGGATGCTAGCAAAACTAAAATGCAGATCAATACAGAACTACTTTAACAACGGATATCGTAGAATTAGAAATTGTAGATGTTACGAAAAAGAAAAAGTGGATGGTAGAATGAGGAAGAGAAGGGAGAAGCAGTTATGAACTCAAACACTTAGATTCTTGGGTTAAATAATTGTGCTGTATCCAGTTTCAGTTGTATTCATATTTGAGATAAACATGAAATAATGTTTAATTACAAGAGGAATATATACTTTTGTAGAATTGTACAGGGTTGAAGGTGGAAGAAATTAAACTAAACTCATAAACACCAATTTCCTCAAAATTAATTTGATCATGAGAAACTAACATTTAAAATTGTTTCTCATTTCCTTAATTTCTTCTAACTCACCCGTAATCATTGCTTATTTATCGTCTATTTGACAAGGAACTAGTCTGATTGGAATTTTCTTTGTTTCCAGTGACTGTGAGTGAGGACGACGAGTCTCCAAGAAAAGAAGAGAATTTAGAAGTTGCAGATGATGCCTTCAAGCACAAGGAACCATCGGTCTTCCATGACTGTTTCTTTGGAAATGAAATGTTCCGTTGACAAGCACCGGAGCCAAGTACTCCACCGTTAGACTCATGAAGTGCACAACTGCAGTTCTTATAGTAAGGCCTTCTTTCAATTTCCGTGTCTCGCATTGACAGACTTCCTTCAAACACACACTGAAACATCTTCCCGGAAACTCCAGCTGCACTAGTCATTATTCTCCTCTCTTGAACAATCTCTTGCAATATTATTTCTGTGCTAGGCTAAGTGTTTAAAGTTATGGCTGTATCTTGAGTTTGAGCGTGTTGAAGCTTTTGCATGATTTCGAAATCTATATATAGAACAGAGGATAAATGTATGATAAATTACTTGTAGGGAAATCAAGAAAAAATCTTTCGCACGTACCCTTGTTTAACTTCGTCATGGGATTCTAGGCAAAGTGGAGAGACGAGGAAGACAAGCGTTTTTCTCTAAGTATTTCCCCACGAAGAGAAACACTTGACTTGTCTTTTTGTTTGGTGGCTTGGATGAATCCGCTGAGACTTTATTTACCTGACTAATAACTAACATAGGTCTCATTCATCCATCACTTTTCGTTATGCAAGTAATTAACGAACTGCTAATGACTCACGTGGAATCAAATATGGTTTTGTGCTTTCATTATTATACTAGTTTGCATCAATCAGTTAGAGTTAAGAGGATGAATATATCTTTGGTTTCTACTACAATTTTTTTTGTTGCATATTTGTTCTCTCTTTCCATGGTTATTTAGCATCAATTCCTACAGAAGCTTTGAATTTGTTAGAAAGTTCGATCTGAACTTTGACGGTTGTAGTACGTCATATAACTGATATCACTTCCCAATTAATTTAGGAGTGATAAAAATTTAACTGCTCAATTAGGTTCATTCTCGTTGAATGGGATGTCTGCCTTTGCTTTATGTCTCCTTGCCATATTAAGAACTCCATCGTG
Source organism: Oemleria cerasiformis (assembly GCA_037349345.1). Classification (NCBI taxonomy): domain Eukaryota; kingdom Viridiplantae; phylum Streptophyta; class Magnoliopsida; order Rosales; family Rosaceae; genus Oemleria; species Oemleria cerasiformis. The sequence goes on from JAZGTL010000004.1 coordinate 11,349,083, forward strand.
GACTTTTTCAAGGAAAAGACAATGCAAAATGATTTTCAAAATTGAACTTAAAATATTTTTAAGATTCTTGTCTTACTCTATTTTCTTTTCATCTTTCCTTACCGCTATTTTTTCGTTGAGATCATCTGTTAACTCTCGTTTCTCTCTCTCTCTCTCTTCTGTCTGTCTCTCTCGTTTAGTTACGAAACAAAGAACAAGAACAAAACCTTTTCGAAGTGATGAAGAGAAATTTCCTTCTCCTCTTGATGGTATCTATGAGAGAGATGGAGAGAGCGTGGTAGCAATTCTTGTCCATTAAACTACAAGTACATGGAAAAAAAATGGAAACTGCATTTTGTCAATGCATACATTTGTTTAAGTTGATATGAACTTTGTATGCTTTCTTTGGTTTTTGCACAATGTAAAATGAATACGGACGCTAGAAAAACTAAAATGTAAACAAAAATAAAACAAAATTTATTTGCTAGGCTGAAATAGTATTGACTTTTACCAAGCTAGACTTGGAGATTGGAGAATGTAGTGAAAGAGAGAAACCGTAAACTGTAGATTGGGGAAGAGAAGGGGATGAGAAATTAGGAAGACAAATGTGCCAATGTTTAATTACAGTAGTTATGTACTCTGAAAAATTTACATCGATGAGGAAGAGATTTAAACTGACCGATCAATGTGATCTTGAGTAGTACTAGTGCTGGAGTAATAATTGAGGACAAGAATCAGATGAGAAACTAACATTCAAAATTGCTTTTCACTTCCAAGTTAACCTTAATTTCTTCTGACTCATCCGCTTCAAGCTATCGTCTATTTGACAAGGAACTAATCCCATTGGCATTTTCTCTGTTCACAGTGGATGTGAATGTGGATGAAGCATCTCCAAAAAAAGAAGTCAATTTGGAAGTTGCTGATGATGCTTGCATACACAATGAACCGTCGGTTGTCCATGACTGTTTCTTGGGGAAGGAAATGTTCCTTTGACAAGTATAGCAAACACCGCCCTTGGAGTGAAGCGCACAACTGCAGTTCTTATGGTAAGGCCTTCGCTCGATTTCTGTGTCCCGCATTGACAGGCTTCCTTCAAACACACACTGAAACACCATCCCAGCAACTGCACTAGTCATTCTCTTCGCTTCTCTCTTCTCTTTGAATCTCTTGAATTAATTTGTGTCTAAGGCTGTGACCGGTGTAGCTAAGTGTGTTTTGCTTGACTGAGTTGAAACTTCTGAATGATATCGAAAACATTTATATACAAGAGAGAATGTTTGTGCCTTCTGCCCTTGTTGAACCCATGACAAGTTTGGTTCGTTATGGGATTATTAGCAAAGTGGAAACGAGACTAAGACAAGTGTTTGTTTCTAGGGACTTGTTTTTCTATACAGGGAGAAAATTGAGAAGTATTCGACTTGGCTTTTTGGCATAGGTTGAACCGCAAGACTTTATTTACCTAACTACTTAGAAGGGCTGCTCATTTTATTATTAAATTATTATGCATTGCTTGACGGCTAAATCTATGCAATTTAACCAACAAAGGTCTTCGGTCAAGCATCAGTTTTTCGTTATACAAGTAAACGACTCACTAATCACTCACCTACGTGGAAAACTAATACGGTTTTTGTGCTTACGTTCAATACTATTTTATTAGATTTCCACTACTTAGAGTTGAGATGATGGATTTTTCGTTTTACTCTAATTTTGTTTGCCATCAAGTTTTCAAAGATTGTTCTTTGTCTGCATTTTTTCTTACCCTTGAGCTTTTGAGACAAGTATGGTTGTCTAACACGTTATCATATGCTTCTTTTGCAAGAGGTCCTAAGTTCGATCCCCTTTCGTATATTAGTTTGAATTAGACTACCGTTCATATTTTCCCATTTTTCATTAAGTTTGACTTTCAATTTGATGTCTTTCATTAATTTATAGCGTCTTGACTTGAATTCGGTTATCCTTTGATCATATTCAATGCAATTTCATCTTATATTTCTCCGAGCATCATTTTCTACTTGACTGCAAAATTTCATTCTAATTTAGAAGGTTTTTGTGTTGGATATCTTTAGCCTTATGTCTCCTTTTTCATATTTAAGAAACAATGTAAGAGATGGTCACATCTTCTCCGCCTCCATTGAAGACTTGTTTGGGGGAAAGATGTGAAAGAATAGACAAAATAGTTCTTAAAATTATGTTCGAAGTTATTTTGTTTTACTATTTACTTCTCATCTTCTCTCACCCTTTTTGTTTATTGACATCTTCTCCAACCTCTCTCTTCTCTCTCGTCTCTCTCTCCTTTATTTGAAAACATAAACCAATGATAAAAAATAAATAAAATAACAACGAAATTTCGAAGTCATCTGGAGAATCTACCTTCTCCATTTGATGGTATCTATGCCCATGAGGGAGAGAGAAGAAGAGAGAGAGGTAACTTGCATTAGAATGCTACACATTCATTGCCATCATTGATGTTGTTTGTGGCGCAGTTACAAAAAGAAAAGAAACTCTCGATGGCCTGATCTTCAATATGTTTGGAAATTTTGTGCAATGAAAGAAAGCTAAAAATGATTAAAAAAAACTGATTGTAGAATGTATAATGTCATTGCATATAAAAGTAGAGACTGCAGAATCTGGAAAAAAATGTGTACTTGAATGCAGTTTGAGTTGTATTAGACTTGAGAGAAATGTGACAATGTTTAGTTACAGTATAATGTACTCATTAGAATTTACATGGTTGGAGGTAGAAGAAACCATCTCACAAGCACCAATTCCTCGAAATCAATTTGACCTTGAGTGGAACTAGTGCTGGAGTACTAAGGACAAGAATAAGATCATGAGAAACTAACACTTCAAATTGCTTCTCACTTCCTAATTTAACCTTGATCTCTGCTAACTCACCCGATATCATTGTATGTTCAAGCTAAGCCTCTGATGATCTCCATCTATCGTCTATATGACAAGGCTGAATTAGGAACCACATTCACACTTTCTCTGTTTCCTATGGACATGGACATATCACCGACCAGAGGAGAAGAGAATTTGGAAGTTGTTGATGCCTGCATACATAATGAACCGTCGGTTGACCATGACTGTTTCTTGGGAAATGAAAGGTCCCTTTGACAAGCATTGGAGCAAACACCACCCTTGGAGTGAAGGGCACAACCGCAGTTCTTATGGTATGGCCTTCGCTCAATTTCTGTGTCGCGCATTGACAGGCTTCCTTCAAACACACACTGAAACATAATCCCAGAAACTCCGGCTGCACTAGTCATTCTCTTTTCCTTCTGTTGAGTCTCTCTTGTATATTAGTTTGTGTATAAGTAAGGCTGTGAGCAGTCAAGGCTGTGTGGCTAAGTGTTTGCGTTTGAGTGTTGAAATTTTTGTATGCTTTCTCAAGCATTTATATAGAAGAAGGGACTAATATATGGTAAATTAGGTGTAGGGGAAAATCAAGAAAACATCTTTGTGCTATTACTTCGACGTACTCTTGTTCAACTCAAAGACAAATTCACTATGAGATTCTTGGCGAAGTGGAAAGAAAGTACAGAAAGACAAACGTTTTTTTCTATGGAAGCTCACCTCTGTGAAGTCCTTGTTTTTCCACAAAGAGAGAAAGAAGAGTAGCAGTCGACTTGGCTTCTTGTTTCTGGTGGCTTGGCTTTGATTTAAATATTAATTAGTTGGGTTTCAAACTGTTAGCATAGATTGATCCGCAGGTGGTTATGTACCTACTTAGTTAGAATGGCTGCTCATTTTAATATTAGGCATGCTTGGCTGTTAATCCTAAGCAAATAACTAACATTTGGTCTCAGTCAAGCATCAGTTTTTCGTTATACAAGTAAACGACCTACTAATCACTCACATGAAAACGTACGTAATTTGGGCTTTTGCTTTCATTATTATTTTATTAGTTGGGACAATCAATCTTCAGATTTTACACCAGTATTGTTTGTTTGTGAAATTTTTATCGATACTTGTTGCTTTGCTTTGCATATTTGCTTACTCTTTCTATGTTATTCAGCAGCAAATCCTAGAGTAACACTTTGAATTTGTTGGAGAATTAGTTTTTTAAATTTTGATATTAATGTTGAATTTTGAGTTCAATGATTGTTAAATGAAAATTAAAAACATATAAATAATACAAATATATTTTTTGTCCCAACTCTATTTACTTTTCATCTTCTCTTACTTTTGTTTTTTTCATTGACATCTTGTCTTAACTCTTGTTTTTATCTCTCCTCTCTCTCCTTTAGTTAGGAAGTATAAATCAAAAATACATCATCAAAGCAACCAGGAGAAACCACCTTCTCCTCTTGATGGTATCTATGACGGAAAGGTATCGTCGATCTTCTTTGTGGCTTTGTTAGAAATTCTTGTTCATTAAACTAAAACTATATGAAAAAAATAAGACATGAAACTAGTTTTCCTCTTCTTGTTTTCCCTGCCTGCATTTTGTCCATACACATTGGCTTAAATTGAAATTTCTATGCTTTCTTGTTGTTGCATTATGTAGCGCCAGGGACGTTAGAAAAATTAAAAAAAAAGCACTAAGCAAAAAATGTGGCAATGTTGATTACAGTAGAATGTATGTACTCTGTAAAAATTACATGAATATGAAGGTAGAAGATATTAAATAATTAACCAGCAAGCACCTGGAATTCCTTAAGATCATTTTGATCTCTGAGTACTAGTCCTGGAGTAGTATAGGACAAGAATAAGTTAATGAGAAACTAACAACTAAAATTGCTTCTCATCACTTCCAACTATTAACCTTTGGATTTCTAACTCACCCGGGGTTGATCATTCTATCAAGCTAACTGCCTTTGTAAGTTGTCTGTATACCTATCGTCTATGTGACAAGGAGGAGAAGAGCATTTGGAAGTTGTTGATGCCTTCATGCACAAGGAGCCATCGATCATCCAAGTCTGTTTCTTGGGAAATGGAAGGTTCCTTTGACAAGCATTGCAGCAAACAACCCCCTTGGAGTTTTGGAGTGAAGGGCACAACTGCAGTTCTTAAGGTATGGTACTTCGCTCAATCTCAGTGTCCTGCATTGACAGGCTTCCTTCAAACACACGCTGAAACATCATCCCGGAAACTCCTGCTGCATGCGCTTGTCATTCTCTTGTCCACCTTAAATCTCTTCTATTAATTTGCGTGTAAGGCTATGAGCAGAGTAGGCTGTGTGGCTAAGTGTTTGAGAAACTGTTGAAACTTTCGCATGGTTTCTAAATCATTTATATAGGAGAGGGATTAAGGTATGATAAATTAGGCGCAGGGGACATCAAGGAAAAAAATATTTGTTTTACTGTTCCTACCTTCGCTTCGTCTTGTTGAACTCGAGACAAGGTTAGTTAGTAATGAGATCCTTGCCAAAGAAGATGCACTGCAGAAAGAGGAGGAGAATGGCATATGCAAATTATGCAATCCAATGAAATTATGAATTCAGACTCAGACTCGGCAGAAAGTTACTGCAAATGCTACTCCCTTTCGGCTGGTTCTTAATATAATTTTTTGTAACTATGGATATTTGGTGGCACACTACCGAATATGTTCATCCTTTTCGGCAGTCTTTTCCATTGAAAGTGCTGTGACTTTTCGGTGACACGTACTGAATAGGTTCCGAGTTTTGAAATGACAGTTCATCTGAGAAAAGCTAGAACTTTCGGCAGAGTTCGTGTGACACTTGGGTCCTCCATGAGCTAGACATTTGGGTCGTCTCTCTCCCAAAGTCCCATGTGGTTGTGTCATTTGTGAAAAAAGAATCATTTTTAATCGATATTTACATTTTGGAAAAAAAAACAGACTGGGAAGCACGCGTGGGCGTGAGAGCGTGAGAACGTGGATGCCATCTGTGATTTGTGCATTGTTTTTCTATTTTATTTTTCCTCTTTAGTTAATTTTTATTTCGTATAATATTAATACCTGTCATCGAACATGGTAGGTTAAGGCCAATAGCTAACCGACCAAATGAATCCATCCTTGAATCTTGATCTAGCCAACCTCACTCAAATGCTGATAAATCACAAACTCTACAGCCATTTAATTAGGGAGGCCCTTTCTTTATGCTAAGTTGCTAACGTTTCTCCAACTCCAAGGTTTGCTTCAGTTTAAAGGCGGATAAGGCCCCTGAGCCTGACAGATTTAATGCTCTATTTTTACAGCAGGCGTGGTCGGTGGTGGGCCCGCATGTCATTAGGGCAGTCTTGGAGTTTTTCCGATTTTCTATTATTATTGTCTTAATTTCTAAGGTGTTGAATTTTACTTTTATGCGGGACTTTAAGCTTATTTCAAGTTGTAACGCGACTTATAAAAGTATTACAAAGATCATTGCTAACCGTTTGAAGGTAATTCTGCCGGCTATTATTGGTTACAATCAGTCTGGCTTTGTGAGCGATCGGCGTATCGGGGATAATATTTTATTAGTCTAAGAGCTTATGCGTGGGTATCACCTTATTTCGGGTGGCCCTAGGTGTGCTGTCAAGGTTGACATCCTTAAGGCTTATGACTCTGTTTCTTGGGATTTTCTTCTTAATGCTGTGTCTGCTTTTCAGTTTCCTTTGTAGATGGTTGGATGGATTCGTGCTTGTATCTCTACTGCTAGGTTCTCTATTGCAGTTAATCTTTTGTGTTCTCTGTGTTTCCCTCTTAGGAGGTGTACTCTAGGCGTTGTTGCCTTTTTCTTCCCAGTCATTTGGCTCTTTGTTGGTGGCTTGTCCCTTTAATATTATTTGATTCAACAAAAAAATAAACTCCAATGAACTTTAATACTTAAATCAAGATCTAGGAAACCCATAAAATTACCTTATTTAATTAATGTTATGATATAGTGATTTTTATCAATTGCCAAACATTATATGGAAGATCTTGAGTTCGATTTTTGTAAAATATGAGGTCGATATTCAATGTGTATAAAGTAATCTCCTAATATTATTGTATAGAACAAAATTGCGTAGGATTAAGTTAGAATTCGTAGCCATTAGTATTATTGATTAGTTTAGAAATATTCCTAAACTATGTGTAGCCTATGTGTAGTGAGAGAGGCTTAAATCGAAATAAGTAAAAAACGAGATCAATATCTACAATGTAGGAATAGGTCTTACATACAAACTTCTCTCAATATTCTAATGATTCATATGCTTAATTAGAGCATCGGCTCCAATGAAATAACAAATTCATTCAGGAAGATTGATTAAAATGGATGTAATCTTATCATTGGCAGGCAGTATCTCAAAATGAATGTAATTTTACTTATTCATGCACTCTAATTCGAATATCTCGCCTTTTGCATATATAATAAGATCGATGATGATTTTCTTCTTGGTAACATATATAAAAAATGGGTTTGATCAGAAATTTACAACCTCTGAGTAGTCAAAATTAGATGTAATTAGTTAATTACAAAAGTAGGCTGCTCCATGGCGATGATTATTGATCAAACAAATTAAGTGTGCATACTTATTTTAATGATCAAAAGGAGTAGTATTAGTACCCATAATACACATACTTTAATTTTAATTTAATTATCAAACCTTGAAAGAAACTCTCTCTTCTTCCTCCTCCTCCTCCTCATCATCATCGCACAAAGTATCCAACTGATGATGAGAGTGGTTCCGATGCTGCCTCCTCACCGTCCGATCGTGTTGATGATGATGAAGATGGCGATTCTGAGCCGGCGATGAAGGAGAAGGCGACGAGTGCGCAGAGGAATTATTGTCATTAGCCGCCATCAAAGCCAAGGACCCCTCGCTCCAAGCCCGCCTCAGCGGATACGACACCGTTTTACTCCTGCCCCCCGCGTGCGTACATTGTTTGTTACGTGACCTGTTGTGTAACGCGCAGCCACAGTTGCGGTGGTACGGCCGCCGTTCCACGCAGGCGTCTGATTCGGAAATGCACCCCTCATAGACGCTCCGGAACAGTCCGTCTGCGGCGGCTCCTGCGGCGGCCATGTGGTGGAGAGATTTGATATGAAAGCTGGCAAAGAGAAATCAGAATATACGGTCTAGTTGACACCACCTTCTAAAAAGTTTAGGCGTTGAGGAACGGAGGTGGGCATTTATAGAAAATGAGGTGGGGTCATTTTATAGTGAAAAAGACAAAAGTTTGTTTTGGGTTGTGAGCTGATTCGGCGGCAGTAATTTGAGCGTTGAAGCCGCGTGTTGTGGGTCGACGGTGGACTCGGCAAATGGCAACTGGCAAGCACGTGTCCATGTGTGTGTGTTTTTGTTGGAGTGAAAATAATAGTTAGCTTCTTAATTAGCTACGAGTTAGGAGGGAAATTAGGGAGTGAAGTTCCCAACAAGACACTCTTAATTAGCTCGCCCCTTCTCATAGGATCATGATTTACCAACATTTTATGTATTTTAAAAAAAAAATCTAGTAGTAATCCACAACATTTCTAGGGAGATTTGTTTTTTCGATTTCACTTTATCACGTAATGTTGTATACAATTTCGTTTTTTCCTTTGAAATAAAAATGCATTGTTCCTTAGTATTATGACACGAGTTTATTGTTATTAATTACGTATGTTTCTTTTTTTCTTTTAGTATAAACGTATAGTTTCTGTTCATTCATAATATAACACTCATTAAAGTTAAGAACAAATTCCGAGATCTCAAAATTTTCCTTCGTCCCAATCCTAATAGTTTGGTTCGGAATCTAAAATCGAACTAGCCTTACGGTTCAATATCAATTCAAGTTTTCCCAAATCGTCAGAAATCCCAAAACATATCACTAGCTACTCTCTCATTTTCTCGATTGGATCTCTCTCTTGCTCGACTACTTGGGTAGTCGGTGGTTGTGGTCATATTGAATAAGCCTAGCCGTTGTTCCTTGTCAAGTGAAACATTATTACATTGTACCATTTTTACGGCCATATGACTTATTCAATTTATACGTGAGATTCACTCGTACATTTAAATTTATTTCAAATTTAACATGTAAGTTCAACTCATCTGAATTTTGAGTTCAAACGACATGTCGGATTTCTCTAATCCGACGACATGTCCTTTGAGATTCGATTCCTCCCATCGGGTGGCGAGGTTAGGGTCACACGTCTCTCGACCATCGTAGGTGTGTGTTAGGTATACTATTGCCCTATTGTTAGCTAATTGTATATGTGGTCACTAATTAACTTCTTGGTTCACCAATTGTACCGAGGTGTTGTGTTTGGTGTCATTGTTGTACTAATAATTGCCGTATTTGCAATTGGTCCTGTCCAAAACCCTAAAATATCTTTCTTCACAATCACACACCAAAACTTTTGAGAAAAAATAAAAACAACAATATTCATTATATAAATAAACAAGAGAATAGCATCCTATATATGATTTCGTGAAAATTTTACCAGTAGTTTATCGACTAAATGGAAAGAAAAAAAAATGGTAAGAGTATCTTTAATATAAAGATGTAAATGTATTTTTACAAATTCAGTAGCATCTTAGTAGAATATTCTAAAATGTAAAACTATTTTGATCTAGTAGGAAATTGCAAAATATTGAGATGTAAAATTTACATTTTCATCCTGAAATTTGATCTCAACCATTGATTTCAAATGAATTTAACTTTGATCATTTAGATATATATAGCCGATGCATTAAATGCATATATTTGTATTAAATAATTCACTATTTTGACGTCCAATAGATTGGAAAAGCGAGATATAGATTTTACATCTCACCATAAATTAAAACAAAATTATATATTTACATCTTGCGCATTAGAGATCTTGTAACAAAGACAGCTAATAAGTACTTGCAGTTGGGGGACTGGGTAGGTAGGTTACTTGCGAGAGGGAAAGAGGTGTTTCGTGGGGCTAGCTACGTACCGAGTTACTTGTGACACATAAGAAATCTTGTGGCTTGAAATTGTAGAAAATGAAAGCACGTGCATATATGCTTGCATGCATGCCTGCTTAGGAATTGGGGTTGAGAGAGAGCCAAATGCTCGAAAACTACTGAAAACATCATGTGAAACTGGAAGCAACCCATGTGAGTGTAATAGGAATGTAGTAAGATACCCAGATCCCGTAGAAAGAATCTTCCATGTAATCGATGATACTATATATATGATCAACGATATAGATTACTTATGAGAATAATTAATTTATGGACGATACTTGCATCCCATCTTGAAAGTACCTCATCATACCACTCTTTTGATTTATCGAATTGTCTTTGTATATATCACAATCGGAACAATTTATTCTCTAAATCATCATCTCAAGATCAACTCCTTAAAAAATCAACAAGATTATAAGTCGTTTAGTCATTCATATATATCAACTAAATGAACGGTTCGCCATGATGATCTTAATTCTTACCAAAACGATTTATTTGATACATATGAATGACTAAACGACCTCCAATCTTGTTGATTTTTGAGGGAGATGATCTTGACATGATGATTTAGAGAATGAACGGTTCAAGAGTATGACATATTTACAAAGATAATTCGATAAAATTGAAAGGTTAGTACGAAAAGGTATCACTAGAGTGTGATCCAAGTATTTTTCTTAATTTATTATATACTCAATTGGTAATATATATTACGTATGTGCTGAATGAGAAATGAGTACATCTACACTATGATTCATCTAATGATAATGCAAAAATTTGTTGATATGCCTTCTTTAGGGAAAATTATTTCAAAGATATCTCTTTCCTAAAAAGCCTATCTAAGCATATCTAATAATAATGCATAAATTGGCTGAAATGCTAGTTTGTTATGTAACCATTTGTTTGATGAGAAGATTGTGAAGCTAATGTGTTTTCCTCTTAACATTTTCAGAGGAAGGTGATATTGCAGAGGTAGGGTTTCTGAACTAAAGCACTTTTCAATCCCATGTCATAATAGGTTAGAATTGCTTTTTTATTTTCATAAATGTTGCTATAGTTAATTGCATCTTTCTGTGATCTAAGACTCTTCATCAACCAATACAATTTATTTTCTGTACTGTAAGAAACGAGAAAGCTCTAAAAAAATTGGTCGGTGTCTACTGACTTTGCCCTGCCTTCAGAATATGTAAGTGTCTTTTCACTGTCAATATCCAAATATCGGGAAACTGACTACGAAACAATGACTTGTTGCAGGTTCGCAATGTGAAGCTCGTTGTTAATTGTGTGGAGAAAATGAAAAATTCATCTTTGAACCAGCTTCTTATAATATGACTCAAATCTTAAGAATTGTGTTATGACATTTTAGCTTCTTCATGTTTCCATACATTAGTTTCTTATTTATTAATGCAGAATGCTACCAAGGGATATGATGGTGATATGCATAGGGATATAAAGGTAATATGTAGGGGATATCTTCGCGAAATGGGAATATACAGAGAATATGCCTTAGATTTGCAAGGATGAGACCTACCTGACAAAAAAGTTTGTTGTGTTTGCAACTGAATCTATAATGAAGGTGATGTTTTAGTGCATATTAACTTGGTATGTGTTTAACTCATTTTCTGTTATTATTTGAGTGCATATTAATAGGATGAGACTAAAGGAATATAATAGGAATATGATAAGACTACGGGAATATAATAGGTTATGTTTAATAGGATGGGAATATGATAGGACTAAAAAAATATGATAGTACTACAAGAATATGATATGACTATATGAATATAATAGGAATATAATAGGACTACAAGAATATGATAGGAGTATAGGAATATAATAGGTTATGTTTAACTCATTTTCTATTTCCAATGCATCATTATTCATGCTTTGCAAGTAAATGTTCATCTCTGACCTTCACTTTGCAGTTAGTTAACTGAAAATTTATTTTGCGTAATCATTTTTCTCAAGCACATTTCTTATGCAAGGATAAGACATGCCTGACAAAAAAGTTTGTTGTGTTTGCAATTGAATATGTAATAAAGGTGATGTTTGCAATTTGTAGAAATATTCAATTTTACGGCATAGTTTTTTTGAGTTTTTATCATTTATTTATTATTTTTAATAGCTTTTTCTTATAAAATTTACAATAAATTGAAAAAGTAGCCGAAAAATATTCCAAGAATTGCTGGGAACTCGTTATGCCGTATCCTTCGATTCAAAATCGTCCTATTTCTGTTTTCAATTAAAGAAATTGAAATGTGGTAATTATAAGGAAGATGGTGGAAAGGAAGTCCAAATGTAATAAGGAATTTTCAAGATAGGGACCGTTCACTTTGTAATTTTACATGCCTAGACCTCTACCATAGAAAATCGTCAGGTTTTGAGGAATTAACGCAGTCCGATAGTCAAAAAAAAATTTGTAACCGTTGAATCGTGTCGCATCGTTACCTAGTCCCGGGATTTCAAAATTGGGTAATTTTTGGCTTATGCGATCTATGAGTACGTACAATAAATGTGGACGGTTAGATCAGTCATTTTAGTTTAAATTTATTTAAAATCGTAAAATCATCTTATTTATCAAACACTTTAAGTGTGTTTCAATACATTTTTCGAAGTTTTGGTTGAAGCGATATTCAGATGATTGAATTTTCAAGATCGAGACTGTTCAGTTTGTGTTTTTACATCCCTAGACCTCGCCCGTCGAAAATCGTGAGGTTTTGAGGAGTAAAAGCCGTCCGATCGTCAAAAAACGTTTTGTAACCGTCGAATCGTGTCACACCGTTACCTAGTATATGGATTTCAAAATTGGGTAATTTTTTGTGTAGGCGATCTATGAGTACGTATAATAAATGTGGACGGTTAGATTGGTCGTTTGATTTTGAAAATTATTTAAAATCGTAAAATCATCTTATTCATCAAACACTTTAAACACTTTAAGAATGTTTCAATACGTTTTTCGAAGTTTTGGTTGAACCGATATGCAGATGATCAAATTTTCAACATCAGACCGTTCACTTTGTGGTTTTACATGCCTAGACCTCGCCTGTAGAAAATCGTGAGGTTTTGAGGAGTTAAAGTCGTCCGATCGTTAAAAAATACTTTTTAACCGTCGAATCGGGTCGCACCGTTACCTAGTCCCGGAATTTCTAAATTGGGTAATTTTTGGCGTAGGCGATCTATGAGTACGTAAAATAAATGTGGACGGTTAGATCGGTCGTTTGATTTCAAAAATTATTTAAAATCGTAAAATCATCTTATTCATCAAACACTTTAAACACTTTTAAATATGTTTCAATATGTTTTTCAAAGTTTTAGTTGAAGCGATATTCAGATGATCGAATTTTCAAGATCGAGACTATTCAGTTTGTGGTTTTACATCCATAAACCTCGCCCGTCGAAAATCGTGAGGTTTTGAGGAGTTAAAGCCGTCCAATCGTCAAAAAACGTTATGTGATCGTCAAATCGTGTCGCACCGTTACCTAGTCCCGAGAATTCGAAATTGGGTAATTTTTGGCGTAGGCTATCTATGAGTAAGTAAAATAAATATGGACGGTTAGATCGATCGATTGATTTCGAAAATGATTTAAAATCGTAAAATCATCTTATTCATCAAATATTGTAAATACTTTTAAGTATATTTCAATACGTTTTTCAAAATTTTGGTTCAAACGATATTCAGATAATCGAATTTTCAAGATCGGGACCGTTCACTTTGTGGTTTTGCGTGCCTAGACCTTGCCCCTTAGAAAATCGCTAGGAGGAACAAATTGACATTCATTCTTTCAAATAATGCAAAATAAAAATATTTCAAGTAATTTCAAGTTCAATATTCAATTCACTTTCATAACCATAACATACCTAATTCACTCTAACCAAACCTAACAAGTGAAAATTGGGAATTAACTCACTATTATTGGCGGTTATGCCGACTCAAGGTTGACATCGCTAGCATGTATTCCACTTTCGATCGCTGGTGAAGTTCATTGGTTCCGTCCGTAATCCAAGATCACGTCGCCTTCTAGGTTTCGGTTTTGAGTTTTAGGAGATCGCGGGCCCCTCTACCTTGCTTGCCGACGGAGTCGAAGATTGTCCTCTACCTCGCTTGCCGTCCAGGCCTCCAAGATCGCGAAGGCTAGTTGTGAAGGTTGGTTGTGTGGTTTTGGTCAATATCGTGAAGGTTGGTTATCTCCCTAATTCAATTTCAAAAAGAGCACATTGTATATAAAATTGGGTCAATATCGTGAAGGTTGGTTCTCTCCCTAATGAAACGATGGGACTAAAAAACTGCAGTTGAGATGGTGAAAGGTGTCCACCTTGAGTGGAATAAAAAGGCTTGGTCCAGGGTTCAATCCTCAAAGGTTGCAGCTAGGGGATTTGAATGGGGACTTCGCTAACAATACCTTTGTGAATGTAAGATTCCACTGTTAAAGGTGGTGAACCTTGGGCTTCGCTTTGGGAGGATTCCCGACGGCCATAACAATGGCCATCCCGTAAGGCTTACGAGCGGGGGTGGGTTGTTACATTACATGCCTAGACCTCACCTGTAGAAAATCGTGAGGTTTTGAGGAGTTAAAGTCGTCCGATCGTTAAAAAATACTTTTTAACCGTCGAATCGGGTCACACCGTTACCTAGTCCCGGAATTTCTAAATTGGGTAATTTTTGGCGTAGGCGATTTATGAGTACGTAAAATAAATTTGGACGGTTAGATCGGTCGTTTGATTTCAAAAATTATTTAAAATCGTAAAATCATCTTATTCATCAAACACTTTAAACACTTTAAAATATGTTTCAATATGTTTTTCTAAGTTTTGGTTGAAGCGATATTCAGATGATCGAATTTTCAAGATCGAGACCGTTCAGTTTGTGGTTTTACGTCCCTAGACCTCGCCCGTCGAAAATCGTGAGGTTTTGAGCAGTTAAAGCCGTCCAATCGTCAAAAAACGTTATGTGACCGTCAAATCGTGTCGCACCGTTACCTAATCCCGGGAATTCGAAATTGGGTAATTTTTGGCATAGGCTATCTATGAGTAAGTAAAATAAATATGGACGGTTAGATCGATCGATTGATTTCGAAAATTATTTAAAATCGTAAAATCATCTTATTCATCAAATACTGTAAACACTTTTAAGTATATTTCAATACGTTTTTCAAAATTTTGGTCCAAATGATATTTAGATAATCGAATTTTCAAGATCGGGACCGTTCACTTTATAGTTTTGCATGCCTAGACCTTGCCCCTTAGAAAGTCGCCAGAAGGAACAAATTGGCATTCATTCTTTCAAATAATGCAAAATAAAAATATTTCAAGTAATTTCAGGTTCAATATTCAATTCACTTTCATAACCATAGCATACCCAATTCACTCTAACCAAACCTAACAAGTGAAAATTGGGAATTAACTCACCATTATTGGCGGTTATACCGACTCAAAGGTTGACATCGCTAGCATGTATTCCACTTTTGATCGATGGTGAAGTTCACTGGTTCCGTCCGCAATCCAAGATCACGCCGCCTTCTAGGTTTCGATTTTGGGAGATCGCGGCCCCTCTACCTCGCTTACCGACGGAGTCGAAGATCGCTCTCTATCTCGCTTGCCGTCCAGGTCTCCAAGATCGCGAAGGCTAGTTGTGAAGGTTGGTTGTGTGGTTTTGGTCAATATCGTGAAGGTTGGTTATCTCCCTAATTCAATTTCAAAAAGAGCACAAATGAAACGATGAAACTATGAGGGGTTGGGTTTTTTGCCCTTTGTATATAAAATTGGGCTATTTTTATAAATATGTAAAAGTAGAGTTTAATTTATATCAATATTTTAGGAAAGAGATATCTTTGAAATAATTTTCCCTAAACAAAGCATATAAGATGAATCCCCCAATGTAAGAATTGATGCAAATATTTTCCCTACCGCATTTAGTCAACGGCGGATGAAGTCTTGAAGATTGAAGTTAGCTCAGGTTGTCACGCACTCGTATTTAAAAACTTTATAGTTAATAAGTAAAGAGTTAGGCAAATTGAAATCTAATCTGGACCGTCCCCACTTGGGGGTCACATCTATTCATTTCCTACCTTGCTCCTCTTCTTCCAACTGCCTCGGGCCCTCCTACTTGTAATTAATCAATTTTCCCCATTAAATGGCAGCCGGAGCCAGCACAGAACTAGCAAACATTTGTAACTAACTATATATAATCTTGAAAAGTGAATTTAAACTCAGGTGGTTATAATCTTAATTTACAGATTAATAATTTTAAATTTAAACCCTGACGACATATTATGTGATAAAATTTCCTATCATATTTTATTGTGGTAAAATCTCCTCTCCTTTGTAAATAATCGCGATTGAACTATTTAAAAAAAAAAAACTATAAATAACCCAGCTAATAATTAAAGGGAAAACCGAAAAAAAAACTATATATAAACAATTAATAATTAAAGGGAAGACCAAAAAAAAGGTATATATAAACAACTAATAATTAAAGGGAAGACCAAAATAATCTTTCATTTCCACCGCACCGAGTAGGACCAACTTTGGCCATATGTACATATTCACAAATATTGATCTAAAAGATCGATAGATTAGAAAATAAATTATTATAATCTCTATTATTATAAAGTGAAGAGGATTAAAAAATTTCATTAAAAAATTAGTGTTATGGTTTAGTGATATTTCACTTAATTTATTATGTGAGAGATTTAAGGTTCGACTCTCGTCAGATGAGGTCAATATCCAATATTTATATAATGTAATTCATTTTCTACCTCAATATTCTTGACTTAAAAAAAAAAAAAAGCTCCACCAAAAGTTTTTGACGAAAATACCCTTTAAATTATTTAATATTTAAAAATATAATAATAAAATTAAATATTAAAATTTTAATTTATTAAAAATTAATTGTTAATAGTTGAAGTGAATAGAGATAATGGACTGTGATAATTATTCTTCTAATAAAAATAAATAAATTACTGGTGTCATGGGGCTAGTTATTATAAGAATAAGGTAAAAGAGTAAAAGAGTAAAAGAGTAAAGACATAGAGGTACGTGCCTTGTGGACAGTGCTGCTTTATCCACTCACCCGATGTGTTTGTCGTGACACCCTCCACCTCGAACAAAACGCACACAAAACCCCACTCATTATCGCAAAACGCACGCAGAACCTCACACATTATCGCAAAACGCCACCGCTTGCTTTGATGCCCTTGCCCTTTCATAACGTATGACATAGCCTAGGTCTCCACTATAACCACAACTATTCCCTACCACGTGCAATCATATCCCTTTGAATCCAAATTTCGTTCAAAATTATGATGATGTATATGCCAAGTTCAAATTTCACGATTCGATTTTCAGATGAAGTATATATAATTAAATGCAACGAGTCTATATTAAATTATATTATCCTACAATCTCATCGCACAAATATTAAAATTATTAAAAAGATTGTAATTGCAATTAAAATGGTTAAATTGAATGTATAAGTTTATAAGAGAAATGTAAGTGGAAAGTATCAAGTAGATATGCTAGTCATCAATAAACGGAAGAATCGTTTTTTTTTTCCGGTTATATAAAAATATTGGAGAAGGAAATAAATATATTAAATATTGATCTTGATCTTTTGGATTTTCAAACTTAAAACTTAAGACCTCGTATTATATCATGAGCAAGAACACCAATAACATCGGTGTCTGATAGAAAATCATTAAAAAAAAAATTAGAAAGAGAAGTTCCATTTGAGTTAATAATATCGCATTATTCTCATTGGGACATTCATAATATATATCTTAATTCTAGTTTTAATACATTTTCATTTTTTTTAAAAAAAAATTTGGTAAACAATAGCCATCCTTTCTCTTTAAGTATCGTCATTGATGTGCTTACTGAAGAATAATTTTAAGAAATAACGACTCAATTCAATTTCTTGCAAGTATTTCTCAACGAAAAAAATTTCATTGTCATTAAAAAAACTTAAATACTTTCACAAAAAAAGAAAAAGAAAAAACTCAAAAGGCCAAGTTGGGGTCACACGACTCACACCGCCCTGTGATGGGCCTAGGGGCGGTTTGCAACCTCGCACAGATTTCAGCCCATTTGAGTTTGGCCTCACTTATTGGGCCTTATTCCACCGTGTCCTGCAAGGAAATTCTTTGTCGGTTTAAGCATATTCTGCAACATCTTTTTATTTTTTATTTTTTATTTTAAAACCTGTTGCATCGGGGCCGTCCACGCCACCAAGCCACCCGACTGGTTTAACGTCGTGAACAGCCCAGATAGAACCGCACGGCGCACGCTTGGGCTTCACTGCAGCCATCGACATCGAGAAGACCACCCTTCTCTGTATCCAAAGCTCCAACTGATAATTTCATCCGAGTCTATCTCTCTGTGTGGCGGTAAACGCGCAGCTATGGCTGGAGGAAGAGGAAGAGGAAGAGGAAGAAGAAGACCCAACACCAATGATAACGGCAGCATAAACTGGAGCAGAAGAGCGTCGTCGTCGTCGTCATCAAAACGAGGGGGTATGTTTGTTGAGGGTGGTGTTCTATCTGATTGGTCGTCCCCTCAAAACTCTCTTCGAGGTCCTTCCTTAATCTCTATCAACGATCATAGTTTTCTAATTTCCTACCTTTTGTTTTTCTGGCAGAGTAAACAGGATTGAATTAAGAGGTTAGACTTATAATTATTTTTGGATTTTGAATTTAGCAGGGAAAAATCCGAGTTCGAATAACAAATCTGCGTCCAAATCTGGAAATGCAGCTTCTGGTTCTAAAACTGAGTCTCGGAAACCCAACGCTAACGCTATAGGATACCAATACCCTTCGGTTGAACTTCAGGTTTAAGACAATTCCTTCGTTTAAGCAAAATTCTTAAACAAATGGGATTGAAACTGATTTTTTTGTCTTTTTTTTTAATTAATTTGGTTTTGAGTTCTTCGTGTAGTGAAGAAAATTTTACTGGAGGCATTTGTTCTTTTAGTTAAGACAATAGTACTAGAGCTTAAGAGTTGCACTCTCCTCAGGCTCGGTTTTCAGTAGTTGTTTCATATTTGAATATTAGTTAATTCATTGGGAGGTTTTTTGTATGTTTCTCATTCAAGTTTTACACTAATCACTGTAGTTTTCTTTATTTTCCTCTTTGAAGAATGTGTGTGAAAAAATTGGCCATTGAATAATGCATTGGAGTTCTTTTGTTGATAATAAAGTAGCTTTGTTAGTTATGCGTTCATATAGTTTGGATATGCTTTGATATTGAACAGGAGGCTTTGCATCCAAAATTGCACGAGGGAAAAGATGCAGATAAGACTATAGACGAGTCAAGCCCTTTGGTTTTAGTTGATTACAAGGATGCCCAAATTTCAGTCCATGCGGACCAAACACCAGATTTGAGTCCACAAGAAGTGGAATTCACATATCACTATGGTACAAGTTTTGTGTTAGGTGAAAGCTCCCATAGAGGGTTGGGGTTCTCTGATGAACTTGAGGGTATCACTAGTGGTGTTGAAACTTCCCCAAAGGAAATGGAAGAGCCAGAAGATTCATGTGTGGATTTGATGTCTTCTGGGAAAGATATGGATGCCAATGAGGGGATGGATTGTGAAGTTGACGATGACGTAGCTGAAGAGCTTCCAACAGACATGATGTCGCCCAAGAGAAACTCGGGCTTTTTGTCAATTGGAGGCATGAGATTTTACACCCAAGACATTTCTGATGAAGAAAGTGAAGAAGATGAAAGTGGGGAGTCACCTTATGAAGGAAGCTCAGGCTCTTCCGAACCAGGAGGACCCCTTGGATCCTCTGAAAGTGAAGATTCTGAAGACACATCTGATAGTGATTCAGATGTAGATGACGAGGTTGCAGAAGATTATTTAGTGGGTATTGGTGGGAGTGATAGCATCTTAAGTTCTAAATGGTTGGTAGGACAGGAATTGGATGAGCCGGATAAGAATTGCTCTTTGAGGAGTGGTTTTGATGACACTTTATACAAGTTGGAAGGAATTGCTCTTCAGGATGGATCTAGGGAATATGGTAGGAGGAAGGCCCAGTCACAGAAGAAATACAATGTGAACGAAAGATATGCTAAGCCTTTGCCTATAGATGACCTAATGCTTGTAAAGGATCCAAGAACTGTTTATGCAAAAAAGAAGTCCGTCGCTAGGTTTCCTCAGTCTTGGCCTTCGGAAGCTCAAAGGAGTAAAAACTCCAGATATTTTCCTGGTATAATATTGCTAAGATCTCTGTGATTTTTTCTTGCATATGTTTTAACTTGGTTACCATGTGTTTGTTTCCATGTAGGGTATGTGATATGTTTTAACTTGATTTTCGTTTGTTTCCTTTGCCCTTTAAGTATATTCCATAGTGTGTTGCAATCCTTGTGTTCTTTTGAGATGCAATATGTTTAAGTAGGTAGTTAGAATCTCCATTAGGAATTTTTGCCTATCGTTCCATAAATTTCCCTAGTGTTCTTTCTCCCTACAGCTTTACAGCCAACTAATCCCTAAATGTAAGGCAAACATCGATCTTTCGACCAACTACCCTTCTTCTCCTGCATCAATGTTGAGGACTTTTTGTATGTGGTCATGATTCCTCTAAGAATTTGTAATTGTTTTCTGTTAGAATTTCTTTCATGTCTTTGGCTCTTACTATTTATTGTTCTAACCACTTTACATTCAGGTGAAAAAAAGAAACATCGTAAAGATATGATTGCTGTGAAGCGTCGGGACAGAATGCTGCGCCGAGGTGTTGATCTTGAGCAAATAAATTTGGTAAATATATATATATATATATTTTGAGTGAAGTTGGGTACTGATCAGCATGCTCATGTTGTATTAACGGTGTGATATGTTTAACATTGTTGGGTTCAAATGAATTGAGCTAATTTATTTGATTTTAGGAAAGAACTTGGGTAATGGTACTAGTGTGCAGTTAACTGAAATGACCCTTTGAATGGAATGTAATGAACTGCTCCATTGTTGGGTTGGCAATGACATTCTATAGAATGTCCATTCCCCAAAAGCGATATTTTGTACCAATTACATTCCTTGGTGATTTTTAATTCTTCTTGTTTTACTCTTTTAACTCTCTCCTTCCTGCCTTCTTATTTTATTCTATTTCATTCCAATATGTCATTTTTTTCATTTATCCTAGTAAACAAAAGTTCCTTTATTGCTTTACTCATTTCCCTTGTAGAAAATAGAGCAGATTGTTTTGGATGGAGTGGATATGTTTTCTTTTCAAACTATGCATTCCCGGGATTGTTCACAGGTATGGAATTTTGATTTATCTCTTTAGTTTGCAGTTTGTAGCTTCTTTTATCCTCTTAGTTTTACTTTTTTGCACTTCTAGGGGCATGAATCTTTTAGTAATTTTATTGAGTGGAACATCATTTGAACAAAAAGTTAGTTCTGTCCTGCAATACTATTGTGCTATTTTGGAGTGTTCTTGTAAATCCTTGCATGGAGTGTCCATTAAGTGTTAGCATTTATTTGATAGTTAGCATTTTTGAATATTTTAGGTGCGAAAACTGGCCTCAATTTATCGACTCATGAGTTCCTGCCAAGGATCTGGGAAGAAGAGGTACAAAATTCCCTTTTGTTTCTTATACAAGGAAAACATGGTGTTGATGTTTCTTCTTTTCCAGGTTTGTAACAGTTGTGCGGACACAAAACACAGGCATGCCATCAGCAGATGATAGAATTCGTCTTGAAAAGGTTCATTAAAATTCATGGTTACAAATTACTATTATGTGTTGCGTGGTCTGGCTGCATTCTTAATGTTTGATTTGTTTCTCATTACGTTTCTGATTCTGCTCTGAGTACCGTCGCAACAAAATTCACTGATTATTTTCTGTATTTCAGTTGATTGGAGCTGACAAGGAGGATGCTGATTTTTCAGTTGTTGAGCCTAGGGGAAACAAAAACAGGTCAAAGAAAATTGGAAAAGGAGCTTATTTAATTCCACAAGAATCTAAACAGTCCTCCCGAAAAAAGACACCAAAGATCTCAGCCAAACGTGGGAGTGGTGGAGCCTATGATCATAGACTTGGTGGAAAAATGGATTCATATGCCAAGTCACCAGTATCATTTGTGTCAAGTGGCGTGATGCAATCAGCGACTGAGAGTGCAACTATTGTTTCAGTAGACCCAAGTGCTAAAGATAAGGGTGTTGCAGAATCAGCTGAGTTTCGTTCATTTGAGGACCACACCAAGGGTTTTGGCTCAAAAATGTTGGCTAAAATGGGATTTATTGAAGGTGGCGGATTAGGAAAAGATGGACAAGGCATGTCAGCGCCTATTGAAGTGATCCAACGCCCTAAATCACTTGGGTTAGGTGTGGAATTCTCCAACACCATCGACACCCCAGTAAGTAATACCCCCCCAACAAAGAATAATAAACCAGTAAGAAACAAGTCTCAAACTCAAAGATCTGGAGAAACCCAAAGATCTGGGGAAACCCAAAGGGTCGGAGCTTTTGAAAAACATACCAAAGGGTTCGGGTCAAAGATTATGGCGAGGATGGGGTTTGTTGAAGGCATGGGGTTGGGGAGAGATTCGCAAGGCATTGTCAACCCTCTTGGTGCTGTCAGGCTACCAAAATCGCGTGGCTTAGGTGCCTCAGGTTAAGTGTCGCTACTGTTACTGGTATTTCTTAGTTAACACTCAAACTGTTTTAAGTTCAATTCTGTTTCCTTGTAGTTAAGCTAATTCTGCATAATTAGTGGTCTTCTATGCTTTATCGTAGTTCGATCTGTACATTTTATCATTGAACATAAAACATGTGGTAGGGTGACACCATCTATCTTTACTTTATGATGTGAAGCCTTGTTGCAATATGCAACAAAGTTATTAGATGTCGGCTCCTTCATGGCCGCCATGGTCCCATGCGGTATTATTTGTGGTCCTTTGAAAAAATGCAAGGGAAGAATGTGTTAAACACCGCCAGGTGATTTGATCACGGTTCAATTCGAAAATTTTCTAAATATTCTCTTGTGATTATGTTGCGTCTCTTTCAAGTTTCAATCTTGAAGTGCATGTTTGTTTTGTTCCATTTTTAGTTTCATTTTGACGAGAACACAGAAAAAAAGAAAAATTATTGAACTTACAGGCTCAATTCTCAACTTCATTGACTGGCCATTTTAAAATGGGAACTTGGGGTGCATCAAACTGTTGATTACTAATAATTAATATTCATTTGCTTGTACTTTGTATCACGTCGTATTAAAAATTAACATATTTGGATCGTGTCTACTCTCAAATATAGAAAATTTGAATTCTAAGAGAAGGAGTGAAGGAATAATTTTTAAAAATCGAAGTGTTTGATTGAAATGTAAGAGGAGAAACCGTAACGTTTTAAGGGTAAGGATAGCGTAATTGGTTAATTGGGGACCCTAGGTGCAACTTCATAAGGTGGCCGTTTAAAATGTCACTTTTGAAATAAAATATATTGGTAAAATATAAGGACAATTCGGTTCAAATAAATAACTTAACTTTAAATGTGGCTTCATTAGACATCGCTTAATATTTCACTTTTAAAACGAAAGTACAAGTGTAATTCATTTTGAAATTTTGAAAGCATAGAATGAATTTTGTTTTTGAACAAATTACACTTTAGTACTCTTACGTTTATACTAAATTTTACAGTTATACATAACTTATCAAAATTTGCATTTTAGTACCCTGAACTCTTTGAAACGTTTCACTTTTGTCCCAACGACACATTTTTGAGTTGAATTTATGTCAGTTGATGATGTGACGCGTGTGGGGACCCCACAAAAACAAATTCCACGGTGATTGTAAGCATAATTACTTAATCAACTCTTGGTTATCTCTCACTCAGTATTTCGTCGGGAGATGTTAGGTATGAGATAACCAATGACTAATTATGTAATTTTACCCAAAGTCACCGTGAAATTTGTTTTTGTGGGGCCCCCACATGTGTCACGTCATCAACCAACAAAAATTCAGCCGGAAAATATGTCGTTGGGACAAAAGTGAAACGTTTTAAAGAGTTCAGGGTACTAAAATATAAATTTTAAAAAATTAAGTATAACTCTGAAATTTAGTGTAAACGTGAAGATATTAAAGTGTAATTTGTATTTTTTTTCCTTTTTCTTTCTCTTTTTAGCCAACACGTGTTAATGACTTAAATGCTAGGTTCTTGACTATAAAAGTTTCAACTCTGAAGGAGGCAATTAGGCAAAATAGCAAATCTCGGAAAAGGGCATCGATTAATCAAAATGATAAATCAAGCAAACAAGATCTGCGTGCCCAGATCTGGCATATCAGACATTGTGTAGGGGCAATTTGGAATTTATGATCAATCACGAAAAGGGCCAAAAACGGTGGCATTCTCTCGAAGAAAGACGAACCATATATATGATATAAAACATTGCGTCTCCAATTCCATTGCACCATAATCCTCCCTCGTATTTGGCCTAATCCTACCTAAAATCCCCAGCAGATTGCGGAGCTCGAAGATCTCCGCTGCTTCACTTGGCGACGTGCTTTCTAGCTCTTCCATGTGTGACACTGTTCTAAAGGTCAGTTAAATCCTTACTTCATTTCACGAGAAGAAATAAAAACGACTTCATTTGCTGTTTATTGCTGGATCTTTAATACTGTGAAGGTTATAGTTTGATTAGCGTTTTATAACTGAATCTTCGTTGAATTTGAAAACCCATGTCGAGACTCTGCTCGTTTTTCGTTTTCTTGTTCGTTTGATTAGCTTTTTTTTAAAACTGAATCTTTGTTGAATTTGAAAACCCATATCGAGACCCTGCTAATTTTTGGTTTTCTTGTTCGTTTTCTCTTCTGGGTCTCCCAGATCTGACACAAATCTACAAGAATGGACCTCTCTCATCGATTTAGGATCTGGGTTCTGACCATTTTATTGTTATTTCAATGCGGATATGGGTTTTACCTTCCGGGTAGTTATCCTCATAAGTATGTTGTGGGGGACACCTTAGGGGTGAAAGTGAATTCTCTGACTTCCATCGATACCGAAATTCCCTTTAGCTATTACAGTTTGCCCTTTTGTAAGCCCGCAGAGGGGGTTAAGGACATGGCTGAGAATCTCGGTGAGCTCCTCATGGGGGACCGCATTGAGAGCTCTCCATATCAGTTTAAGATGCACACCAATGAGACTGAGATCTTCTTGTGTCAAACAGATCCATTGTCGGCAGATCAGTTTAGTCTTTTGAAGAAGAGGATTGATGAGATGTATCAGGTCAATTTGATTCTTGATAATTTGCCTGCGATCCGGTATACCAAGAAGGAGGGATACGTGTTGCGGTGGACTGGGTATCCAGTGGGAATTAAGGTTAAGGATGTGTACTATGTTTTTAACCATTTGAAGTTTAAGGTACTTGTTCATAAGTATGAGGAGCCAAATGTAGCACGTGTGATGGGTTCTGGTGATGGGGCGGAGGTGATCCCAACAGTTGCCAAATCAGATTCAGATGTGCCTGGGTATATCATTGTAGGGTTTGAGGTGATACCTTGCAGTTTCATGCATAATGCCAACACTGTGAAGAACTTGAAACAGTATCAAAAATACCCTGCTCCTATTAAGTGTGATCCCACCACTGTGGCAATGCCCATTAATGAAAAGCAGCCGTTTGTCTTCACTTATGAGGTTGAATTTGAGGAGAGTGACATCAAGTGGCCCTCGCGGTGGGATGCTTATTTGAAGATGGAGGGATCCAAAGTCCATTGGTTTTCTATTCTGAATTCTCTGATGGTGATCACTTTCCTTGCTGGTATTGTCCTTGTGATCTTCTTGAGGACAGTTCGGAGGGATCTTACTCGTTATGAAGAGCTTGACAAAGAGGCCCAAGCACAGATGAATGAGGAGTTGTCAGGCTGGAAGCTTGTTGTTGGTGATGTTTTCCGTGCTCCTAGCAATCCTGCCCTTCTATGTATAATGGTTGGTGATGGGGTTCAGATCCTTGGGATGGCAGTGGTGACCATATTGTTTGCTGCTCTTGGGTTCATGTCACCAGCTTCTCGCGGGACACTTATTACAGGTATGCTATTTTTCTACATGATCCTTGGTGTTGCAGCTGGTTATGTTGCTATTCGTCTATGGAGGACAATTGGCTGTGGAGATCACAAGGGTTGGGTTTCCGTCTCATGGAAGGTTGCTTGTTTCTTCCCCGGAATTGCCTTTGTGATTCTGACCACTCTGAATTTCCTATTGTGGGGTAGTCACAGCACAGGAGCCATTCCATTTTCTCTCTTCGTGATTCTCCTTTTGCTCTGGTTCTGCATTTCCGTGCCCCTTACCCTCATTGGCGGATACCTCGGAGCCAAGGCACCTCACATCGAGTACCCAGTTCGAACCAATCAAATTGCTAGGGAAATCCCAGCACAGAAATACCCGTCCTGGCTGTTGGTTCTTGGGGCAGGCACCCTTCCATTTGGCACCCTATTCATTGAGCTCTTCTTTATTATGTCCAGCCTTTGGATGGGCCGTGTTTATTATGTGTTCGGGTTTCTCTTGGTCGTTTTGATCCTTCTAGTTGTGGTTTGTGCCGAGGTTTCTTTAGTTTTAACCTACATGCATCTTTGTGTGGAGGACTGGAAATGGTGGTGGAAATCCTTCTTTGCTTCTGGTTCGGTTGCCATATACATTTTCTTGTACTCTGTAAACTACCTTGTATTCGATCTCAAGAGCCTGAGTGGGCCAGTCTCTGCCACTCTTTACTTGGGGTATTCGCTCTTCATGGTTGTGGCAATCATGCTTGCAACAGGCACAGTCGGGTTCCTCTCTTCGTTCTGGTTCGTGCACTACCTCTTCTCTTCGGTGAAGCTGGACTGAGGAACAACTTGTGCGGCTAGATCATTGAGGGAAAAAAGAGTTTAAACTTTACAGAGATGTTCTATCATGTGTTTACTTTTCATTTTGATTCTGTTAGGGAAGGAACATAGTTGATTGTAATAACAATAATTTGTCGGCCAGTTTTGCTCAATTCTTTAATAGGTGAACATCGTGGATTATATAGCTTGATACCCAACTCTATTTGCTTTCTGGCGGATACATGTAGTTTGACTTGCAGGTGTGATAGTCAGTGTCATTCTCTACTGGATTGCTCTGTATGGTTTACAATGCAAAAGCACAAATTTATTTATTTATTTTTTGTTGCTATTTTACATTTTGCAGCCTTTCTAGTTGTTTTCTTCATGTTATTCTTCCTCTTATGCGAAGGGGTGCTACCAGGGCAGGTTGGAAGGGTTAATCTGACTCACCTAAGTTTCACAATTTGTGTTTTGGTTGAGCTTGGGTTAACTAGAATTCTACTGAGTTTTGGGTTGGGTTGGGTTTGTTCATATGCAACCCAAAAGTTTGAATGTGCATTAAGTCCCAAATTCAAATATATGACTTAACTAAGAAGTTAAAATGTCTTTGTTTTAGACAATTTTTTTTATTATTATCAAGTTACAAATGTGTAGTCCTACCTAGCTCAATTTGACAAATGTTGTAGCATCTCCAGTGCAAGATGTAAACTTGCTAGAGTGTAAGTTTTATAATTTTGAATTCTAATTTTTGTAGTTCAATAGATTGGAAAAGCGAGATGGAAATTTAACATCTTGTCGATTTCCAACTCTTGGGTCAAAAATTCGATCCCAACTGTGGCCTTGGTATTGGGGTTGAACTCGTTCCAAGCGGGATGTGACAATCGGCTCGACTTGCCCACCGACAAACACCTGACATGCCACCGGAAAATCCAACCAGGTTGATAGGAAAATTGGAGATCGGCACGGGCTCAACGGCAGATATCGTGGCCGTGGTGTTTCTCCATCCTACTCTCGAAGTTCTTCCATCATTCTAGTCATGCTGGTTGTCGGATGAGAGGGTGGAGGGTGATGATGGGGCGTCGGACTGAGGCTGCTTAGCGGTGCCGATCGTCTCTAGCATTGAAGCAATATGACGAGAATGGAATCCTAGAGATGGGTCCGAGTTGCTCAGCGGTCAGTCCGAGTTGAGAACGGAATCCTGGAAATGGGTCTCATGTTTGTGATTTTGTTCGTTGGTG
Source organism: Oemleria cerasiformis (assembly GCA_037349345.1). Lineage (NCBI taxonomy): Eukaryota > Viridiplantae > Streptophyta > Magnoliopsida > Rosales > Rosaceae > Oemleria > Oemleria cerasiformis. The sequence goes on from JAZGTL010000004.1 coordinate 11,376,916, forward strand.
TTCCCTCAACGAGCCTGGACCGAGCGAGCGAGAGAGTTGACCAATTTTTTTTTTTAATAATTTTTTTTTATAATTTATTTTAAAATTTTATTAATTATTTTTAATAATATATTTAATTTTTAATTATTTTTTTATCCACATGGATTCCAACTCAACACAAACAGTTGACAAAAAAATGACAACTCAACAATTAACAGTTTGACTAACCGATTGACTAACGGAGGATACCTAAATGTAGTGTTTTAATAGTTTGGGTACCTAGATGAAAATTTTCATAGTTGGGGTATGAACTTAAAATAACCCCTATAGTTTGGGTACTTTTATGTAGTTTATCCTTTTTATTATTATTATTATTATCAAGTTACAAATGTGTAGTCCAACCTAGGTCAATTTGACAAATGTTGTAGCATCACCAGTGCAAGATGTAAACTTGCTAGAGTGTAAGTTTTACGATTTTGAATTCTAATTTTGTGGTCCAATGAGTCAGAAAAGTGAGATGTAAATTTAACATCTTGTCGGAAATTGTAAATTTTTTTATATATTTATAATTATTTTTACATTTACATTGTTGGTCACCATGCATTAAATATGAATATTATTTATGATAAATAGTGAATTATTTAATACAAATGTATGCATTTAACACATCGGCTATATATTGGGTTGAAATCAAATTTTAGGATAAAAATATAAATTTTACATCACAATATTTTGTAATTTCCTAAAATCAAAATAATTTTACATTTTAGAATATTTTGTAATTTTCTAAAATCAAAATAATTTTACATTTTAGAATATCCTAATAGAATGTCACTGGAGCTGTAAAAAATAACATCTTCACGTTTACACGAATGTATTGAGGTACGACGAAATTTAGGCGGTCAGTCGAGCACAACCTCATGCATTTCGCCCCAGTCAGTCGCCGATTCCGTGACATTGAGTTGCCAAGTTTGGCTGAGATTATCAGGTCGCACTCGGAGGGGGCTCAAAGTGGCGCGAATGGCGAAGGGCGCAGCTCCTTTCATAATCCTCTACCTTAAAGGTAATCATCCGCTCTCTGCTTCATTCTTGGAAATTAGAGAGGCCCTCACCATCAAGTCATCAACATTTCTGCATATACACTTCAAGTTATATCCATTTCTCTGTTCAAAAGGTAACAATTCTCTCAACATACCAGAAAAGACTGGTTTTTATTTTTTATTTTTTACTTGATTAATAGTTACTTGTGGATAAAAAGACAGGTCCTTTGAATTTGATTTGAATAGAGGAAAAGAGAACTTGTGGTGTCCATTTTTCCGTTAGCTTCAGCCGCTTAAACTCTTTGGCCTGTCTTTAACCCATTCAGTTTGAGCTTCCTCTCTCTCCCTCATTGATTTGTTACACAGACAGACAGAGAGCTGAAAGCAGAGCTGCAGAAGAATGTTGGTTACCTCACTCTCTCCTATTCACTCCCCCAATGTCAATTCACCCTCTTTCTTTCCTTTCTCCTCCTTTCTCTCTTCTTCGTCTTCGTCTTATTCCTCTTCCTCTCTGTCCCTTGAACCATCTTCTCACCGCCTCTGCTCTCTCCGTGTCTACAGCAATGCCCAATTGAGGGTTACCCACAAAGTATAAATCCCATGTTAACAAAAACGGAAATTAACTTTGTGTGTTATGCCAATTTGATTGCAATATTGATTCTGTGCTTTCTGTTCTGTTTTTGGCAGGGATTGAAGCTGAAATGTTCTCTAAAGGAGCCTCTGAAGGTGATGATATCCGGGGCACCGGCATCTGGCAAGGGAACTCAGTGCGAATTGATTGTCAACAAGGTAACCATTTTAATACATAATTTGTTCATTGTTGATGGTTCTTATAAAGGGGCCTGCTTTATGTGTTTGGAACTTTTTGTTGGTTGTTCAGTTTGGATTGGTACACATATCCACGGGGGACCTTCTAAGAGCTGAAGTATCGTCTGGGACAGAGATTGGAAACAAAGCCAAAGAATTTATGAATGCTGGCCGTCTGGTTCCTGATGAAGTTGTGACAGCGGTATTCCTATGAACTCATGAGTCTGAAAATCTTACATGGTGGATCTTTTCTCAATGAAATATGAAATACTAGATAGTTTGTATCATAATGACTTGCTTTGTAGATGGTGACAGCACGATTATCACGCGAAGATGCAAAAGAAAAGGGGTGGCTTCTAGATGGGTATCCGCGAAGTATTAACCAAGCACAAAGCTTGCAAAGTTTGAAGATAATCCCAGATGTCTACATTGTATTAGATGTATGTGAGTCTCATATAGTGGATAGCTTTTTATACATGGAACATAGTTTCACATTCTTTCTTTCGACAAGCATTGGAAATATCTTTTTATGGATGCTCACTCAACTTCAAATTTTACTGCTTTGATCTTTACATAGTTGTTATTTCTTAATACTCAGGTTCCCGATGAAATTCTGATCGACAGATGTGTTGGAAGAAAGCTAGACCCGGTTACACGGAAGATTTACCATCTTAAGAGTTTCCCTCCAGAGACTGAGGAAATTAAGGCTAGACTTATTACCCGTCCTGATGACACTGAGGAAAAAGTATGATTTTGCATCTTAAATTCTATCCTGCATTGTTTATACAAGTTAATCCAAGTGAATTCTCATAAGCATAAGTAACTTGTAAGCGATCTTTTCCATCTAGGTGAAGTCACGGCTTGAAATATACAAGCAAAATGCAGATGCAATCTCAAGTAGTTACTTGAACATAATGAAAAAGGTGCTTATTTATTGATATAGTGTTATCATTTTTCATTTAAGGATTATTATATATATGTGTAGATAACTTTATGGTTTACGCTAATCTCTTGAAACCACAGATAGATGGAAACCAAAGTAAGGAAGTAGTTTTTGAAGTCATAGACTCTATACTGTCACAAGTGCAGAAAGATAAAGAAACAAAGATGAAAGTAGGTAAGTCTTTGGAGGATCTGAAGCACATTATATGAGTTTTCCATAACTTAAAGGATTACTTATCTATGATTCTGCTTTTGGTTTGGTCTTTATCTATTCTGGAAGAGAGTCTTAATCTGTTTTCGGTGTCATTATTTTTTCCTAAATGAATTTCTGAATTACATTACATGAAGATTTTTACCCAAGTTTAAAGTTTGAAGAGAATGGAACTAAATAAAATTATTGAATCATACTCAATTGTGAAAGTTTTCCATTTTTCAGTGACATCAAAACTTCAAAATTTGAGTAATTCAAATCAGTCTTCTGCAGTCCAGGTATATGTTTAGTTATAGAATCAGTCATTTTAAATCCAGATAAATAATTTTTATTAAATTTTCTTTCTAACTTTTCTTTCACAATTTTACAGGATAGCTGGAGGGGAGTTCCTACTAAATTGAATAACATTCCACATTCTAGAGACATCCGGAAATATTTCTATGAGGATGTGCGGCAGGCCACTCAAAGAGCAGTAAATGATGGAAGAAATCGACTAAAGGTTTCTTATTGATCACTTCTACTTATAATTCTACGTGAGCATTCATATACCACTGGTTTGTTAAGGCATGTTAAGGCAATTTCAAGTGTCAAGGTGAATTGTGCTTGGTACATAATAAATATCTGTATTGACTTTGTAAATCATTTTTCAAATGGGCAGGTGGAGATTAATATTCCGGAGCTGAACCCAGAGATGGTAAGGGACATTTACCTCTGTTTTCCTAAATCTGTTTGGAGTAGTTGACTATATCTTATGATGCACAGGATGTTTATCGAATAGGTACCTTAATGGAACTTGTTCGGTCTCTTGCACTTTCATTTGCTGATGATGGGAAGCATGTCAAGGTAATTTGACCCTTGGTTGCTACTGAATTAGATTAGTACCTAATGATAATGTAAGCTTTGCCGCACTCATCCAAAATTTTCCTTGTCAGGTTTGTGTTCAAGGCTCTATGGGGGAAGGTGCTCTTGCTGGCATGCCATTACAGCTTGCTGGTACTCGAAAAATCTTGGAGTTCATGGACTGGGGTGAACATGAGGTGATGGGGACGTTTATCAATCTTGGTTCTATAGGTACAGAAATCTTATGCATTTGTTGGTCCATTGGAGATTCAGATAACATCAAAGTTCACCTTTTTCATAAATTTCCATACCCTTAGTTTCTGTTTTTTACAAGTGCAGGTGGCAAAGAGGTAGATGAGCAAGATGACCTGTTTATCTTAGTAGCTCCTCAAAATGCTGTTGGGAATTGCATTATTGATGTAAGCATCTGGAGGGTTGAACTTGCCACTATTATGTCTGGAGAGAGAAGTTGTACTTGACATGCTTTATTTCTACCTTTCTTTTGTTATTGAGAGCACTTTTTTGTAAATTTACAGGATCTAAGAGCTATGACTGATGCTGCTGGTGACCGACCAGTAATTCTTATTAATCCCAGGCTCAAGGTTTAGTTTCTATGCTGTGACTGACGCCCTTTTGTCATATTATGCATTTCGTGCAAGCCTTAAGCAACAGCTTGGAATTTCTTGTTTTTAAGTGGATAACTTGATGATTTTGTTTTTTTTTAAAACTTCAGGATTTACCTGCTTCAAATGGAATCATGCAAGTAAGTAATAAACTCGTGATGACTTATAATCACTTCATAAAAGCCAATCAGTTTCTTGACTTTATTTCCTTTTAAAGACCATGGGCCGTGACAAGAGGTTGGAGTATGCTTCTTCGTTCGAAAATTGCTATTTCTTTCGGCTTCTGTATTTTGCAGGAACTCAGTATCCAATTATGGGAGCTCTCAGGTAAGCTTAGCAATATTGCATACCTTAAATGACAATGAAAAATGACATTTGCAACTGTTCTCATCACTTCTTAAACTCATGTTTTAGGATGTCTTACCCGTATCGTTATGAGCTGTACAAGAGGGTAGAGGACCCTTATGGGAAAGAGAAGTATGTAATCTTGGCTACATTTCCTAAAAGGCCAAGTATTGATGAAGTAAATGATGCTTTCGAAGGAAAGCCTAGGTAAATCTCATCAAAGATCCTATCTTTTTATGGACAGTGCCCTTATCTTTTTTTTATTTCCTTAATATGAAAGACAACCACGGCCCTGACTGCATGCTTTCATCTCAATCGAATTTTGCAGAAATGAGAGTAAGAAAGCGGCAGGAATTTGGTAAGAAACATCAACTTTACATAAGTTTGTAATCTCAATGCTTTGCTATGATTGTTTTAACTATTTCTTCTCCTTGCAGGGGGTTCTTAAGTGGTATTTTTTAAGTGAAACATGAGAAGATCAATAGATGTAGTCTGCATCTGATGTAAGTATCCTGTCAGAGACGGTCAAATTCTACACTTGCTAAAATCCTTTCCTTCGGTAAATTGGGGTGTCTGATTCCTAGGAGTGCATTGCAAGGATATAAAGAGGATTGAAGAAAAAGAGATGTAAAGTTTGTCTCATCAGCAAGTTTTTACAGGAGCAGTAAATCAGACAAAGCTTAAGAGGTGGTTTTATACTGCCATGAATTACGAGATGCAGTAGTCGTACTTGAGAATCTAGATTGAGCTGAAAAATACCTTTAGTTCATGAGTTGTGATATATTCATATGATAAGTGTTTGTCTTGCAGAGGTATATATATTAAAATGTAACATGGTGATCATGAGGTATATAGGGCAATTTATTTGGAGATCAAGAAGTTGAATTCTTGGATTTTTGACATTCAATAACATCCCATGATTATCCTTAGGCCAACGGAATTGATCCTTAGTGGTTTATTATTGATTTGAAAGGAAATTCACCTCCTTTAATTTTACCAATTTTGTGGGAATTAGTGCGGTTGTTGGAAGAGGAGAGGCTTTCCCTTTTAATTTGTTGTCTTCATATGACAAAAAAGAAACTAACAGAGATAAAATGAGATAGTTTGTATCTTTTGGTTTTGTTGATAAGAAGACATGAGATGACAAAATATGTTGCAATCAGGCTGCTACTTTCATAACCCACTCAACAAAACTTCAATCAAAGCAAAAGAGCTCCATCATTGAGTTGCTGTGACTTGTCTTTTTGATTGCATCCTGATATTCAATATGAGGAGGAAAACCTCTGCAGATTTGCTTTTCTTCTTTTTCTTGTTTTTGGGTCTAAAGCTTTTCTTCTTATGAAGGAAAAAAAAAAAACCTAATCTTTCCATAAACTTTTGCCTTTTTTTCATTTTCTACCCACCCTAGACTGCCTGCAAGACTAGAATGATATAAGGATTAAGGATATCCCACAAAGTACCAATCACTCATCAACAAGCTTAAACTCAATGTCCCCACTTATTTACTACCACCACCCCCCCTTTTCCCATTTCTCCTTCAAATTATGATAGATGTATCAATTTTTGTTCCTATTTCTCTTTCAAATTATGATAACATGTATCGATTTTTGTATAAAATTTGAATACCAAGTTAATATGCGGTGATATTTAAATTTATTGTGTGCTTGATTCGTTTTTATTTACAACGAATGAAAAACAGTCACATCAACTTGATATCTAAACTTAGTTTAAAAACTTGATACATTTATCATTTTTCTTTCTTTTCTGCTTCCGAACTTCCTAATTTATAGTGACAATCATTCAAAGAGGTTTTTTCCTTGTGCTTACCAAGTCACCAACAATCATTCAAGGGCTGCCACACGATGCACAGAAGCTAATTACATCAATTTATAAAAAAATGGAAAGAGAAAAGTTAAACTTTCTCCATCATGATTTGTTTTCATTTTCTCTTTAGTGTTTTGATCCAAAGCATCAAACTTTAGTGCAAATATAACTGGAAATATTTGAGATTTGAGAATCTGCATTAAAGATGAAACCAAATGCATGCAACCAAGTCAGTAACATCTGCCCACTGAGTGGAGGAGGCCAAGCTACAACTCAACATAAAGACCATGCCCATTATTGGACTCATCATAAAAAGTTTATTGGGACCTCTCACTCCCATTTTTAATACATAATTCAATAGCTGCTTAATCTGTAATGGGTATTGCAATTATTTCCATTTTCGATTTCTCTCGGCGTTACACGTCATTTTCCATTTTCGTTTTCATTTTTTCACGACCTTCTTGATTTAGATGTTACCGCAATCTTGTTACATACTTTTTTACTAATTACCATTTATTAATTGCTCATCCAGATTGGATAAGATTAAAGGTATATAATCTGATAATCAAGAAGCAAATTATGGCAAAATCAACATTGCAAGGGATGGTAAGGTAAAAGGTCCAAAGGTAGATGTGTCATCATTGTAACATTGCAACAGAAAGAGAAAGAGGGAGAACAGAATACCACATCATCAGTCTCAAAGATCTAAAATACATTATAATAATAGTTTCCTCATTCTTGCTTACACCTAACTGAGGATTAAAAGATATTAATTCTGTCCTATTAAAAGATAGGGGCAAGTGGGACATGATTTTCATTTCAGTCAACTAAGAATTTGATTTAAAAGCCCCAATCAAAGTGAGGACTGCTGTATTCATTCATACCAGAGAGTTTGGTTCTCTCATCTCAGAATCTCACAGAATTTTTGGACTTCCAAAAGAACCTCTCTTTCTTGGTGGAAATGGCAGTTGGGTCTTTTGCTCCAGCCGGAGTGGCCAAGGAGAGAGCAGGGCAGTACCAAGGCAAACTTACCACTTATGTGGTTTTCGCTTGCATTGTTGCGGCCGTTGGCGGTGCTCTTTTTGGTTATGATATCGGAATTTCAGGTAACCTTTCAGTTCCTCACACAACATTTTATTGCCAGGCTTTTAGTTTTTAGAAGTTGGTTTTAGCAATCTACAAGTCCCCTTTTCTGTCCGTGTCTAAAGGGAATGATGACATGAAAGCAATAGCAAAGTCAATGGTGAAATGTAATCTTCGAAATCACAGCATGAAAATGATGAAGAACTAGTAATCTTCGAAACCGGAGAAAACAGAACACAAACCAAATAACATGTAAATTATGCAGATGCCGCCTTCCATAAGAGAAGAAAGATGCTTTCAATTATAGATTTGTTGCTAATATTTGTTCTAATGAAATATAATTTCCAATAAGAGAAGTTAAAAAAATTTCAATCCTAGTAACTGATTGCTATATACACTGGTATTTTCTTAAAGATGATAGCACAAAAGAAGATTCATAGCTAATCATGTCCACATTTGGTGATACTGGAGATCTAGATCCTCAAACCTGTCCTAGGAAGAGTAGGATATTATGAATAAAATTCATGTTGCTTGACCTAGAGTAAGAACAGAAAAGCTATAGTACTTCCTATGTTTGATGTTCATGAATGAAGAAAACATTACTATTGTAAAGTATTCGAACTTTAGTGTTCATCAGTATATGGAAAGGGATATTTTCTAACCAGAGATTTCCTTTTCAATGTTGGTTAACTATCAACAGGCGGGGTTACATCCATGGATGGATTTCTTAAGAAATTCTTCAAAACTGTGTACAAAAACAAAAAGCTTGCACATGAAAACAACTACTGCAAGTACAACAACCAAGGTCTTTCAGCATTTACCTCCTCTCTATACCTCGCTGGTTTAGTTGCAACTTTGGTGGCTTCTCCAGTTACAAGAAATTATGGACGCCGAGGAAGTATTATCTGCGGTGGAATCAGTTTCCTTGTGGGAGCAACTCTTAACGCCGCAGCTGCCAATTTGGCTATGCTTCTCTTGGGCCGCATCATGCTTGGTGTCGGTATTGGATTTGGGAACCAGGTATCAAACATTGCATTCCTTTGAGATATATCACATGAGCCAAATGTATCTAATTTACAAAAGAGAACGAATTATTCTGGCCAAAATATAATCAACTATATGGCTAATCACCTAAGTGCTTGTAAAAAACTGATTTCTTCCGCCTCGTGGTTTTGAAGGCTATTCCACTATATCTATCAGAGATGGCGCCAACTCATCTTCGAGGAAGCTTAAACATGATGTTTCAGTTGGCAACTACCACAGGCATCTTCACAGCTAACATGATAAACTATGGAACTCAAAAGCTGGAACCCTGGGGGTGGAGGCTCTCTCTAGGGCTGGCTATAGTACCGGCTCTAGTAATGACAATCGGAGGAATATTTCTCCCCGAGACACCGAATAGCTTAATTGAGCGAGGGTGTAACGAAAAAGGAAGAAATCTTCTGGAGAGAATAAGAGGAACTGAAAACGTAAGTGCAGAGTTTCAGGACATGCTAGACGCAAGTGAGTTTGCTAGCACAATAAAGCACCCTTTCAGAAACGTACTCGAAAGAAGGAACAGGCCTCAACTGGTTATGGCAATCTGCATGCCAACATTCCAGATCCTCACAGGCATTAATTCGATTCTCTTCTATGCTCCAGTGTTGTTTCAAAGTATGGGGTTTAAGGGAAATGCTTCTCTCTACTCTTCTGCTTTAACTGGATTGGTTCTTGTTTTATCTACGGTGATATCCATGGGAATTGTTGACAAAATAGGTCGAAGAGTTCTGCTCGTTAGTGGAGGAATAATAATGATTATCTGCCAGGTAAACCAGATTAGAACTCCTTCATTCCCTTTAACTTCTGTAACACTTTCTCTAAACTTCTCCTCTTGAATATGAAACAGGTGATAGTAGCCATAATCTTGGGGGTCAAATTCGGTGCGAATCAAGAGCTATCGAAAGGGTTCTCCGTATTGGTGGTGGCGGTGATTTGCCTCTTCGTGGTAGCTTTTGGATGGTCATGGGGTCCCCTCGGCTGGACAGTGCCAAGCGAGATATTCCCACTTGAAACCCGATCAGCTGGACAAAGCATTACAGTGGCTGTGAACCTGCTATTCACATTCATCATAGCCCAGTCTTTTCTTTCCCTCCTATGCGGGCTAAAATTCGGGATCTTTCTCTTCTTTGCTGGTTGGATCACTCTCATGACGACCTTCGTTTACCTGTTCCTACCCGAAACCAAGGGCATTCCTATTGAAGAGATGACGCTGATGTGGCGAAAGCACTGGTTCTGGAAGAGGATAATGCCTGAAGAGTATCCTGAAGTTGACGACTCCAAAAATGATAGTAGAAACAATTCAACAGCTTGAGATTTTTTAAAGTGTTCGTCAATGTGTAAACAAACCAAATGACCTTTTACAGCTTATTCCTAGTGTCTATATGTATGATAATCTCAGGATTCTCTATCTACCATAGTTATGGAAAATTGTAAACCAGTGGCAACTGGTTTTGTTTCTCAACACCATAGCAGTTTCTTTAACTGCAGCATGCTTTGACGAAAAAAGAAGAAGAAAAACTGCCGCATGCTAACTAACAACCCTCCGAAAACCAATGATATCGGACAATATACGATTGATCATGGGATTATTGTACCGTTACATTGGTTCTGGTCATCCTTTCTGGTCTGGTTTGTGTGAGCCCTGGTGCTCTTCGTCTCAAGTGCCATCCCTGCCCGTGAAAAATCAAATTGTAGGGCACCTAACCATTTCTTACAAGAAAAGCTCAACCCTGTTATTCTGTGGGAAATTGAGGTGAGGTTTTATTTAGAACAAATTACACTTTAGTTCCCTGTGGTTTATATCAAATTTCAGAGTTGTACTTAATGTTTCAAATTTTACATTTAAATACCTTATAGTTTATACCAAATTTTAGAGTTGTATCTAACGTTTCAAATTTTACATTTAAGTACCCTGTGATTTATATCAAATTTCAGAGTTATACTTAATGTTTCAAATTTTGCATTTAAGTATCCTGAATTTTTTAAAACATTACAACTTGACTCCACTATTATCTAATGAAATAATTAACAGTGAAACCAAGTTGTAATGTTCTAAAAAATTCAGGGTACTTAAATGTAAAATTTAAAACGTTAGATACAACTCTGAAATTTTGTATAAATTACAGAGTACTTAAATATAAAATTTGAAATATTAAATACAACTCTGAAATTTAGTATAAATTACAGAATACTAAAGTGTAATTTGATCTTTTATTTTATTTATGCAGATTAATAAAAGCCTTAAAGCTTATGCAAGTCCTGCCCATTAGCAAGAGGTTCATGAACAATTCATCCAATAAAGCCAGATGAAGTAACTTCACATCCCAAGAAATGGCTGATCAATCACAGCGGAATACAAGCAGTTAATTCAAATGGATTGAAAACAGCTTTTTAAGTAGCAGAAATCTGAGATTTTATTGCAATAAACTGGAAATCTAAACATTATTTTTCCCGAGTACAAACTACATCGAAAGACTCGTAGCATGGAATAGGAGATGAAACAGACACAAGCTCTAATTGTGTCTTTCTAACTCTCCTATTGATCCCACAAACAGGCACACAGACCAACCCTTTTTCCTTTCAGTCTTATATTACGATACTAGGAGAATATACAAAGCAAAGACCCAACTTCTTACTACTCTTCCCCTGTTCTTCTTTGGTTTAAAGAAACTAGCAACCCGCACCCAATATAACTTTCCTCTTGAAAAAATAAAGGAAGCAATTGAGATAACGCGAACAATCTTCAACTATTCGTATCAACCTTCATCACTCTCGCATTCTTCATCATCAATAAAACGATGCATGCAGCACTGCCTAATCGCCAAGCCGGACATTTTCTTTTGCTTTTAACTTCGTGATCAAACCAAATCGAGTCGCAACAGTCGGCGCAGAGCGCTCGTGGCCGTGCCGTTCCTTCCCAAAAAAGCAGGCAACGGCACCGAGCTCGGTGGTGGGGACGCGTAAAAAGCGCTCGATCCAGCATAGATGGCATCCATGACCTTCAACTCTGCAACCTTAATCTGCTTTTGCACGGTCTCGGGATCGGGGCCCAAACGATCCGTGGATCCCAAAACCAAATCCGGATCCTCTTCACTCTTTGGCTTCGGCTTGCGATCATCTCCAGCAACAACTCCAATACCTCGGTTGTTCTTCTCCGGGCTCAAGGCCTCCCCACGCCTGAGGATCTTGACTTGGCCCATCACCAGGTTCTTGACCGAGGCCTTGGCTACCAGGGAGCGATCAGCGTACCGATCGCGCGATCGGTCATGTTGATTGGACTGAAACCCCATCGGACTTCTCTTCCGGCGGCGCGATTGATGAAGATCAGAGTTAGACCCATAGCTACGGCTGGGGTCATGGGTAGGGGAGGAAAAATTAGGGCTCCGGCGTGATCCAGAACGAGGGGTGAGGGTTAGGGTTAGGGCTTCGTGACGAAACCGACCTCGAAGGCAATCCTGCGAGCGAAGAATCGCCGTCCCCATTTTTCCCTCTGAAGAAGAAAGAGAGAGCAATTGAAATTGAGAAAATTGAAAATGGGACAATTGAAAATCGATTGTTTCTCACGCTCCGTTATGGTTTCTGGGAAATTCGATAAGAAATTGCTATATTTTGCAAATCATGTGTGATTGTGTATTTATAGAGAGAGAGCCTTCCATTACTCACGTGACGTGGCTTCAGGTTCGGGTAACCGCCTGTGGCGCGTGGGCGGGATTTGTAATTATGCCGAACTTAAATTACTATATTGCACTTGGTTTTTCTAGAAATTTACGAAGGCGACCATTTTCTAGACTGTCCGGTTGGTGCGTTTGTAATTTTGGGACCATGGTCTGTGGAGGATGCTTTAGTTGCCTTCAAAGGACCGTTGACCACGTGTCGTAAAGCGAATGGCTATAGTGCTTGTTCTTATCGACACGTGTTGCCTGCGTCGACTGACTTTTTGTTGGGCGGTTTAGGCCAGCAGTTTGAGTCAGAAACCGCCCTTTTTTGACGAACCTACAGCCTAGTAACGGATCCGTCTGCAGTTCACAGGCCTTTGGGTCTGCATGTGCCAACCGCGTGCAAATTTTATTGAAGTTATTGGGCCTACATGTTCGTTGAAATAATAATTGGGCCTAGAAGTTCGCCATAAAAATATTGGGCCTAGAAGTTCGTAATAAACATATTGGGCCTAGAAGTTCGTGATAAAAATATTGGGCCAAGATTTAGTGATCATTGAGAATGATTTCACTCCATGTTTTGTCAGCCTCCTCGCCTCCTCCACCGTCTAGGCTATATCTGAAGCTTTCAGAGTCCCCTAAGAACGACTACAAGGTACCGCCGACCTCCTTCCTCGCCGCCCCTTTCTTCTTGGATTCAAATATTTTGGTCGCAATAATTTCATTTCTTGATCTGATTTTTTTGTTTCATTGCTTCAAAATTTGGGTTCATTGGTAAAACAGGTCATTGTTTTCATTGAGTCTAGGGTTTATAATTTCTGGGTTTACATTTCTGTTAATGAATTTGTGTGTATGTGGAAACAGTTTGAAGAGCCAGTTGAGCTGCAGTGAAGGAAAAGGAGAAAGAAATGCCTTTGTATGATTGTATGCTTCTGTTGAAACCCCATGTGAGGAAGGAGCCTCTGATGGACTTGGTTGCTAGAGTAAGCAAACATGTTTACAGTAGAAATGGAGTTCTTGCTGACTTGAAGTCGTTTGGAACTGTTCAATTGGGTTATGGTATTAAGAAGCTTGATGGGAGATATTATCAGGTGAGTTTCTTTTCTGCAACCTTATAGTGAATTTGAGTATTATCGGTTGAAGGTTCGTTGTTATTGTAACTTACATGGAATCTTATATATCGTGCCTCTTTTAGTTGTTATAAATTGTCTCAACTTCAATTTTGCAATGTGAGAGCGAGCGTGTTGTTTAATCCAGTGCATTTCTGGATGTGTTTTAAGTGAGCTTGTTAGAAGCAATGTTGCTGTAACACTGGGTCAAATCCCTTTAAGCTTCTATCTTTGAAACTAGAGATTGAAAGGACAACAAGATGATGCCACCGAAGTTTCCTGTTGATACATAAAGAAAGTGTATTTGATGCCAAATTCCCTTTAAGCTTCTGTCTTTGAAACTAGAAATTTGGAAGGACAAGACAAATGGCAAATCATGGATGAGAATTTCAGAGTCATGAAAAGGATTTTTTATTTATGTTAAAGAAAATGCAGCTGTACAGCCACCTGGTATTTGTCTTAAGCACTGAAATTGGTAGATTAGAACATAACTTTGGAACCTCTACGGGATGGCACAAAGGTGATAACTTTCCATTTAAAAGATTTTATGCAAAAGACATAAAAACCAGGATATCATCAGAGTTTGCTGGAATGCTGACCTTGAAGAACAATGATAGGTTTAGATCCATTTTCATCAGTAGGGGAGGATGTGGGCTCTACTCATGAGTTTCTAATGATATCAAAATGGTGGATTGTTTTTTTTTTTGCACGCTTAGTAACAAAACCAAATTATAGACTGTCAGGCCTTAGCCAAGCCCGGAACTTAGCAAAATGACAACAATATAAAAGAAAAAAGATTGCATACTAACACAGATAGCAACAGTTTTCACTGATTTAGCACTCTTGACATTATTCTTCATTAGGAGAATGGACTCCCTAAATTATTTTTTAAAGGTTTTCACTAAGGTGTCATTCTTGAAGATATTGGAGTATCTATCGGCGATGCTTGTGCCTTTTTTGGGTGGAAATGCAGATTCCATCTGATTCAACATTTCCTAGAAAATCCGAAAACCTTTAAGAGCTTTGACCATCTTAACTCATCAGATGCAGCAAAACATTGTCTTTTTGTACTGTTTTGAAGGTTTCCCCTTGTCCCTTTTCTTTGTTATTGTCATTTGCTATCTCCATATGTTTAGTTGGTATTTCTAACTGAATACAAACATGTTTTCATCTCATGTTGAGAAAATGAACTTTTTTATATAAATCAATTTTGGCATATGGTATAGGGTCAGCTAATGCAAATGACGATGATGGCTACACCTAACATCAACAAGGAGCTGCATTACTTGAACAAGGAAGACCGATTGCTGCGCTGGCTTTTGGTTAAACACCGAGACACAAAGTATGGACTGGAGTTTCTTAGTGAAGAGGATGCGAATAGTGAACTCAGTAAGCTTCATCGGAGCAGCAGCATATATGATGAGGATGCTGATGAGGATGATGATGATGATGACGACGATGATGATGAATATGATGTGGACCAAGAAGGAAATCGGACTGAAGGGTAATTGAACTCCGTCAGGGATGGTCTGTTAGTATTTTATTGAAATTCCCTGTTTAAGTATGTCATAAGGTTTGGTAGCTGTAAGTGCTATGAACAATTTTGGAATGAATTGGCTCATGGAATGTATTAGATGTTGTGAGATTTTAGGTTTTATCTGGGTGGTGCATCTAAAATTCCCCTTTTTTCTTGGCTAGTGTTGCAGAACCCATTGAAGATGAACTTAATCATCTGATGTTAGATAATTTCTCTCATTGAAAAACATCTGATGTTTGTTTGACTGATGTTGAGTGCCCTAGGCAGAATTAGGGCATGGTTCGGATATTTCTAATTGGATCACTTGAATTAGAAGGAACCATATTTGGAGCTTCCTCCTATTTTAACCTATCCTTCCCGAGTCCGGTAAGTTTGGTTGAGACACCCTGTGTACTCGGAGGGATGGACAAAGCTCCATTTTCTTTTTTTTTTCTTTATGTTGTTAACCAAGGAATCTCTTCAAGGTATAGTCACTGACTATATTTTTTTATGATACATGGTTCTTTTTTTCTTTACGAGATTAGCTTATAATCCACATTTTTGTTGGCAAGTTAGTTTGTATGCAAGGGAGTTTTTAACTGGTTGATTTAACTTACGTTCTTGGACGGTGTTTAATATTTCCTTAATTTAAGTAATATGTAATATGAGTGTCTCTTATTCAATTCGTTTTAAATATCTTTCTTGACATATAAATCTAAAAAAAATATACTCGTAAGGAAAAAAATTGCGTCAAATAGGATTTGAACCTACCATTGCATATTGGGTGTAAAATAGATCCAAAATAGATCCAGTTTCATTTTATTTACTTACATATTTATTGTATTTTATTAATTAAAATTAATTAATATATAATATATATTTATTAAGAGTTTTGGTTGGTTGCTTACGTGGAGGTACCTAGTCCGTACGTACGGCCGGTATGCATATTACATGAGAAAGGGGGGGAAGACCATAACGATTTTTCGAGGCCGCTGGGTAATTAGGAGGCAAAGAAAAATAAAGAAGCAAAAAAATAGAAACTACAAATTTAAAGATAGCAAACACAGAATCGCAACAAACCAGTGGGAGTGATCGCCATCATCTCCCTCCGTCCCTCCATGATTTCTCTCTCACGCTCCTCTCTGACCTCTCACCTTCGTTTCCGAGAGAGAAGGATTGGTTGAAGAGAGCCGTCACACCTTCCTCCTTGGCTCCTAGCTAACCGCCTAGCTAGCTAGTTTGCTTGCTTTCTTTCGACGATGGATGCCTTGCCGTCTCCGTCGTCGTCGTCGTCTTCTTCTCAGTTGAAGAAGACGGGGAGCGGACGGTCCGAGGTGAGCACCGTAAGCGGGTTGCTCGGATTTGGAGGCGGAGGAGGAGAAGATCAGAGAGGGTCGACGTTTGAGTATTTCGGTTGGGTATATCACTTGGGCGTCAATTCCATTGGACACGAATATTGTCACCTCCGCTTTCTCTTCATCCGCGGCAAGTATGTCGAAATGTACAAGCGTGACCCTCATGAGAACCCCGGCATTGTGAGCTTCCTCCTCCTTATAATTCAATTTCCACTGAATAATTACCATTCCGATTTTCTTTTCTTTTTATGTATTTTGAAAATGTATAAATTTGCTCAATGATTTCTTTTGGCCAGAAACCCATTCGGAGAGGTGTTGTTGGGCCTACACTTTTGCTAGAGGAGATTGGGCGTCGAAAGGTCTACTACGGGGTAAGGCCTAAATCCCTTTTGATTTTGAGATTCTATGCAATTTCATTGTTTGTTTTAATTTTGAGCATTTCAAGTTTCTAATGTTTGTTGATGTGGAACTAAATTGTTGCTGACCTATTCCTAATTTTTTTTTTCTTTTTGCAGGATGTTTATGTTCTAAGGTTTTTCAATCGATTGGATGAATCAAAAAAGGGAGAAGTAAGTTTTGGTGCCATATCAAATATTTATTTTTAAAATTCACAAGAAATGGTGCGAATATACTGCATAAAGCTTTGGGTGTGTTTGGTGTCTGGTTCAAGATTCAGTCATACACACACATGTACCTGCTTTTAGGTGTGTTTATGGCTGTGTGTGTAATTCTCCTATTGTTTGTCACCTAATTCATCTTATTTGGAAATTTAAATTAACTATCTTTGCTCTGTCATCCCAATCCTGTATTTAGAACAATCCCTGTATTTAAAAGTTCTATATATTTTTACATTCGTCCTTCCTACTTCATGAATTTTTGTGCGATGAATTAATCATCTTGGGAAGGATTTGTTAGTTTTGAACCATGTCTAATACTTACACTTGTTTAAATGACTCTCTTTACATAACACATTTGGGATATCTTTCTCTAATTTGATGAGATGGTTGACAATTAATTGGCTTTTGAAGATTGCTTGTGCTACGGCTGGAGAGGCACAAAAATGGCTGGAGGCCTTTGATCAAGCCAAGCAACAGGTACATGAAGTTTCTCACCAAAATTCCATGGCTAACACAGAAAAAATAGTATAAAATGTATGTGACGCTTTTCCTTGTAGAGGGTGTTCTTACCTTTTGAATTCAGCATTTTGGTGGTCCTTGTGACACAGAACGGTTTCTTTATTCCCCCATACATGGAAACTGTAGTCTGGAATTGGATTATAGTTGCATATTTCCAGTTCATTGTTGTGTTTAATACACTAGAACTCTTCTTCTGACAGGCTGAGTTTGAGCTGACAAGAGGAGGTAGTGCCAGAAACAAACTGAACATGGAGACTGAGTACGCTCATAATTCCTGGATTGGTGATACACTTGCATAGTAATTCATATTAGTCATTGTTTCTTAATCCTTAACCAGTAATATTATTTTCACGATTTTTGAACTATTATTACTGTGGATCAAAGGGAAGTTCCGTTTAATCAATTGTTTATGGTGACTTTTAATGAAATATTTCCTTGTTTTGAAAATACTATTGGCAGTTTAGTAGCTTAATTGACTATAGTGTAAGAGAAGTTCAATGCTAACATGAGGAAAAGATGGAATTTGATGTTGATGTGACCCATTTATTGCTGATATCCATATGATGCTGTAATCTTTATGCTTGCGTCCTATTTTTGTTCCTACAACTTGTTATATTTTGTTGTTGAGTTATTTATTCATTATATTCTTTTCTCTATGCCTTACAGTACTGGCATATCATTAATTCAATAATTTGATGCACTTCACTGTGCATATCATATTCTTTTAAATTATATATACTTTTGTTATGCTAATGTTGACTCATAATTTTTATGATGTGGAAGGATCAATCTCGATATGCATCGACCTAGAGTAAGGCGCTATGCAAATGGATTGAAAAGGCTGATAAGGATTGGGCAAGGTAATGTCGTATTGCATGGCTCTTCTTTAACATTTACAATGGGACAGACTTGGTTCAGGGTCTCAAAGTGCATGACCATTGGTTTCTTTTCAGGTTGACAAATTTATTGAAATTTATGTTACAGAGAGAAAAGTTTTGTAGAAATGAAAATGCCTCAATCTAATTGGTTGCTTATTTTCTTATAAGTCTTTTTATGTGTATATTAAAAGGAAAATAATGAGTATCTCACCTTTCCTATGATTTGTCTCGAAAAGCCAACGGGCAGCCCTCTTTCTCTTTCAAATCTTAGTTGAGACACATAATACTAGTGCTATATCTAATAAAAAATAAGTTATATTCCTATTACAGGACCAGAGTCGCTTATGTGTCAATCCTCAAGCTTGGGTGCAAATGGTGGTACAGATGGATACTTCGAGAGGGACATTGGGGATGCAATTGAGGCATATAAGTGGAAATGTGTGCGAACAATTAATGGTATTCTTCTCTTATCTGTTTTATCTACTTGATAGACATCAACAGGCAAAGAATAGTTATCTCTATCTCACTGAATTCTTAAGACCGCACTTTCGTCATTTGCAATCAACCATTGAATCTCATGATTTTTTTTTCTTTCATACTTGTGTTATTTTTGGTTTCAGGTGTTAGAATATTTGAAGATGTTGCTAACTCTGAGGTATCTCATTGTAGATAGATACATGCATTTATGTTTTGTGTGTGAGTATCTGTGTGTTTGTTTGTGCGCACATGTAAGAGAATGCATCACATTCTCTCAGCATATCATGTGTTTTGAGAGAAGATTGCATCTCATATAATGATAGGGAAGAAGAGCTGGATTCTTTGTCGGACAGAAGATTATGTTTCATATCTCCAAAAAAAAAATATTGTTTATACTGAAGATTGAAACTAACTGAAGTTGTATACTTGTTCCTGACACTTTATTAATTCCATTGTTTTTAGAGTGGTAAAGGTGTTATTGTCAAGGCTGTTGCTGTCATCGATGCAAGTGCAGACACTGCTTTCGAAGTGCTTCTAAACCTTGAACGACATCAGAGATATGAGTAAGTTATCTTACATAACAGGTAACCATACAACCGGTTTTTTTGTTTTGTCAAGTACAACTTTTCTCGCTCTAATAAGTTTCTTCTCAGGTGGGATATGCTGACAGGTGACTTGGAGCTGTTAGATTCTTATGATGGGCACCTTGATGTTGTCTATGGGACATTTGATCCTAGGTATCTTACTCGGTAATGATGTTAGACGTGATTACTACTTCTCTCTAACTCTTGAACTAATATCTTAGCTTAATCTATGCGACTCTTTGTTATCATCTTTTGCTCAATCTGTTCCAGCTCCATCTTTGAGCCAATACATTCATCTTATTATCTAATGTTTTCAGTCATCCACCTTGAAATGCTCATATTTCCTTTATATTGTGAGTGCTTATTATATTCATGTTCATTTAACAGTTACTTTTACTCAATTGGTGCCACCTCAGCGCCGAGTGGATACCTCATCTATGTTTTATGTTATTTCATGGTTCTAGTCATCCCGACTCATCCACATTGACATTCTCCTCTTGCATTTTTTGTGACTCTGAGCACTCATAGAAATAATTTCCTGTACGCATCTAAGAACAACCTCGTATAAAAATTCATTTTCTTATTGGTCATGTTCAGATTAGATATCATAATATAGACAAAGGGCAAGATTATACAGGCCACTATTTGTAAATTTAGGATATATTATGGTTTTATTAAGTAAGTTGAAGTGTTAAATAGTAGGCATTTATTAGCAAGTGATTCTCTGGATATGCAGACTTTTGTTTATTTGCATTTTTAAGCAAAGTTTAGTACACTTAAATGGATAGAGATTAGATACTTTTGAATTCTTAATCCAAATCCATATGAATGAAAACAAGAAACCTCTCCCTCCCTCAAGAGCTCATGGATTACTCTAACATACAAAAATGTATGTCAAGGCTCCTAGAAACGCTTTATGAGCCAAAGCTAAGGTATTAAGTTGATACATTGTGTGTTTTATATTGTTTTAGTGAATCCTGATTTTGATGTTTTATGTTTACTGGACATTTTGCATTGAATTAATAGAAAATGGCATCGTTGCATACTAAAGTCAGTCTTCCATTTGGTTTATTTTTCATTAGCAAGGTATTGATTTGGTACTTAATATGTTATGCAGGTGGCATTCCAAGAGAGATTTTATCTTTTCTAGGCAATGGTTTCGTGGTCAAGATGGAACATATAGTAAGACCATATAAATTTCAGCATTATCAATCTGACTATAGTTTCACTCTCTGGAGTAGAGTAGAGGTTAACTATTGGGGGGGGATCAAAGGGGAAAAGGAAATGCAAAGTAGGTTAGAGAAGTTTTGGAAGCCCTCCCCCAATTCACTTTTCCCAATCCCCACACTTTCATTTGTTTATTTATGTTTTGATTTTGGGACATCTTGGTTCCCTTTTCCTCTCATACCCCTTCAATTGTGCTTAGTATTGCTATATTGCGGATGGTGAAAAAAATATTTTCATTACCAGCTATAGTACTAAGCTATCTATTTGATATCTTAGCATAACTATATGTATATGTTTTAAGTTGTTGACCATTTGTTTATATATCAAAAAGGATTTTTCTACCTATGTCTTTAGCAATAGCTGTGGCCATAGCCATATATGTGTAGGGACAGCACAGAGAGGTTAGCTTGATCATGTGTAGGCTATATGTGATAGAGGATTCTAAATAATAACTGAGGTTTCATTGGAGCCATGTGGCATAAATGATTTCTACAGCGCTGGTTGAATAATCATGAGCAAGAAAAAGGTTCTCAAAAGGAAACAAAAAGACAGAAACTGGATCTAATTGCGTATAGGTTTTTAGAAATTGAAAATTTTTGGCTTCCAAATCGAAAACTTCAAATTTAATCTGTTGGTTATAGAAGGGCTTTTGTACTTCAGGAGAGCTATACTCTTGGGAGTTTAATAATTCATGTCATTTGGTGCATTTAATGAAATCTAAGTGACATTGCTAACTTTATTTTCTGGTGATATGACTTCATTTGCTTCATTTTCTTTCCTCAACACTACATGGCTTTTGCCTTTGTATTCAGCTGAGATCCTATGGTACTCTTAATGCAGCAATCCTGCATTTCCCCGCAGTTCATAAGAAGAAGCCTCCAAGATCTGGATATCGTCGTACAAAAATAAATCGTAAGAGATTTTATCTGGTTTATCAGAAGAAATTGATAAGTAGTGAAGCTTGCTAGCACAGAGTTGTACCACTTGATGACATTTTTTCAAATCTGATGATGCATCTTTTATCTTTTTATATTATTATTTTATCATAATAATAATAATCTATTAAGCTCACGGCCCCTTTGTGACTCAAACTTTGGTACACTTTCCGGCTCGCAATAACTCAATTGGGTGGGGGTTCCCTTTATTTGCTTGCAATGCTTGTAGTTTGCCTTTAGTTAGAAGTAAAAGTAGAAGTAGAGGGCACCCTTTGCCCCGCTTCTCATTAAAGAAGTTCATTACTATTAGAAATTCCTTTGTCTCTTCGTTAAATGTGTTCTTTATTTCTATCACAGCATCTACTTTGGAGGTTAGAAATTTGAATACATCCATGGGTTCAACTACTCCAAGATGTCTTGTCACTCAAATGCTGGAGATAAATTCTGCGGGATGGTGCAGATGGAAGAAAAATCACTGCTCAAAGTTCGAAAAGAGTGTACCTTACGCATTGTTGTGCCAAGTAGGAGGTTGGGAGATTAATTGTCTATATTTTGTTTGTTTTAAATTTAGGTTCTGAGTGTTCTAATCCACCATTGTACTGGCTTCCAAAACCTTATAACAAGAGTTTCTCAGGTATTTGTAAAACATTTATTGCAGAAGCAGTTATGTTTCCTTTGTTTTTGTAATTTTTCAGGTCTGAAGGAATATATTGGAGCAAATCCTGCACTCAAATTCGAAACTTCTACTACGGTTATCCAATCAAAACTATCCGAAGTTTCCGTTTCCAATGCTGAATTTTTGGAGTCAGATGTCAAGGATGAGTTTTATGATGCAATGTCTGCGGACTCTTCATCTTCTGATGAAGAGCTTGACACTAAGGTTTTCCTTTTCTGGTTTTCTTTATCTTGGAATGGAGCACTGTTAGTGACTTAGTGGTCCAATTGAATCTTGCTCACATCTTTATAGAGATATTATTTTTTAATCCAGATATTAATAGCCGCCCTCTATTCTTTGCAGGATACAAAATTGAACTTGTCCTTGAAGCGAACCTCAGGTTTGCTTCTTCTTAGTACTTCTAATTAGGCATTGACCTGTTATGCTACTATGAGTTGTTATCATCATCAATTTCAAGAGTAAAGCTATCTTGTGTAACCTTCCTGCATACTAGAATAGTGTCCCTTTTTCCTTGCAGCTTTTTACTTAATTTAAGAACCAAAGTAATATGTATACATATTTAAAGGCTTGTTATTAATGTTTACCCTTCTAAAAAATTTCTCAGTGATTAAGTATAGGTCATTCTGGATACAGCTGCAGATGCTAACAAGGAATTGGATTCTGAAGTGGCTCCTGTCATGATTGATCCAAGCCAGTTTCATGCTTCGTTGCGCACCGGGAAGGATGAGGCTGACACGAACTGTTGGACATCCCCAAGTGGTACGGGATTTATGATCAGGGGAAAGAACTACCTGAAGGACAATTCCAAGGTGGGTTGCACTCTGCTTTGAACTAAGTTCAGTGTGTTTGTTGATTTGATCAGTATGTCGTGTTTGTGTAGTTTCCAATTCTTTCTGGAACATTTTTCACGAAATTTGATGGCTCCCAGTCACCCTAAGATTATTGCTGACTTTCTCTTTCCAGGTAATGGGAGGAGATCCTCTTCTCAAGCTCATAGGAGTAGATTGGTTCAAAGTTGATAAACCCGCAGATAGGATTGCACTCCATCCACGGTGTCTTCTTCAGGTAGAGTTAGTTTTTCATGTTTGAATTACTTATATATTCTTGTTTTCTGTATGTAAGCTTACCCTTCTTGATTTCAGTCCGAGGCAGGAAAGAAGCTTCCATTTGTACTTGTCATTAATCTGCAGGTACGTGCATGAATTCCCCCAACCACACCATATTTTTTTCCCCTGATACAAAATGAGATGACTGTTTGTCATTTACAGAAGTACAAACGGAAAAGGACAAGTAGTCCCAATAACTTTCTCAAATTTGCTGTATCACATAGTCTAGAAGTGAGACAATGAGCTTTCATGGAACAAATTATCGTTCATGGATTCAATACCTTTTATTCATTTGGAATCTGTGCGTGTGATAAAGTGGTTAAAGATGACTGTCAGTCATTTTTGTGTTAAATTTCACGGTTGTGCACAAGTAGAATTGGAAAGAAAACAGTTGGAGCCAACTGTGCTTTATGAAGTCATCTGAAGGATTTGAAATCCATAAGCAATAATGTGCCTGAATTTAGCTGATTATAAGAGCTCAAAAGGTGACGGGAGAAAAAAATTTCTGCAACGGTAAAACCATTGTTTGTGAACATAATGAGAGCGATATATATCGAACTAAGCGTTCTGATGAGTAAACTGCCCCCTTA
The DNA here is from genome assembly GCA_037349345.1 of Oemleria cerasiformis. NCBI lineage: Eukaryota > Viridiplantae > Streptophyta > Magnoliopsida > Rosales > Rosaceae > Oemleria > Oemleria cerasiformis. Next base: position 11,400,893 of record JAZGTL010000004.1, read on the forward strand.
CCATCTTTCTAATGAGTAGCTTTATGATATGCCATTTTTCTGTTTTAGGTTCCTGCAAAACCAAACTATAGTTTGGTAATTTACTATGCTTCAGACAGACCTGCAAAACCAAATTCTTTGTTTGCTCAATTTGTGGATGGGAGTGACATGTTTCGTGATGCAAGATTTAAATTAATTCCTAGTATCGCTGAGGTATGTAATGCTTTAATTTTGAAGTATGCGTAACTGCAATGGCACATGTACACGTTTTCTCCATTTGATGTAAAAGAGTAGCTGATGGTTATCTACTGCTTCAGGGATATTGGATGGTCAAGCGTGCTGTTGGAACAAAAGCTTGTATGTTGGGGAAAGCTGTGACTTGCAAATATTTCAGACAAGACAATTTTCTAGAGGTAAATTCTATCATATTTTTCTGAAAGTTGAGAATCCTGATACCATTACATACTTTCAACCAACTGTAAAACTGTTTTAGTTATTTCTAATCCATTAGGTATTTGTACATAGGTTTTATATACCATGGCTTATGGCATCTCTAATAATTGTTTTGCCACATTCTGCTCGTTTTCCTTCAATTTTTCAGATTGATGTTGATATTGGATCATCATCCGTAGCAAGGAGTGTCATCGGACTTGTCCTAGGATATGTCACGAGCATAGTGGTTGACCTTGCAATTTTGATAGAGGTTTGTATCTTTCTGATTATTGCATTCTCGAGTACAATGTTCCTTGCAACAACTTATGGTCTTCTTTTTCGTGTGATCTTCTTCTGGTTGCGAATTTGTTGTCCCACCAATAGTATTGGATCATCCATAACTCTTTGTTTGCAGGCAAAAGAGGAGTCGGAGTTGCCCGAGTACATTCTTGGAACTGTTCGACTGAATCGCCTTAGGCTCGACTCTGCTGTGAAATTGGAGGTTTGATGTTGTATCAACACATCTTCTTTAGTCATTTTTTCGACCTTTATCAGCGCTATTGCTTCAAAGGGGTTGGTTTTTTTTTCCTTTTTTTGTTTTTTTAAATGTGACCACACCCCGTGGTGTTGTTTTCCCGTTACACAGTCGTCTACTGTAATAAAACATTCCAGTGAGTGTTGTCACAGCAACATATAAAGTAATGCAAAGAGGGTCATAGAGTTAACAAGTACAGTAATCTGAAAGAAACAACTTGTTAAAGAGTCACTTTATTAAATTGGAAAAAAAAAAGAGTCACTTTATTAATTCCACCTGCCTGCTCTATCTTTCCCGTCTTTTTTTTTTATGTATCGTGCTACTTTATGCATGATTGATGTCTTTTTTGGCAAATTAGTCCCACTTTTTTCTTATTAGTTTCCTCACCATTAATATTTTCATTCAATGTTTACCTAGTTCGATCTCCTTTGAAGGAAAATGTATTGGATGGGTGATCCGAGTCATCCGACGCATAGCTTCGTTGTGAGAATAAGGGCACACTTATGGTGTGATCGGATCATCATATTCAAGATCTTTTTTTTTTAAAGTGATTTTATCTCTATATATCCTTTATAAGGATTGTGTCATTGTAGAAAACAGAAGATCTAAGTTGATATTTTTTTTATTGTGCTTAATATACGACTAGGCCAGGGATATATCAAATCAAATCTAACCTCCTTTAACTTTTGACCCTAATGGGATCCAATTCAGGTAAATTCTTTTCCTAAAAAGATGTGTTATGTTAAGCGCACGACGGGCAGGCAATTCGAACCCAATTCAAAATCAAATCAATTCCCCATCTCTAGTGTCTCTTTCAATTTCAAACCTATCGTTGGGAAACTTCCTTCTCACACAGCCAAGCTACAAAGTGAATAGGAAGATGACAAAATGTGCCATGCATATAATAAATATCTTGCTAAGAGAAAGTCAAAAAATATTGTTGTTATAGGAAGCTTCAACTTCCAGCAGTGCATTATTAAGACAGTCACGAGAGTCGATGAGGGATTTTCAATTGATTCATGGTAGACCTGTGAAGTCCTCTCCTCTCGTGAGTACCAGTATTTACGTTACACAATTTGTGCCTACTCCTGAACTGAGGAAATTCTTCAGTTCTGTACTAGTACTATTCACATAAATGAAGCCAATGTACGAGTCGGGTGAACCAAAATCTCGGCGCGACTGTTTTGTTAGAACTAAGAATTCAGTCACTGTTAACTGTTAAGGTCAAGACTCCAGATTCAAGTTGTCAATAAGTTTTATGCCCTTGAGAGACACGAAAGGTGAAGGAAGAAAAGGTGGCTTCTTTTGTCAGCAACCTTGTCCTTTTACTCTTTTACCCTTTTTACCTTTTTTACCTTCCCTGCTGTACCTGCTACTTTTCCCGTTTCAAAAGCTCAAATGAAGCCTCACTCACTCGATCAGATTTGTTCTTGTCCCTGTATATATTGCTCACATTACCAAAACAAAATTATAATTTGATGGCCTTTCAATTTCAATATTCTTTTTAAGTATCAATTTGACGACCTCTCAATTTCTTTTTCTTTTGAAAAGGGACGACCTTTCAATTAAATATGAATTCGTACGGGAGAAAAATTGCTGTGCACAGTGCAGCATGAGCAGAGGGGTAATAGCCAGTATAGCAAGGAACAGCAAAAGGATCATTTTCATAGCCATAATATCAGACCTTTTATGGGCATAATAATCATGATTCAATATTCCTTTGACATCCTTATTGGTGCACATGCACAATGCGCACTCATTACTAGCAAGATTAACTTGTAAAGATCAAAGCCAAGCAATAGTTCATAACTATTAGCAACCATAAATCACTGCAGCAAAAAAATTCTCAATACACCGGTTTTAATGTTAATGCTAAGCGCCGAAAATATATGTTGTTTCCAGAAACTTATGGATGATTTCAACTAAATTTGTTGGCAGCAGCAATAATACTAAGACATGATGTTGTATCGATATATTTTGTTGAGACTGATAATAACACGTCAATACATTTGATTAGAGTGTCGACCCGCCACCTAACAGTAGAAAGCCATCCAACCGAAAGAGAGGATGCAGAATATATTTTGATGATTTGGATCGATGTCCCACGGTGAGCGCAAATACCAATTCAGAAATGAAGTCACTGGTCACTGGCACACTGGCTCACTGCTAGTCTCTGCTTCCATCTTATTGGATTCTTTTTTTCTGAGTGAAAAAGGAAAAAAAGAAAAGGAAAAAGATGATACGAAAGCTTTATTCGTAATGGTAATGGTAATGGTAATGGTAATGGCCAACACCATCCAAATAAACAAAACACCATCTTTGTTGAGGGTCCTCTCTTTGCTTCCAAAAGCAGCCCAATAATATTCTCATTTCAACAAATCACCAATACTTTTCTTTTCTTTCTTGATGGATGCCTCTTTTGCTATTCCCCATGCATCCTTCTCTCGCTAAAGTCTCACCAAAAACAACAAATTCATGCCTTATTATATAATCTGACACATTTTGCTTCCTTTGGCTCTCTAAAATTGTCCCTCTCTGCGATTTCCAATGGGGATTTTCCATTTCCGTTTTCATTTCCATTATCTTCTTCTCCCTTTGATCCTCTTTGTGGCGGTTTCAGCGGCTGATCTCTACTCAGAAACCCTTTTGAGCTTCAAATCCGAGCTTGTAGATGACAATGGCAGTTTGAAAGATTGGGTTTTGCCTTCTGGAGAGAACCCATCTGGGAAAATTTATGCATGTTCTTGGTCTGGTGTCAAATGCAGCAAAAACTCCACTGTCACTGGTTTGGACCTGTCAATGAAGGCGCTTGCTGGTGCAATTTCCGGCGAGCAATTCGGCGTCTTTGCTGACCTCGTCGATCTCAACCTCAGCTACAACTCATTCTCCGGCCAGCTCCCTGTCGGAATCTTCAATCTCACCAACTTAAAAACCTTGGATATTAGCAGAAACAACTTTTCCGGTCACTTTCCCGGCGGAGTCTCCGGCCTCGGTAGCCTGGTTGTGCTTGACGCCTTCAGCAACAGCTTTTCAGGCTCATTGCCTGATGAAATTTCAGAGCTTCCGAATCTCAAGGTCCTCAATTTAGCCGGAAGCTATTTCAAGGGGCCAATCCCATCAGAATATGGCTCTTTCAAAAGCCTTGACTTTCTTCATCTTGCAGGGAACATTATCAGTGGAAGCATCCCACCTGAACTGGGGAAGCTCAAAACAGTAACCCACATGGAGATTGGCTACAATTTTTACCATGGAAGCATCCCATGGCAATTGGGGAACATGAGTGAGCTTCAGTATCTTGATATTGCTTATGCAAACCTCTCTGGCTCCATACCAAGTGACCTTGGGAACCTCACCAAGCTTGAGTCACTTTTCCTCTTCAGAAACCAGCTCAGTGGGTTGATTCCATGGGAGTTCAGCAAAATCAGGGCTCTCACAAGCTTGGATCTTTCTGATAATCTGATTTCTGGGTCCATCCCTGAAAGCCTTTTGGAGTTGAAAAACCTTAGACTTCTCAGTCTTTTTTACAATGAGATGACTGGGTCAGTTCCTGAAGGAATTGCAGAGCTTCCATCACTGGAGACTCTTCTGATATGGAACAATTTCTTCTCTGGGAATCTTCCTCAGAGCTTGGGAAGGAACTCAGACCTCAAATGGGTGGATGTCTCCACAAACAACTTCAATGGCAGCATTCCACCAGATATCTGTGTAAAAGGTGTGCTTTTTAAGCTGATGCTGTTTTCAAACAATTTCAATGGTGGTCTCTCCACATCTCTCTCCAATTGCTCTTCTCTGGTTCGTCTTCGTATCGAAGATAACTCATTCTCAGGTGAGATCCCTTTGAAATTTAGCAGTCTTCCTGATATCACATATGTTGACTTATCAATGAACAAACTTACTGGTGGGATTCCAATAGATATATCCCAAGCTCACAAGCTTGAGTACTTCAATGTTTCTAATAATCCAGAAATAGGAGACACAATTCCTGCACAAACATGGTCTTTGCCATTTCTGCAGAATTTTTCTGCATCTTCATGTGGCCTCATTGGCCAGCTTCCTCCATTCCAAAACTGCAAATCTATATCTGTTGTTGAGCTGAACATGAACAGATTAGAAGGAACTGTTCCACTAACTATTTCGAACTGCCAGGCTATTGAGAAGATTTCTTTAGCTAACAATAATTTATCAGGTCATATACCTGAGGAGCTTGCAATTCTTCCTGTTCTTAGTTTCCTAGACCTGTCGCACAATAGCTTCAATGGACCAATACCTGAAAAGTTTGGTTCTTCGTCGAGCTTGTTACTTTTAAATGTGTCTTTCAATGATATTTCTGGGACCATTCCCTCTGAAAAGACATTGAGAACAATGGGAAGAAGCGTGTTTATTGGAAATTCGAGGCTGTGTGGAGAGCCTTTGAGATCATGTCCTGGTTCGGTGGCTATATTTGGAAGTAGAGGCGCTGGGAAGCTTATATGGGTCTTGCTGCTGTGTGCAGGTGTAGTTATGTTCGTTACTCTATCAGTTCTCGGAGTCTTTTATTTCCGAAGAGACAACAAAGGCCAATGGAAGATGATCTCATTTGCTGGACTTCCTCAGTTCACAGCAAATGATGTATTGAAGAGCTTCAGTTCCATAGAATCCATAGATGCATTGCCTCCATTGTCAGCTTCAGTATGCAAAGCAGTTCTGCCCACAGGAATCACAGTTTCGGTGAAGAAGATCGAATGGGAAGCAAAGAGAATCAGAGTTATGATGGAATTTATAACCCAAATAGGGAATGCAAGGCATAAGAATCTAGTTCGATTGCTCGGATTTTGCTCCAACAAGCATCTGGCTTATCTCTTGTATGATTACTTGCCCAATGGGAGTTTGGCAGAGAAGATAAGAGTGAAAAGGGATTGGGAAGCCAAGTACAAGATCGTGATCGGCATTGCAAAGGGTTTAAGCTTTCTTCACCATGACTGTTACCCTCCAATTGCCCATGGAGATTTGAGATCAACTAACATAGTGTTTGATGAAAATATGGAACCTCATTTGACAGAATTCGGGTTCAAGCATATGCTTGAGTTGAACAAAGGTTCAATTTCAGCAGAAACATCCACAAAGGATGCAGGTATGCATAACAAAATATGATCTTTCTTTGCTCATTGTCTTTTGGTTGGACACAGAAGAAGCAAATGATTGAAGTTTCTTGTTTTTTTTCTTTTTCTTTTTTGGAAATGTTTGGACAGGTGATATAAAAGAAGAGCTATGCAGGGATGTATTCAGGTTTGGGGAGATCATGCTGGAAATTTTAAGTAATGGCAGGTTGACAAACTCGGGAGGAAGCTTGGGGAGCAAGTCAAGGGAAGCTGTTCTGAGAGAAATTTACTGTGAGAATGAAGTTGGTTCCAACATTTCGGTGCAAGAGGAGATCAAACTGGTGCTTGAGGTTGCTACCCTTTGCGCTAGGAGCAGGCCATCGGATCGACCGTCAATGGAGAACACATTGAAGCTTTTATCAGAGTCCAAAATCAACAAGAAGAGGGATGCAAGTTTTGAATCAGCAGCACCAGCAGCAGCAGGTTTATGATTTTAGATGCAGAATCAATTACCATATGAATACAAAGATATGTGTATACACAAGATGAAGTACTTACTGTTAAGATTGGGGTGTTTTTAGTCAATTTGTTTCATAGCTTGTTTGTATAATATAGAGGCATATAAATATAAGTTTGTGTATGTACCACTATGCCCTTCCTTCAATGCTTGAATGCATGTAGAATACTTGTGTAATTTATCAATATCTTTCATAAACTTATACAAATGTTGTAGTGCTTGGATCTATTTTACAATATTCGCAAATTGGCCCCAACGTCGGTTATCTTATTTTGAAAACATTTGCCGTTAGTCACATTTTTATGTTGTCGCGTCTACCGGGTGTACCAGCCTGTTACAACAGGCCAGTTTGCTGACTGGTCATCCTGCGTTTCGACAGCGCGTCAAACCAAGCCATCTCGACTACCCGCCAAACCAAGCCATCTCGACAATTCGCCGCGAAGCCATCTCGACAATCCGCCCACCGAAGCCATCTCGAGAACTCGACAACCTAAACCATCTCGAGAACTCGACAGCCTAAACCATCTCGTCTAAAACAGTCACGACAACCCTCCTCCTGCCATCGCGGAGTTTTTCGTAGAGAAATTTATGAACAAAAACAAACTAATAAATAAATATTGTTTCATTAACAGAAAAAGCAAAATATACATGATCTAAATATTTTCCATGGAATTAGAAACTGCTTGAAAACGAAAGGTAACTAATTCCTCCTCCTCCGCCGCCTCCAAATCTCAGTGTGTAAAGCATCAACAACGCCTTGAAAGCTATCAAACTGAGAACTCACCAAATCAACTGTAACCCCAAGCATCTGGGCCCCGGCCGCCGTGATAGGCCCGTGGGCCGCCACCACCATTTTAGGACACCTCTCCTTGGCAATCCCCCAATCCAGCCCAATCTCCTTGAAGCTCTTCAGTAACCCCTCCACCTCCGCTGTGCTCGTAAACACAATCGCATCCAACGCTCCCTCCTCCATCGTCTCCGCCACTCGCTTCGCACACTCCGCCCCGGCCCACCTAGTCTCGTAGGCATTAACCCGAACAGCAACCCATCCCTTGGCCTCCAAGTCCCGGAGAAAATCCGGAACCACCGGAGGCTCAACCAATCCCGCTACGAGCGGGACCGGACACAGCACTCTCCGGCCGCCGCCGTCTCCGAGAGACTGAACCATTGCGCTCGGGGTGGCGGTGGGAGGGACTAAAATTCTGACTCGGTTACGATTTCGACAAAGCTTGTCGACGAAATTGCTGTCCATGAGCTCGGAGTCCTTTCCCAGGGCGGCGATGGTGAATTCGTCGCCGTGCGGGGAGAGGAGAGGGTGTGGGATGTCGGCAGCGGCGGCTGAAAACGCGGTGATTGCGGTGCGTGAAGGGAAGGCGATGGCGGAGAAGAGGTCGAGGGAAGGAGGTGAAAGGTGGGGTTTGAGAGCGGAGATGGTGGAGGGTGTGGGCTGGACGATGAGCGTGGGAGAGGAGACGGGGTTGAAGCCCTTGAGGGTGAGGAAGTGGGCCAGCCTGGCGGCGTAGTTTGGCGGCGTGGTGAATGCAACGGTTGGGATGCTCGGGCCGCTTGGCGTGGCCATTTTAGCATGCAATCTCCAGGAAGAAGTTCAAAAACAAAATTTAGATGAACAGCAAGCAGCCCAAAGGCCACATATATTGACACAAGGCCCATCCTGCCCAGGGAAAAGTTTAGTAGGCAAAGAGAGCCCAAAGGCAACTGGAGATAATTTGCAAAAAGTGTTTCTTCTAATATTTCTATACTCTCTGTGAACTGCGAACTGCGAACTGCGAACAGCATTCATTTGAAGCTCATAGTGAATCAGCCCATGCTCCGTCCACCGTCGGAAAGATCTGGCAGTCGATTTTCTATATAATTTTACATTTGTGATTTCAAGTTTCGTAAAGAAAGTTATGGCAGTTTTAGTGCAAAGTGCTCACGAGAGAAAAATAGACTCGCGTGTATTGCAAACTTTTTTTCATAATCTTGGGAGCCTAATTAGAATACAAACGGTGGCAAATCATCCCTCCACGTCATCATAACGAAACGTAAAAGACTTGTACATGAATTTTCGGACCCACAACCGTACCTAGCAATTAACGACAAAAAAATTAGAAAAATGAAATTCAAAAATATAATTAAATAGGTTACCCGTAAATTTTATTTTTCATTTCGTGTTTTTCCTATCAAATGTCATAATTTTATGTTCCGATGTTCAATTTTATTAGGTTATAAAGTAAAGAAAAAATATTAATTAGTGTTATTTCTTTATTTGATTATACGCTAGGCATATGCGAAAGCACTTGTTCTTTCTTTATTGAATAATTAGAACTAAGTTCAATTTTAATAGTCAATATTTAATAGAATCCATTTATTAATGACTTAAATTTACATCAACATATCATTTTTTTATTATATTATATTATTTTATCTTTCCTAAATTACTATTTAATTTATCTTCTTTAATTTAAAATAAGCTGGAGATTGTGAGTTAATAAAAATGAATTACATTAAAAGTAACGCCTATTAAAACTAGACTTGTATATAACCACCTGCTCTCTATTTGATTCTTGGATTTATTAATCACAAAAAAATTTTGAAAAAGCAAGAAAACCCGGGACTGGGTCTCAGTCGGCAAGTCAACAGCGAGGTCTTCAAATTCCAAACCTCAGGCACGAACGGGGGGGACCCACTCAAAAGGACGCCTCTTGGCACGGCAACAGGCAACCCCCTACGCACGTTATGCTTTAGAACCTCTTCTCAAAGAAGCAAAAGGCTGCTGCGTAAAGAGTACGAACTTACACATAGAAGAGTCACAACCTGAGCCATACTCGCTCTCATCCCCTGCTTTCACCAACGCCGCAGATCCTCCCACCGCCAGTGCCATGGGCGCTCCTCCTACTTCTTCACCGTCTGATCAGCCTGCCTCGTCTAGGGCTGAGGATGATCGGGTAGAATCGGATTCTGGAGCTCCGACGTCAGATAAAGACCCGAGGAAGGTCGCAAGAAAGTACGTTTGGCTCCTTTCTGGGCTGCATTGTCATTTGCTTTATTTTTTCGTTGTTGCTGTTGTGCGCACTATATGTTTCCTGTTTGGCTCCAGTGAAATGTAGAGGAAAATAAAGGAAAATTTAGGAAAGTTTGAGATACCGAGTGTTTCTAATTTAATGTTGCAGTTACGGAAAATTAATGCTCCTATTAGGCTTCCACTCGTGCTGCTGTAAAAAGTGATTTTAAATTTTATTTACCCGTGGCACGTTCGAAATGAAATTCTGGGTTTTATGCGTGATTTTGAACTTGAAATTCTGGGATATTTTTGGTTTTTATTATATAGTTCGTCTAATTGTTTATTTTAAAGGTATCAATTGGAGCTATGCAAGAAAGCTATGGAGGAGAACATAATTGTGTATCTAGGGACTGGTTGTGGGAAGACCCACATAGCCGTCTTGCTTATGTACGAGCTGGGCCACTTGATACGCAAACCTGAAAAGAGCATATGCGTGTTTCTTGCGCCCACAGTGGCTCTGGTTCAGCAGGTGATATGCTCTTCTATCCTTTGAAACTTAACAATTTTCTTTTTCGTTGCAAATTTGGGTTACCTTTAAATGTGAGTCTCTGAGATGCAACTTTTAGCTAACTGGTTAGTGGTTTATTCCACAAGAATAGAGGTACGCCCTTGAGCCTTGGCTCTTGCAGCAATTGGACTAACTGGGTTTGAATTGAGCAGTGGGGTTTTTATTTACCCTTATTTTTCTTGGTTGGAATTACAATGTTAGTGAGAAAACATGTACATTTTAATTTCCATCACTACGTCATTTTCTTATTTGTTTGTTTGTTGTTGTTGTTGTTTTTTCATTATTTTTGTTTTGCAGCAAGCCAGGGTTATAGAAGATTCCCTTGATTTCAAGGTTGGGATCTACTGTGGAAGCTCTAAACATTTGAAGAATCATCATGATTGGGAACAAGAGATTGAACAGTATGAGGTAACTATGTTAGTTGATTGATCTGAAAGTTTGAAATTATTTATATTTTTTTCTCACATGGAATGTTTCACCCTTGAATAAAGTTAAGGTTGCATGTGTCACTACATCCACTCCCACCTATACGTAGATTACTATGTGTTTTCCTTACAGATGTTAGTGCTATTAGATCAACATAGAGAAGGCTAAGATGAGTGAGATACCATCCCATTCCTATCAAGTTCATCAAGTGGAATTTACTAAGTAATTAGGATTTTCTAAATTTCAGCATTTTTTTTGCCCCATGTTATGTTAAGAACATAGTTATTGAATGTAAAGATTTTTCTAGCTATAATTCTTTTCCATTGAGATTCAGCTCTCACAATTGTCCATTATTTAGAATTACACTTTTTATTTCTAAAATTAAAAAAATTAACATTTCAATTTGTGTTGAATTCTTTATGCAGGTTCTTGTGATGACCCCTGAAATACTATTACGATGCTTATATCACTGTTTTATTAAGATGGAGTTCATTGCATTGTTGATTTTTGATGAGTGTCATCATGCTCAAATCCAAAGCAATCATCCATATGCGGAAATTATGAAAGTAAAGAGCTCTGAAACACTTGCACCACCTGTACATCACCACTTCTAGTTTGCATCTTTATGTGACTGAGCTTGGCTTGTTGACATAAGCTACGTTGGCAATTTTTCTGCAGTTGTTCTACAAAACTAATTCCACAAAAGTTCCCCGTGTATTTGGCATGACTGCATCTCCAGTTGTAGGCAAAGGTAATGTCTGCTCAATGTTGTGAACCTTGACTGCATGTTGATCACAATGATTACTTCCATCATCATATCCATTTAGAAGTTATCTGGCATAAACCATTGGTGCAAAAGTGTTTGTTAACATGCATATGTGCCTGCTATAAGTTTCTTGTGTGATTACATGCCATTGATACCTTAAATTGTGTGGAACTGATGCTTGTTTCTCTCAAACCAGATTCGATATAGGAACTTAAAAAGATGGAATAGAGTCCCTTCAATCATGAAAGGCAATAGGAACTTGAAAGATGGGGGTTCATTTCAAAGCATTTTTTTTTTACCATGTATGTACTGATCTGAAATCTGAATAGTATCTGCTGAGAAATGGTGGTACTTACCTGTTTGGATGATTCAATGTAGGCATATATTCTATCAAACAATTTTTATATTTTTATTATAAATATTCCTTTTTAAATGTAATAAGCTGATTTGATTAAGTTTCTCGAGCAATTTATCTAAATGTAGACAGCACAACAGGAAAAAGTTTATAAGCTAGCCAGCCGCTAAAATCATTGGGGGTGTCATTTCAGCCATCATTAAGGTTGGGTGTGGAAGAGTTGTACTGTTTTTTATGGCCCATTTGCTGCTTTTGTGTCCCAATATAGCTAGCTGCAAACATATAGTTGAAGCAAAGTTTCTATAAGGAGATGGTAATTTTATAATACTCATTTATCTTGTTCAATGGCATAGCTCTTGGATCCCTGTCTTTCTGGTTGATGAGCATCCTTTGCATTGTTTGTCAAACTGTTTGTTCCTATTCACAGTTGGTCATCTCTAGAATGCTAATGAAATGACATTTGCTTTTTGACTGGCACTTGTCTTTTCATTTCCAAATTTTACATGATGTTTTACTCTTTCAGGTGCCTCGAGTCACCATTTATCAAAAAGCATCAATAGTCTTGAAAATGTACTTGATGCTAAGGTGGGTGTGGAAATTATAATTTGAGATACTTACAGTTAGAAATTCCTTGTCTTTTATTTTCTTTAGAGTAAACAATAATCCAAGTAGAGCTGCTTGCTTTTTCTACAAATAGCGTCTATCGGATAACCATATGGTTTACAAACACATGCTGGGCATATGGTAATATTCTTTTTTGACATATTTATGAGGTCTTGATCATGATATTTTCCATGCTAAGGCTCTATTCAGGTTCTAAGCTCTATTTTGTGAACAGTGACTCTGTTTCTAGATTGTTGAGAGTACAGAATCTGACATCAGGTCACCTAATATAAGTCTTATGCATTTTTGGCTCAAGTCTAACCACATGTGAGGTGGCATGTTAAGAGTATGAAATCTTGCATTAGAAATGCTGTGTCATATGTCACAATATATAGCACCTGTTTTCGGTTGATTATTGGATTAGATGATCTAACTTCAGATAGCTTTCAGTGTTGTTGCCTAATTATAAAATTTAAAAGATAACCAAAAATTTAAAATCCAAATTGAAGCTCTGATACCATTTCAGACTATCACCACTCTAAGACGTTTAAAATACTAAATAATTGGCCAACCATGCATATCAATCTAGCTTTCCTGGCAATAAAAACTGGGGCTCGCAAATCCTCGTGGCCCTACTTTTTGTGTTAAAATTGTTTAGAACTATATTCTAATTCTTCCATAACTGAGTTTCTGGGATAACATATTGAGTGGCAAAATACCAAGAAACATGCCCGAGGAGTGGCTCATTAGTCTGGAACAAAGTTCTCTTTGGGTTTCTCATCAGTTGCTGGACATGCACTATTACTGTTATGATCTAGCCATCTAGGTGCTTGTGATTCCGAAATCTATTTCATAAGTGTGCCCCAATTTGTAGGTTTATTCAGTTGAAGATAAGAAAGAATTGGATCGAGTTGTCTCATCTCCTGTTATCACGGTATATGATTACGGTCCTGTTATGAGCTGCACATCCAGCCCATTTATTACTTACTTTACTGAACTTGAACAGATGAAACACCAGGTATGTTTCTTTGACATGTATTTTGGTTCTACACAGGCCTTTTCTTCAAAAAATAGTTATTCTCATCGTGGTTCTTGCTTTATCAGTGTATAGCTGAACTTAGTAAGAAGACGAGTGACTATCAGAGTCTAAGGAGTACAAAGAAATTGTTGAACAGAATGCATGATAGTATACGATTTTGCTTGGAAAATCTTGGCCTTTGGGGAGCATTGAAAGTAAGAAACTTTAACTGTGATATTTTTATTGGTTTCTCAATGATTATTTTGCTTCCTGTCAGGGTTACTCCAGAAAAATAAGGAGGATTCTTTTTAATTATCCTATATTTCATATTTCATGATTCCTTTTGAGCAAGTCTCTTTCTTTAGACTTTAAAAAGTATTCAAAGGACTTAGTAAGATGCCTATGAGGTCCCTAAACACTAATCGTGTGTCTAGGGTGATTCAAAAGAACAAAGGGATTTTTTTTCTATTTTTTGACCTGATTCTAGTGTGTATTTATCCTTTTTTTTTGTTTCTCTTTCGAAGGCTAGTCATGTTCTTCTGAGTGGTGATCACTTGGAACGGAATGAATTAATAGAGGAAGAAGGAAATAATGCTGATGATACTCTATGTACTAGATATCTGGCTCAGGTTGGTGACATCCTATCTACTGACTCGTTGAAAGGTAATCTAGTGTGTACCTTATGCAATCACTATGTGTGTTTACAATTATTTAGATTACTATATATGATGGAATTCTATTTTCTTTGTTCCTATAGATGCCACTGCAGCTGATCTATCTTGTGAAGAGTGTTTAAAGGAGCCATTTTTCTCAAGAAAGCTCTTACGTCTGATTGGAATTCTTTCATCCTTCAGGTTGGTATTTATGGGAGCATTTATGTCTTCTATGACCCATTGGTCATTGTACCCATCACTTGAAAGATAATGAAACATAGACAGTTTCTAAGAAGACTGCATTTGATACCAAGGTTTTGTGAATGCAGTCATCACTCTTCATCTGACCCTAATGTCATACTATTTGTTATTGGTTTCATGCCCCCTTTTATTCCTGTACTCTGATCTTCCTCGCCTTTAATCATTGGCCATATGTGTAGTTGTTATTAACTTTGCACTTGTTTTTCTTCAGGCTGCAACAAAATATGAAATGCATAATTTTTGTAAATAGGATTGTTACTGCGAGTTCCTTGTCATACATACTACAAAGCCTCAAGTTTCTAGCTTCTTGGAAGTGTGATTTTCTTATAGGAGTCCACTCCAGACTGATGAGTATGTCAAGGAAGAAGATGAACATCATTATTGATAAGTTCCGATCTGGAGAGGTAACGGCTAATATCTTTTAGTTAACCATTGGTTATTTTGTGGTTAGACATGTAAGAAGTTATCAATTTTTTTTTAAATCATATTTCTTCTATAAGCTTGCTTTCCAATATTATTTTCAAAAAGAATATAAAATGACTAGGAACCATCAAATATGCGATAAAAGCATGTCTTTCCAGAAGCGGTTATTTGGCAATACTTTACGTTGAATAAGAGATTTTGTGAATACCCATGTTGGAATACAAGAACTTATTAAAGCTGATAGTTTCTCTAAGGAAAAGCAATACTTTTTTTTCTTCTTCTTTTGCTGTTATACTATATGGTTATCTTTATTTAGGTGGAAGGATCCACCATTAGACGTCAGATAAGCTGTATCTGTATTTGTAGTAAGCTTGACCTGGTGATGGCTAATGACTCGGGGCTTAGATTTAGTCGCTCAATGGATTTGTCCTTAGTTTGGGCTGATAACCAAAGTGCATTGCTTCCAGCTTCTCTTAGTATGCATTAAGGCTTTGTTGACTTGAGTTAAGTTCTTGACCAAAAACAAAAACAGAAACAGTTAAGTCATTACGTTGCCTCTTGTGGTCCCCTATCTGGTTTTTGTTACGTGAGAGGCACCATGGAGGCATGGAGCGTGTACACTTAAGTATAAAAAGCATAGCATCTCACTCCAATATGGTTTTCTATGTGATTGCTATAAATGGTTTTGGAAAAGAGTCGCAAAAATGTTCTCCCTAATGGTGATGATGATTATCCATAATATGATCCTTTGAGGCTGGATTGAATTCCATTACTTCGTTGCTTTGGCAGTTGAATCTATTAGTTGCAACTAAAGTTGGTGAAGAAGGGCTAGATATTCAGACTTGCTGCCTCGTAATACGATTTGATCTCCCAGAAACTGTTGCTAGCTTCATACAATCACGAGGTCGTGCACGGATGCCTCAGTCTGAATATGCATTTTTGGTAAACAGGTGCTTTCCTAAACCATATATTTTATGTGAGCCAAATTTTTTCCGTATCTTTCCATTTCTAAGTCAGAGTAACAATTATTTTTTATGTCGCAGTGGGAACCAGAAAGAGTTAGATTTATTAGAAAACTTCAAAAAAGATGAAGATCAAATGAACATGGAAATTTCTTTCAGAACGTCCAGTGAGATATTTGTTGGTCCAGAGGATAGGATATATAAAGTCAGTGAGTCTGGTGCTTCCATCAGTTCTGGATATAGCATCTCATTATTACACCAGTATTGTTCAAAGCTACCACATGATGAGTATGCCCCTGTACTGAATTGATTCCTTTTTATTTGCTTGTGTCCATTTCCTTCAAGGATATGACTTCATTCACTTGCAGGTACTTTGACCCCAGCCCAAAATTCTTTTTTCTCGATGATTTAGGGGGAACTGTTTGTCATCTAATTTTACCTACCAATGCTCCAATTCATCAAATTGTCAGTACACAGCAATCTTCGGCAGAAGATGCCAAAAAAGATGCTTGTCTAAAAGCCATTGAAGAATTGCATAAATTGGGTGCCTTAAATGACTATCTCTTGCCACAGCAAGACAATGAAAATGTGGAGGAGTTGATGCTAGACTCTTCAGATTCTGACAGTATCGAAGGTTGAACGATGTCAATTCACTGTTAAGAATTTAGTTCATCTTATTATTATTATTATCCTGTCTTAATCCACTTTGTCCACATTTGGGCCAGATGAAGATTCACGAGGAGAATTACATGAAATGCTGGTTCCTGCTGCTCTAAAAGAGCCATGGGGTAATATGGAGAATCTTGTTTTCCTCAGCTCGTACTATATAAAACTTGACCCTGTTCCTAAGGATAGGATCTATAGAAGCTTTGGTCTATTTTTCAAGGCACCCCTCCCTGTAGAAGCTGAAACAATGGAACTTGATCTTCATCTTGCTCATAGTAGATCTGTGCTGACAAAGTTGATCCCATCAGGATTTGCAGGATTTGGCAAAGATGAGGTAGGCAGTTACTTTCAAAATAGTATTAGTTTTGCTTTACTCTCTCTCAGTTTTTTGAATTTCTCTTTTTAGATCGTGCTGGCACAAAATTTTCAAGAAATGTTCCTCAAGCTTATCCTTGACCGAAAAGAATTTGTTTCTGAATTCGTTCCATTGGGAAAGCATGATTTTATTAGATCAAGCTCATCAACCTTCTACCTGCTGCTTCCAGTGACTTTGGGTAACGATGACAAGATAGCAAGCATAGATTGGAGGACTATCAGAAAATGTCTATCATCTCCCGTTTTTAGGGCTCCGGGAGATACTGACAGGAAACTTAATTCTTTTGACATTCGACTTGCATCAGGTTACAGAAGCATAAGTGATGTTGAGAATAGTTTAGTCTATGCCCCATATAAGAAGGCATTTTTCTTCGTCACCGATGTTGTTCAAGGAAGTAATGCCTATAGCCCCTATGAAGACTCAGGCACTATAAGCTATGTAGATCATTTAATTAAAAAGTAGGTAGCTGATTTTCTGGCTCCTTTCCATTAATATCAGCATATATTATTTTTGTGCCCATCTTATATTACCTTGTTCCAAATTTTTTCGGCTTATTGGGAAGAATTCTTTTTGCATGTGAAGAGATTCATACATGAATCTTTTTTATCCATCTTATTGTAATGCACTATGATTTTTTCAAATTTTACTTCTCATTGTTTATCGTGGGACTTCTGTTTAAATGTTCTGAGCAGGTTTAGTATTCATCTTGAATACCCTGAGCAACAGCTTCTGCGTGCCAAACCACTTTTCAATTTGCACAACTTGCTACACAACCGAAAGCGAGAAGATTCAGGTAATTTATGTTGAATTTTGGTTTCCTGTCACATTACTTTTTTGTTTTTTGGGTGGTGCCGTGGGTTTACCGTAATCCTGCACTTTGTCTTGCATTACTATGTTAGAATAAAAGTTTCACCTTGTACATTGCTTCATTTTTGTTAGACTACTCATACATCAGTAATACATGCAAGCATATTCTCACGTGTATACATATTATGCTTAATGATGCAGTAAAGTTGTGTTTGGATGTTTCTTCCCTGTTTCCAAAAAGAATAAAAATATGAAAACAAAAGGATAAAGACATTCGTAATATATAAGACTAACATAATTTACAAAAAGAAACAGAGTGGGAACAAGACTTTCAATTAATTCACTATGTAATTTAGGCTGTTTGCGATGAAATATTGCCTTTGTGTGAACTCAGTATTACTATTGTGCATCATGGAATGAAGATATTAAGTGCTTACAAGAAATCTATATATGATGTATAATCTTCAACTTCAATAAGCTGAAGTGCTTTCATTCCAATTCCTACTTTATTCCTTTTCTTTTCTCTTCCCCATGAGAATGATAATCATAAAGAAAAGCCTTTCGTTTGAATTTGGAGTCATCTGAATGCTTCTTGCATCTGCGTGTGTGTTTGCCACTTCAGACATGAATATTAATGTTTTTATGTTATCGAAACAGGACCGCAACAACTAGATGAGTATTTCATTAACTTGGCTCCTGAGCTTTGTGAGTTGAAGATAATAGGCTTTTCAAAAGATATTGGGAGTTCAATATCTTTGTTACCATCAATCATGCACCGCTTGGAAAATTTTCTTGTCGCCATCGAACTGAAGCATGTATTATCTGCTTCATTCCCAGAAGGAGCTGAGGTTACTGCTGAGAGAGTAAGGCCTTTCTCCCTAATGTTGGTTCAAGTTTTGGGTTTGAAAAATGCTTTATTGATCTAAGTTGGTTATTGCACTACCCAAATCTTCAAATGACTAATCTAAATCCTGTGGTGCTGAATCTTCATACAAGGTTCTAGAAGCACTCACAACGGAGAAGTGCCAGGAGCGCTTTTCCCTTGAAAGGCTTGAAATACTTGGTGATGCTTTCCTCAAGTTTGCCGTTGGACGTCACTTTTTCCTTTTGCATAATTCACTTGATGAAGGCGGATTAACAAGGAAACGTTCTAATGTGGTAAACAATTCCAATTTATTCAAGCTAGCGACAAGAAGCAACTTACAGGTGCAATTTTAGTTATTTATTACTTTTTTTGGAATGATTCTGATAATATAAATTTCATTTATCTATTTTTAATAAGCTAAATATTTTTGGTTTGCTACCCATGTTCTACACTTTCATATTGGAAATCATTTAGTGAAAAAAAAAAGCACCATTTTCATTTACTGGATTTTATTTATTCTAAAATTATAGTGCCTGATTTTCCTCTCTGTTTTCAGGTATACATACGGGATCAGCCACTTGAACCCTCTCAGTTCTTTGCTTTAGGACGCCCTTGCCCAAATTTTTGTAAGCAGACTAGAGCTATCCATTCCCAAGATATATGCAGTGTGGTAAACCAAGAAAATGCTGGTGAGGTCAAATGTAGCAAGGGTCACCATTGGTTATATAAGAAAACCATCGCTGATGTTCTTGAATCCCTTGTTGGAGCATTCATAGTTGACAGTGGCTTTAAAGCTGCTACTGCATTTCTGAGATGGATTGGCATATGCGTAGACTTCAAACCATCACAAGTTACTGAAGTATGCATAGCAAGCACTAGATACATGCCACTTTCTGCTTGCATGGACATTGCTTCACTTGAAAGTTCATTAGGGTATCAGTTTCTCCACAAAGGCCTGCTCTTACAGGCATTTGTACATCCTTCTTACAACAAGCATGGAGGAGGTTGCTATCAGGTATGCTCTCTATAGTCCTTTTTATTCTAACTCCTGAACAAAAACAGTTTCCTATGTGCTTAAATACTAAGCTAACTAGCCCTCACTTGTAACAATTTGTATTATCTCACTTTAATTTTCTTTCCTTGATGATTCGGATCAGAGATTGGAGTTTCTTGGAGATGCCGTCTTGGATTACTTGATCACCTCATACCTGTATTCAGTTTATCCAAAGTTGAAGCCTGGTCAGTTGACAGATTTGAGATCAGTGGCTGTTAATAATAAAGCCTTTGCTAATGTTGCAGTAGATCGGTCCTTCCAAAAATTTCTAATCTGTGATTCAAGTACCCTTTCAGAAGCTATACAAAATTATGTTGACTTCACTGAAACACCTGAATCTGAAAGGGGACTGCTTGATGGGCCAAAATCTCCTAAGGTATGCATATAAAATTCCTTGCAACTAATTTTCAGAAGCAAAGCCATGCCATTCCATCTCTTCTTGAGTCTATGACAAAAAATAAATTTTCATGTGATGCATTTTTGTTTCTTAGATGATAATTCCTGAATTTGTAGATCATCCACATGAAGGAGTCATAAAACGTTAAAATGTACATCATTAACATGAAAGATTCATGCTTGGAAAATATAGGAACTATAGTTTTTTTTTGGCAAGGACATTCTCCTCTTTCATGGAGTATGGTCTAATGAAGGGAAACTTTGTAAGTACAGGTCATTAACTCGCTTCCTTTTTCCTTTCTGAATTTTCCTTGGGAGGTATCGGGAAGGAATTGGAATGTAATAATATCGATTTTAAATCCTTTCGTTTTGACTGATGGGAAGAAGCGTACCTGTGGAGTTTTATTTTTCTTTTCCTTTGTTTGCATGAATTGCATGCTTATGTATAAAGTGTAAATAGAGTGTTATGAATTAGTAATGATTCTTCATCTGAATCTTTGACGATTTTTATTATTGCTTCAGGCTCTGGGCGACTTGGTAGAGTCTTGTCTGGGTGCAATTCTTCTCGATACAGGGTTCAATTTGAACTGTGTTTGGGAGATAATGCTTTCCTTTCTGAAACCAATCATGAGCTTTTCCAGCTTGCAGTTTAGTCCAATAAGGGAACTACGGGAGCTTTGCCAAGCTCATAAATGGGATCTTACGTTTTTACCATCAAAAAAGGGTAAAACATATACAGTTCAGGCAACAGTGAGTGGGGGTAATGTTAAAGCAACTGCTTCCTCGACCAGCATGAACAAAAAGGATGCCATCAGAATTTGTGCAAAACTGGTTTTCGCAAAGCTGAAGGTAAAAATGTATGCTTTATGTGCTATATGCTGCTGTTCAACCCCTCAGACAGTAGCACCTTCAAGTGTATACTTTTATTCTATTGTGTCTATCCCAGGTGGTCATGGGTCCCAGCCCATCCAAAAGAATAATAATTTAGAGTTCACTCCCATCCCATCCCACCCCAATCCCCAACCTCCCCACGCCAAGGTCCAACCCACTCCAGCTTGTTGGTCATGCCACTGGTCTGACCATGTTGGGTCAAAAAGTTGACGTCAAGAGTGAATGATCACCAGTTTTCCTTGTTGATAATCTAGTTTAAGACTTCCTGTTTTGTATCTTATGATACTTTGTTTTGCTAGAACAATAAGCATAAATGACTGCCTCATTAATTGTCCCACGACATACATTTATACAATATTTAAATACACACAAGCATGACCTTTTATATGAAACCTTTCTATGTTGGCATGGTACTTATTTCACCCGCGTTCAGCATAATTAACTCCTGTCTTGGGGATCATTTATTGGAATTGCAGGCTCAAGGCAATATACCCAAGTCTAAATCTTTGGAGGAAGTCTTAAAGTCAAGCAGTGAGATGGAAGCCAAACTTATTGGATATGATGAAACACCAATAGATGTTGTGCTTCCTGACATTATTGGTAAGTTAAATGTACAGGAACCTTCCCGCAGCAGTTTTAACTCCAAAGTGCATTCTATCAATGAAGTGAGAAATGGTCCCTCCCGCATAAGACCTGTACGACAACCCATATCTTTATCTGGAGCTGTCAAAATGCACCCCAATGTGACCCGGGAAGGTCCTAGCTGTGACATGAACTCACAAACTCAAGGTACTGTTAACATTCTTGTACTTGCAGGTATCAAGTATATAGTATTTTTCAAATTTTCTTACTCGGAAAATCTTCCAGGTGAGTCACACACAGCAACAGCAAGATCTCGTTTGTATGAAATCTGCGCCATTAACTATTGGAAACCCCCCTTATTCGAATGCTGCAATGAAGGAGGACCAGGGCACTTAAAATCGTAAGTATACCATATATATATATATATTGATAACAATAATACTACGGTATGTGTTACAACTTTGAAGAACGGTTTCTATGAGGAGCCAAACTCTGATTGGAGACTGCAATAAAAGTGTATCAACTTTGTGGTTTCCCTTAGTTTTCATTGAACTCTGTTTCTGGTGGGTGGGAATTATCGATGCTGTGAACTCCTGTTTTAGCCTATTAACTCGTCATGCTGTCTGATCTTGTCATTTTTTACACAACTTTCTTGCAAAACTCTGTTGCTCGCTAGTTAGTTCTGTTTATTCTCTCTAGATCCTGTCGAAAGTTTAGCCATCATTTTCGTGTGGCCTGACATTACCCATACGCATTACCAGAATGCTGTTTCAGTTGCAGTTAATTTTGTGTTATAATTTTACATTTTCTTGACACTTTTTCTCAGTGACAAAGTTTTCGGTAAGACTTGTGTTCTTATTTCTTATTTGGTCAATTCAAATCCTTTGCAGGTTCACCTTCAAGGTTATAGTAACCATTGAGGAAGGTCCAGATAAGGTACTAGAGTGCTATGGCAACCCTCATGCCAAAAAGAAAGCTGCAGCAGAGCATGCGGCAGAAGGGGCACTTTGGTACTTGGGAAAGCAAGGTTATATATAGGAGTGGCTAAAATGGACTCAATCTTTTACCCTGACATTGGAGTAACCTCCTTTTTTTTGGTCAACATTGGAGGAACCTTTATTACCCAGAAAACAATTTTTTGTTTCTGTTGATGATTATTGGGTTGTGGGCTGGACACGAAGATTGATGCCACCTGAATGTACCAAATGTGTGTATATATGTGTGAAAATGTTCTTCTGCGAGACAATGTGGTATGTTATGTTGCCAAATTGTCAATCTGAACTATTAATTATGCAGAATTAATGGTTCAGATTGACAATTTGGCAATATAATGTACCAGATTGTTTGGCAAGAGAACATTTTCATACATATATGTTGAATGTTTCCATATTCCCACACTTTTCTAGTATATACTTATTTGAATGATGAACACATCATATCATATCATATCTATATGGATACAAGGATGCTAATTATGAGTGATTATTAATTTATTACCCTGTATTAGTGACTCATTGTGTGTGGATGGAGAAATGATTACATGGTTTCGTATTATTGTTACATAATATGTTATAAATTATAATATAAGTGGATATTAATGAATGATATGCTCTAAATTGGATGAATATCAATCATGTCATTTACTTATTGTAACACTACGTGGATTGAAAGTCCTATATACTCGTTATACGACCCCGTCTAATAATCTTTGTAACAAATATGCAAGAAAAAGTGTAACAAAAGCTACAATGGTTTTTGTTTTTTTAAATGGTTGGAAAGTATGATTTATAGTCATTTTATTGAATTTAAGTTGGAAAATCAACTTAGGTGAAGCTTGGTGATCAGACGGCTATTATTAACCTCACGTGCGGGCGTGCGACTGCCAGCTCACACCCGCTTAATTTCCCGCCAATTCCTTCCCGCCGAAAAGGAACTCCATCTCTACATTGCCCTACACAGGCTACACCACAAAGACCATTTTAGAGCGAGAAGGCAGGAGTTCGCATTTTAGAGCGAGAAAGAAAGCAGAGCTATGTCAGGGTGGGACGAAGGAGCTGTCTACTACAGCGACCAAGCGCAGTCGCTCGGCGGCGACGGAGACCCCGGAAGCAACGCCGCAGCCGCTACCCGCCACTCGGCTCTCCAGAAGTTCAAGGAATTCATCCGAAGCTTCGAGACCCAGAAAAATGTATTTTCGTACAGAGAGAGCCTCCTCCACAACCCTAAATACCTCCTCGTTGATATCGAAGATCTCGACGCCTTCGATGCCGACCTGGTTGCGAAGATCCGCGCTGCCCCCGCCGATTACTTGCCTCTGGTTACTACGCCGAACCAATCTCTGCTAATTTACTCATTTTGCTTTCATTTTTCTTAATTTGTACTTTTTTTCTGGGTTTTGTAGTTTGAGAACGCGGCAGGTCAGGTTTTGGCGAATTTGAAGACGAAAGTACCTGGAAACGAAGGTCAATTGGAGGAACGGGTGCCTGAGGAGGTTCAGATCTTGCTGACCTCCAAAGAAGACCCAGCATCAATGCGCCGACTTGGGGTTAGTTCAGTTTATTTTTCTTCTTTGTTTGTTGGTTTTTTGTGTTTCTGTTTTGTTGATGAGAAATTTAGGAAGATAATGTTGGTTGAGAAATCATCAAATGTTATTTTATTTCAACTTCGGTAATATGCATTGGGGTTTATTTGTGGAAAGCTGATGATGTTTTCCTAAATTATTGTTGATGGGTAGGCACAATGTATATCAAAACTCATCAAGGTCTCTGGGATAACTATAGCTGCTTCAAGGGTCAAGGCAAAGGCGACTTATGTGATTGTGATGTGTAAGAACTGTAAAAATGTGCAGAGGGTACCTTGTCGGCCAGGCCTTGGTGGGGCAATCGTACCTCGCTCTTGTAGCCACATTCCTCAGGTTCATTATATTCCGTGTTTATTTGTTCCTGTTCTTGCTTTGTCTTTTTTTTTTTGAAGTTTGGAATTTACTAAAAGGGATTGGAATTTTCTTAGCCTGGAGAAGAACCTTGCCCCCTTGATCCGTGGGTTGTGGTTCCTGATAAGAGCAAGTATGTTGATCAGCAAACCTTGAAATTGCAAGAGAATCCTGAGGTGATGATCTTACTTTAATGAGGAAAATAAGTTTAAACTTTAAATTGAATTGTCGAATCTTCATTTAACAAATGTTTTCTTTCCTTGGTTATTGAAGGATGTACCTACTGGAGAGCTTCCAAGGAATATGCTTCTATCAGTGGACCGTCATCTTGTTCAGACAATTGTGCCTGGCACAAGATTAACTATAATGGGGATTTATAGCATCTATCAAGCTTCAAATTCTTCCACATCGTGCGTATTGTCATAACTTCAGATGAAAATTCTATGTCTTTGTATAGTACTCTCGATACTGAATTTTGATGTTAAATGTACTCGGTTCTATGTAGTCACAAAGGAGCAGTTGCTGTTAGGCAGCCTTACATCAGAGTGGTTGGAATAGAAGAAGTAAATGAAGCCAACTCTCGGGGTCCTGCTTCTTTTACACAAGAAGAGGTAATGGTTACACTCATTTTGAAAGCTGTTGGTTGAAGAGCCCAATGTCCCTGATAAACCAAGAATTTGATTCCATTGCATGGTTTTGTCTCTCCATTTTTTCCTATGCAGATAGAAGAATTTAAAAAATTTGCTGCAGAACCCGATTTATATAAAAGTATATGCTCGAAGATTGCTCCCTCGATATTTGGTCATGAAGACGTAAAGAAGGCTGTGGCTTGTCTTCTATTTGGGGGATCTCGAAAGGTATATATCCTGGATTCTGATCCTTTTAGCACTTGTGTGGTTTACCAATGGTAACAACGAACCAATTTGTCTATAAGCAGAGTTTACCTGATGGTGTGAAGCTAAGAGGTGATATCAACGTCTTACTTTTGGGGGATCCATCTACTGCTAAATCACAGGTTGTTACTGTAAGACTTAATATTTCCACAGGCTAAGTGGAATTATATACAAGTCTGAAGTTAGTGCAAAAATTTCTCCAGTTGGTTTGCCGCATCAGAATTTCATTAAGATAATTTATACTCTTCTTCCATTGCCTCAAGTGACACATGCTGATTTAATTTCAACTCATTTGTGAAGTTTCTGAAGTTTGTCGAAAAGACAGCTCCTATAGCTGTGTATACTTCAGGAAAAGGGTCGTCAGCTGCTGGTCTTACAGCTTCAGTGATCAGGGATAGCAGTTCTGTAAGTTCTTTATCTCCTTTGGGTTAACTGTTGTCTTTAGCTTCGTAAATCAAAGTTCCTGGAAAAATCTTATTAGTGAGGTAGTGTCCTTTTTCCTTTAGCGAAAGAACTTCTCTAATTCCAATTTATCTGTGCAACCCAGCGTGAGTTCTATCTTGAAGGAGGAGCCATGGTTTTGGCAGATGGAGGAGTTGTCTGCATCGATGAGTTTGACAAAATGAGACCAGAGGATAGGTAATGCATGCTAGATATAGATCTATGTTTATGCACTTAACTTTATCTTTTGTGGAATTCTAAGAGTGTACATTGATATGGCTTAGGGTTGCTATTCATGAAGCCATGGAGCAGCAAACTATATCCATTGCCAAAGCAGGAATAACAACTGTTCTTAATTCTAGAACCTCTGTGCTTGCAGCTGCTAACCCTCCATCTGGACGTTATGATGATCTTAAGGTCCATTGTCTCTTTTAAGAGTTTTAAATGCAACTTGTGACTTCCTATTGAGAACTAATTAACACTCTTGCCTTATTTCAGACTGCACAAGATAACATAGATTTGCAGACAACAATTCTTTCTAGATTTGACTTGATCTTCATTGTTAAAGATATCAGGATGTATAGTCAGGATAAGGTATTTCTAATGATCTTGCTACATTAAGTGTTTTAGTATTTTACTGAAGTAACTTTTCCCTGGAAGGGAGTACCTAACATGTGCATTATCCTTAAATGTCTTGGTGCTAATTGTAAATGAGTTGAATACGATAATGATCAGTTACATGAACCTGACAATGGTTATTTTGAAGTTTGTCATAAAGGCTCAGTGTCAATAACATACAATTCAAAGAGTCATAACTTATTCTTGTGGCGATGCCTGTGTACTAGTGATTTTTTGGTGTTTTTTGTTGGAATATAATAACAATTTTCAAACGCAAAGTTGAGTATTGTGGAGTGTATATGGAACTGTCCTCTTTGCTGTTGGGTTAGGTGTGATAGTTATTTTGCGATATGTTTTCTGTTTATCGTAGGTAGAGAGGGTTGTATGTTTTTCAAACTGCTGGTCCACTTTGATTGTACTGCCTTTTCATCAATACAAGTATTGAGTTTCCTATAAATGAAAGTGCAACAGTAAGTTGGTGCAGCCACTTGACTTGGGTTTTTCAATGACAGGTTATAGCAAGCCATATCATAAAGGTTCATGCGTCTGCTGGTGCAGCATTGGGTGATAATAGAGTAGTGCCAAAAGAAGAGAATTGGCTGAAGAGGTATATAGTTTTAAGCACATGGCCATACATTCTTTACACAATGATGGAACTCATATATTGCGGAGATTCTGAATGTTTTCATTGTAACATTTGCAGGTACATACAATATTGTCGTAGTGAATGTCACCCCCGTTTATCAGAATCTGCATCCAAGAAGCTGCAGGATAATTATGTGAAGATCAGACAGGTATACTTGCTGTTAGCCTATAGTATTGAGGGGAATGTCGTTTAATATCTTGAGCAGATGTCAATGCAAATATGGTCATATGAAGAAATATATCATGCTAAATTTTTCTTTGGAACCCATTTAATGTGTGGTCTGCAGAATGGTATACAAGTATGCAATTGACATCATCTTGATGAATTTTCTTATAGGACATGAGACAGCAAGCAAATGAAACCGGGGAGGCTGCTGCAATACCCATTACTGTAAGGCAGCTTGAAGCTATAGTGCGGTTGAGTGAATCCCTTGCAAAAATGAAACTGTAAGTATGAGTAGTGCCGATTGATGCTTACAACGTTGAATGGTAAATGCATCTGATTTAATTACTAAACCGCTGTGTTTGCGTATGGGATTCAGGTGCCATGTTGCTACTGATGATGATGTTCAGGAAGCAATAAGACTATTTAAAGTAGCTACAATGGACGCAGCAAGATCCGGAATACATCAACAAGTCAATCTTACTCCTGAGATGGCAAATGAAATCAAGGTTAGTAGAACAGGAGGATAAAATAACGCCATTTTCATTTTCATAGTCTGTTATCATTCATTCTCTTACTGTTTCGCAACATGGTTAAACGAACAGCAAGCTGAAACTCAGATAAGGAGAAGGGTAGGCATTGGGAACCATATATCAGAGAGAAAGCTGATTGACGAGCTCACAAGAATGGGGATGAATGAGTCTATTGTAAGTAGAAACAGGCATATTTGTTTACTGATGCATATGATACCTATCATTATTAATTTTATCACTCTGGCAGGTGAGAAGAGCTCTTGTAATTATGCACCAGAGGGATGAAGTTGAATACAAGCGAGAAAGACGTCTTATTTTACGTAAAGCTTAAGAATTGTCTGTCTTTGTAATATTATTGACCTTTTTTTTTTTTAAACAGTTTGTTATTTATATACGTATACATTTTTACAACAGTTCGTCTACTTCATTTCTTTATTAAAATGATAAGACTTATGATCAATGAGAGGTCTTTATCATTGTCGATAACATGTGTATATGTTGTATTGTGTACGGTGTAGCACCTTGTCAATGCAATTGTGAACTTAATTTCCTTAAATTGAGATTTTAATATGCACAGCCAGATAACTGTTGTGTAGAAGTTGAAGTTAAATATTGGGTAAATATCATTTTGTACGTTAAGATTTGGGAGTTAATTTCAGAATGGATTATTAGATTTAAATTTTATCATTTTATTTCTTGTAGTTTTAAGATCACATTAATTTATTTCATGTCTATTTTATTAATAAATAATCAATTAAGTTAAGGATATTTTTGGCATTAATTAAAAATTCTTATCTATTTATTTTTCATTAAGTGATTAATTATTTTAATTTAATTACTCTTTTAAATTAGTGCATTTAAACAAAGTACAAGAGCATAATTAATTAAACTTAATGTAAATGAAAATGTAATGCTCTTGTGGTTTGTTTAGATGCACTAATTTGAAAGTGTAGTTAAATCAAAATAATTAATCACTTGATGAAAAATAAAATGTGTAAGAATTTTTAATTAATACCAAGAATACCCTTAATTAAATTGATGATTTAGTAGTGAAATAGATCCGATGGAGTAAATTGATGTGATCTTAGAATTACATGGAGTAAAATGATGAAATTAAAACTTAGTGGTCCATTCTGAAATTGATGTGATCTTAGAATCACATGGTGTAATATGATGTTTACCCTTAAATATAAATTACAAGATCAAATATGAAATGATAAGGTGCGGATTTGAGATTAGGGGTTGAGTGTGTAATGCTCTTCGTAATCACTTTTTGATATGAGTGGAATTTCTCTTTAACTCGAATGTCCTTAATGTTTTTGTCCATAAAATCGATTTTCATTTTGAATCTAACTAATAAACCGTTGTTTGAGAATTATTAACTTTTTATTTATTTTTGGTAGATACCACCCTAAATACCACGAGCGTCCTTACACCCGAAAGGTGTGCTATTAATTTTCTATTTTGCCTCTAAGAAAAATGAAATTTACTCAAAAAAGGGAAATAAAACAAATGGAAAAAAAAAAAAAGCGTAACACTAAAGAGAGGAAGCACTTTACTTACCATGCTTACTATCCGAATAGGAGATGGCTCATGGGGGTGTACACAATAACAGCAGCGGAACCACTTCAATATTTTCTTCTTCTTGTTCGGCTGGGTCCTCGGTTTCTCTCTCTCAGCGGCAGCGTCCTCCGAGTCCGACTTGTGTGAGGTACGCCGTGCTTGGTGCTGGCTTCGCCGGCCTCTCCGTCGCCTGGCACTTGTTAAAGCAGAGTCCCAAAGACTCGCATATACGCATCGACATTTACGATGAAGTTGGAATTGGAGGAGGCGCGTCGGGTGTTTCAGGAGGGCTTCTTCACCCTTATTCCCCTAAAGCCAAGCCTTTGTGGCGTGCTGCTGACTGCTGGAATGAGTCCTTGAACCTCTTGACCGTTGCCGAAGAAGCAATGGCTTCCGCAGCTCAAAATCCTAATGACTCAGAGCCCATTGTGAGAAGAAGGTTTGCTTTTTCTTTTCCTTTTCCATTCTATTCCAAACCCAGAACAGAATTTTCTTATTTTTCATTTTGACACTTGGGTTTCAAAAATAAATCCATAGGATTTTCCTCAAAATTTTCCCAAGTAACTGTAAATGGGATTCAATTATTGCAGCATTTGTTTGCATTTTGTTGTTATGTTGTTAAGAGGGCTTCTTTCACTTTTATCTTTGCATTAGTTCAGCTAATAGGCAAGGCCTTGTATTTCTTCTCTTCAGGGGCATTTTGAGACCAGCCCTGAGCATGAAGAACTTGATGTTGTTGAAAGATGTAACCCTCCCTCTTATTTCTACTACCACAGCAGCTTGAATACTTAGATTTTTTTTCCCCTTGTTTTAATCTTCATATTTCTTTCTTTTCTTTCATCAGAATGCCCAGAATTGCCTTCCCAGTTGCAGAATAGAAATCATTGAGAATGATGCTGCCCAAAATCTTGTACCCAGTATATGTGTACCACTCAACACCTCCTTTTATATGCCTGAAGCTGTTAATATTTATCCTCAGCTCTATTTAAAGGTATGGACAATTAATCATTGCCCCCTATTTGCTTAGTAAATATGGTGTCTTTTCCTTTTGTTAATTTCTTGTTCACATGGTGATTTTTCCAGGCACTCTTCTTAGCATGTCAAAATTTAGTGAAGGAAATTTGTGCTTCTGGCTTAGGAGTAAAGGAATTACATCTGCTCAAGAATTCTGTTCACAAACTCCTCGACCTAGAAGGTAATAACTCATACCGTCCTTTCAGGCTTCAATTACGCTCAAGTTGTGAAATTGTTCAGCTGTCTCATATAAGTTGTATGCATGTGATGGATTCAAAATTTCTAATAGGAACCATGAAAATTGCAATGGAACTTAGGTCCAAAATTCAATTTGTGCCCATAAGATCCGAAATTGATTAACTGAGGCTTTCTCCCTTGTAAGTAGCAATGAGTTCGGTCCATCTCTGCCGATAGGTTCTGGAGGTTGGCAGGGCCATTTTACAGTGCATTATTTGAGATATACAAAGTGATCTTAATTTGTTGGTGCAAGTTTCGTGAATAATGCTTTAAAGTAGAATATCTTCTTACCTTCTCAAGTTTTATTTAGTATCTGATTATATATGATGTTAGGGGAATACCAGGCAGTGATAGTATGTTTGGGTGCCAAAGCAGACACACTTCCCGAGCTATGTGGGAGGCTTCCTTTGAGGACATGCAGAGGTGTCGTTGCACATCTGCAGCCTCCAGATGATATAGGGTAAAAGTTCTTGACTTCCTGATGGTATAGGGGAACAGTTCCATTTTCTTTTTATGACACTCATCTTTAATAAAATTGCGTGTTTAAGAAAGGAGTATCCGAGCCTTGGCCCCTCGATCTTGTCAGATGCTTGGCTTGCTGTGCAAGGTCCTCGGAGTTTATATATGGGCTCAACATGGGACTGGAAATCAAGAAACTCATCACCAAATGTAAGCGCAGATGAAGTGGGGAAAGCCCTTAAAGAGCTCTTGCCAAAGGCATGTGCCATTTATCCTGCTCTAAAGGATTGGACCCTTGCTGGAGCCAGGGCTGGCCTGAGGGCAATGCCGCCTCTCACTCCTCATGGCTCACTTCCCCTTTTGGGTTGTATCAATGACATTGTAGGTGAAAACAGAACTGGAACCTCCAACTACTGGTTATTTGGAGGACTTGGTTCAAGGGGTTTGTTGTATCATGGC
Source organism: Oemleria cerasiformis (assembly GCA_037349345.1). Lineage (NCBI taxonomy): Eukaryota > Viridiplantae > Streptophyta > Magnoliopsida > Rosales > Rosaceae > Oemleria > Oemleria cerasiformis. The sequence continues at coordinate 11,432,067 of JAZGTL010000004.1, forward strand.
TGGCTTGGGAAGTTGTTGGCACAGGCTGTGCTTTCTTGTAATGAAGAAGTAATCCCAGATGAATTAACATCCTGGAAGAGTACAAATAACAAAACAATTATTAATACATAATTTCTTTGCTCAGTTTCTAGTTCTTTGAATCAAAGTTCCAACTTTTTATCAATGCTCAACCTCTTCTTCGGTTTGCAGGTTCCGAATTTATCTTCCACTTGCTTAAGTTTAACAAATTTAAGAAAGTCTGGACATCATATCTAAATTCATCACTGGATTATACAGATTCACAAAACACAGATCTCATTAGAATTTAGAATCATTCAATACCAGCATTCAATACGGTTCAAGGTACAAAGCTCATCATGTTTTGCTTGTCAATACTTAGATCCTAGTTCAATGTCCAAATATAGACTTGGCCTCCACTTGTTGCTCCTGCTAGCATCCCAACATTGCAAGGATGAACATCAAATCTACATGGAATTGCAGACAGGTGTGGGCTCTCTAAAGTGAAAACTCCTCTTCTTTCAACTGGGGAGATCACATCAACTCCTCTTTTCATATTTCCAATGAACACATATGCATCGTCCCAGCCCCATATGGCCCTGTGTTTCCATTGTAAATTATTATCTGTCAGAAACCGATCGATCCCTTTTTCATGCTAGCAAAACTTAGTAGTTATTAGCAATAGCAAGCAGAAGAATTTAGGGAGCATTTGGAAATCTGGTAAAAAAACATACCTGAAAGGAGAAATCCATCTGCCAGTACGATTATTATGGTATATCATTGATATATCCTCAAAATTGACTCCACTTGATATACCAACTGTGTCGTCAAAACTACAGAAAGAGCTAAGAGAATTAGTCCCAACACAAGTGAAATCTTTTTAAATTCATTTCAACAATGTGCATTATATGAGATACATTAGACCATTAAGAACATTAGCATAGAATTGCAGCTTGAAAGAAACAAAAGCCAATGTGGCCACCTTGTTGTCAGAAGAGACCTTCCAAAAGGTGAGAAATAAGCAGAATGCACAGCTCTTTTGTGGCTAATTGTTGCTAAAGTGTTGAGTTTATCTGCATTAATACTTCTCAAATCCCAAATGCAGGCAGTTCCATCTGTGGAACTAGTGGCCATGAGGTTAGAGTTTTCTGAGCTAAAGTTTATGGAGTTAATTCTCTGTTCATGCAAAGACCACTGGTTTGAAATTTTCCCTGTTCTCTCATCCCAGACACTTAAACCACCAGGGCCCTCAGCAAAATATAAACATTTTGGATCCTTTGATTTCTGGGAGAGGGAGTATATCGTCTCGTCACTGGAATATACTAGATCAAACACCTCTTTCTCGGCATCCATCAACCGGATAAATCCATCATAACAACTGGTAAAGATCTGTACTTTAATTCAACCAATCATAGCAATAACATCAAAGCTTGACACATTTATCAATTATAAGATCAAATTATAACCGAAAAAACAAAAGAACTTATGGAAACATAAAGATCTATGTTGTTAACGCACAAACTAAGTTATCATGAGAATTTAGGTAATCTACTACAAAACAAAAGACAAATCAAATTCTACTTTGAAAACCATACAAGAAACATTTAGGTAGAGATTAAATTACCTTTGAGATGCAATGTTGTTGAATCATAATCCCCGAAATAGGACCTGTATGAGGACGAAACAAATAGATCCCATTTTCTTCCTCTTCCTTAGAATCAATATGCCAAAATCCAACATTCCCAAACTTATTTCCAACCACAACCATTGTTGAGCTAGTACAAGGAAAAAAACTCATGTTCATAATCCTCCCCGGCACAACCCGGGCTATATTCTCCGGTTTCAGGGTCAAAGACTCCAACTTTAAGCTCCCCTCAACTACATCCTCTTCCTTCTTAATCGACCCACAATTCATCCCATCAATTCCCTCACCTTTCTTCGAAATATCAAAAATGGCTTCGATTAGAGGACGATGCGACACTCCACTAGACGAATATCTAATGCTAAGAGGACCCAAACTGCTAGGTGATACCTTCGACGGGATCGAAGATTGACTAGTATCCTCCCTTAGGCCCTTCGATTCGGGCTGTAAACCTCTTGTGCGTAGGGAACGCCTTATAACTACTGGGGTCTGGGTTTTGGGTTGCTTCTTCGGACTGACTTTGTACGATTTGGTCTCAGCCCTACCATTAGAATCAGAAATTAGAAACGGATTTTTGAAGAAAATTGTAATTTTCACATACATACATACATACATACAGAGAGAGAGGGAGAACCTAGGGCGTTTGGTTGAGGCGGAGACTTGGGCGGCGATGGATTGGAGCTTGAGGGAGGCCATCATTTCGTCGTTCCGGCGAATGTTCTCGAGCCTCTTGCGTTCATAATCTGTGAGTTCAGGAGACGCCATTAGAGAGAGTAATGCAAAAATTAGAAGCAGAGACAGTGACTAATGAGATTGAGAGTGTTGAAGAGGAAAGGGCGGGGAGAGAAAGAGGGCTTTTCGAGGGATTGGTGGTGTTGGTGGCGGTTTGGGTTGTGTTTATTTTGAAACATCCAATCCATATGGGGCCACTAAGCTTACTTGTCTTGATCTAATTGGATAGCAATTGGCCAATTGGTGTGACTGTTGGCGGGAAATAAAATTGGCGGTAATGGGATTTAGTTGTATGCGATGAAATTTGGTAACGTAATTCAGAAGTGATTTTAGGGGCTGAAAATAATTAGAAATATTCTTTGTCAATTTCAAAATCACATACAAGGTGATGAGAAATTGAAATATAATATGAATTTTGATATTTTTGACCAAATTTCTAAAACCGACTAAAAATTGTGAGATCAAAGTTTTCGTGAAAAATGCTTCCGTCGAGATTTTGCAAAATATTTAAACTGCTTATCAACTAAACTCTTATAAGCCAATTGAGAAAGTTCTGCCATTAAGGGAGCCCACTAACCATGAGTTTTGAATTTTTAAAGCCAAAAAACACGAAAAATGATGAGATATCGTAGAGTGGTATGGAATGGACTTTAGGGGCAAAAAATAATTAGAAATCTTCTCTCTCAACTTCAAAAGAACATACAGGGTGATGAGAATAGATATATAATATGAATTTTGATGATTTTGACGAAATTTTTAAAATCGACTAAAAATCGTGACTTATCAGTTTTCGTGAAAAATGCTTCCGTCGAGATATCGCGAAATATTTTAACCGCACATTAGTTAAACTATTATAAGCCATTTGAGACATGTTCTACCATTTAGAAAGCCCACTAACCATGAGTTTTGAATTTTTTAAGCCAAAAAACATGAAAAACAATGAAATCTCATAACGTGTGATCCATAAGGGACTTTAGGGGTCGAAAATAATTAGAAATCTTCTCTGTCAACTTCAAAATAACATACAGGGTGATGAGAATGGATATATAATATGAATTTTGATGTTTTTGACGAAATTTCTAAAATCGACTAAAAATCGTGACTTATCAGTTTTCGTGAAAAATGCTTCCGTCGAGATATCGCGAAATATTTTAACTGCACATCAGTTAAATTATTATAAGTCATTTGAGACAGGTTCTGCCATTTAGGGAGCCCACTAACCATGAGTTTTGAATTGTTTAAGTCAAAAAACATGAAAAACGATGAAATCTCGTAACATGGTCCGGAAGGGACTTTAGGGGTCGAAAATAATTAGAAATCTTCTATGTCAACTTCAAAATAACATATAGGGTGATGAGAATGGAAATATAATAAGAATTTTGAAGTTTTTTACGAAATTTCTAAAATCGACTAAAAATAGTGAGCATAGCTCACAGTTTTGGTGCAAAATGCTTCCGTTGAGATTTGGCAAAATATTTTAACTGCACATCATCTAAACTATTATAAGCCATTTGAGATCAGTCCTGCCATTTATGGTGCCCACTAACAAATAGTTTTGAATTTTTTAATCCAAAAAATGTTAAAAACAATGAAATCTCGTAACGTGGTCCGGATGGGACTTTAGGGGCCGAAAATAATTAGAAATCTTATCTGTCAACTTCAAAATAATTACAGGGTGATGAAAATGGAAATATAATATGAATTTTGATGTTTTTGACGAAATTTTTATGAAATATGCTTCCTTCGAGATTTCACAAAATATTTTAACTGCACATCAACTAAATTGTGATAAGCCATTTGAGACATGTTCTACCATTTAGGGAGCCCACTAACCATGAGTTTTGAATTTTTTAAGCCAAAAAAGGTGAAAAACGATGAAATCTCGTAACGTGGTCCCGAAGGGACTTCAGGGGCAAAAAATAATTAGAGATCTTCTTTGTCAACTTCAAAATAACATATAGAATGATGATAATGGAAATATAATAAGAATTTTGACGTTTTTGTAGAAATTTCTAAAACGACTAAAACTCGTGAGAGCTCACAGTTTTCGTGAAAAAATCTTACGTCGAGATATCGCGAGATATTTTAAGTGCACATCCACTAAACTATTATAAGTCATTTGAGACAAGTTCTGCCATTTACAAAACCCACTAACTAAGATTTTTGAATTTATTATGCCAAAAAATGTGAAAAACGATGAAATATAGTAACTTGGTCCGGAAGGGACTTTAAGGGCCGAAAATAATTAGAAATCTTCTCTGTCAACTTCAAAATAACATACAGGGTGATGAGAATGGAAATATAATATGAATTTTGAGGTTTTTGACGGAATTTCTAAAACCGATCAAAAATCTTGAGTTATAGTTAACAGTTTTCGTGAAAAATGCTTACGTCGATATTTTGTGAGATAATTTAACTGCACATCCACTAAACTATTATAGGTCATTTGAGACAAGTTCTGCCATTTAGGGTGCCAACTAACTAATAGTCTTGAATTTTTTAAGCCAAAAAACTTTAAAAACGATGAAATCTCGTATCGTGGTCCGGAAGGGAATTTAGGGGCCGAAAATAATTTGAAATATTCTCTGTCAACTTCAAAATAACTTACTAGGTGATGAGAATGTAAATATAATAAGAATTTTAATGTTTTAGACGAAATTTCTAAAACCGACAAAAAATCTTGAGTTCTCACATTTTTCGTAAAAAATGCTTCCGTCGATATTTCGCGAAATTATATAACTACTCATCAACTTAACTATTGTAAGCCATTTGAGATAGGTTCTGGCATTTAGGGAGCCCACTAAATAAGTGTTTTCAATTTTTTAAGCAAAAAACCTGAAAAACGATGAAATCTCGTAACATGGTTCGGAAGAAACTTTAGGGGCCGAAATTAATTAGAGATCTTCTTTGTCAACTTCAAAATAACTTACGAGGTGATGAAAATGGAAATATAATAGGAATTTTTATGTGTTTGACGAAATCTCTAAACCGACTAAAATTCGTGAGTTATAGCTCACAGTTTTCATGAAAAATGCACCCTTCGAGTTTACGCGAGATATTTTAACTGCACATTAATTAAACTATTATAAGTCATTTGAGACAAGTTCTGCCATTTAGGGAGCCTACAAAATATGAGTTTTGAATTTTTTACACCAAAAAACGTGAAAAAGATGAAATCTCGTAACGTGGTCAAAAATGGACTTTAGGGGCCGAAAATAATTAGAAATCTTTTTTGCCAACTTAAAAATAACTTACAGGGTGATGAGAATGGAAATATAATAAGAATTTTGAGGTTTTTGACGAGATTTCTAAAACCGACTAAAAATCGTGAGTTATGCTCACAGTTTTCATGAAAAATGCACATCATCTAAACTAGTATAAGCTAGTTGAGAGAAGTTCTGCAATTTAGGGTGCCTACTAACTAAGAGTTGTGAATTTTTTAAGCCAAAAAACGTGAAAACAATGAAATCTCGTAACGTGGTCCGGAAGGAACTTTTGGGGATGAAAATAATTAGAAATCTTCTCTGTCAACTTCAAACTAATTACAGGGTAATGAGAATGGAAATATAATAAGAATTTTGATGTTTTTGACGAGATTTAGCAAGATATTTTAATTGCACATCAGCTACACTATTAAAATCCATTTGAGACATGTTATGCCATTTAGGGAGCCTACAAAATATGAGTTTTGAATTTTTTACGCCAAAAAACGTGAAAAAATATGAAATCTCGTAACGTGGTCAGAAAGGGACTTTAGGGGCCGAAAATAATTAGAAATTTTTTTTGCCAACTTAAGAATAACTTACAGGGTGATGAGAATAGAAATATAATAAGAATTTTGAGGTTTTTGACGAGATTTCTAAAACCGACTAAAAATCGTGAAAAATGCATCCGTCGAGTTTACGCGGGATATTTTAACTGCACATTAATTAAACTATTATAAGCCATTTGAGACAAGTTCTACCATTTAAGATGTCCAGTAACTAAGAGTTTTGAATTTTTTAAGCCAAAAAAGGGGGAAAACGATGAAATCTCGTAATGTGGTCCGTAAGGGACTTTAGGGGCCTAAAATAATTAGAAATCTTCTTTGTCAACTTCAAAATAACTTACAGGTTGATGAGAATGAAAATATAATAAGAATTTAAGGTTTTTGACGAAATTTCTAAAACCGACTAAAAATCGTGAGTTATAGCTCACATATTTCGTGAAAAATGCTTCCGTCGAGATTTCGCAAAATTATTTAACTACACTTCAACTTAACTATTGTAAGTCATTTGAGACAGGTTATGGCATTTAGGGAGCCCACTAAATAAGTTTTTTGAATTTTTAAGCCAAAAAATGTGAAAAACGTTGAAATCTCGTAACGTGGTTCGGAATGGACTTTAGGGGCCGAAAATAATTAGAAACCTTCTCTGTCAACTTCATAATAACTTACAGAGTGATGAGAAAAAAAATATAATAATAATTTTGAGGTTTTTGACGAAATTTTTAAAACCAACTAAAAATCATGAGTTATAAGCTCACCGTTTTCGTGAAAAATACTTCCGTCGAGATTTCACGAAAGATTTTAACTGCACATCAACTAAACTATTATAAGTCATTAAGACAAGTTCTACCATTTAGGATGCCCAATAACTAAGAGTTTTGAATTTTTTTACGCCAAAAAACGTGGAAAACAATGAAATCTCGTAACGTGGTCCGGAAGGGACTTTAGGGGCCAAAAATGATTAGAAATTTTTTCTGACAACCTCAAAATAACTTACAGGGTGATGAGAATAGAAATATACTAAGAATTTTGAGGTTTTTGACGAAATGTTTTCTGACAACTTTAAAATAACTTACAAGTTCTGCCATTTAGGTTGCCCGCTATTATAACTCACGATTTTAAGTCAATTTTTACTAAGCCATCACTTTACTCCAAGTATCCCCAAAACTGGCCAAAATCTCACTTTGACGCATAATACTGTGATTTTTCTCATTTAAACCTCAAAATTGGTCAAGATTGGCCAAAAAATCTCTAATTGCCCCATTTCTGTCTATTTCATCAAAATGTTGTCTTTTATATATATGTTAGAATTTTTTATGTATTTCGTAATTAGTTTTTTGTCTTAACCGTCCAATTGTATTGATTCAAAAACTAAATTGTTAACTACTAGTTTGATTTGAAACGGTTTCACTTTTGTTTTAACAAAATCTAAAAATAACGAACTGTTAACTTTTTAATGGTTTGATTTAATTTCGGTATATTATCGTATCGAACCAAGCCATTCCGCCCCTAGTTGCTAGTGGTAACAAACTGAAGATGACATTTCCTTGCATGGATCCTTATAATATAAATATATGTACTAATTGTTGAGAATCAATATAATTATGTTGAGAATCAATATAATGATGTTGAAAATCAATAGAATCGGAAATAGTTAACTTTTGTAATTAAGAAAATATTTTGTAATCTCTTAGTTCATTGTTTCCTTTCTTAATTAAGTCAACTATTAGCCTATATAAATGTTGTATACTCTTGAACAAAATCAATACATTCGGAACTTATTCTTCCGTCTTTTATTTTTAACACGGTATCAGAGTAATACCTCTCTATCTTGAGACCTAAATCCGTTGTCCCTCCTCCCATGTGGGTGTACGGAGCCTAATTGCTCCATGCACCACGGGACACTGACTGAAGATTCAGATTGTTGTTTTTTAATTTTCTTTTCTTTGTTTGTTAACAATCTCGCTTACATACCTACTTAATATCTATCTACCGGCGATATCGCCACCTACCTACCTTAATCAGCCTTTGTGTCATTGAATTGGCCTTTTGTGCCACCTTACTCGGCATTTAAGCCATCTTTGGCCTTTCATGCCATATTATTCGGCTTTTATGCCACCTCTTGGCCTTTTGTGCCACCTTACTCGGCATTTAAGTCATCTTTTGACCTTTTGTGCCACATTATTTGACTTTTATGCCACCTCTTGGCCTTTTGTGCCACCAAATTTGAACTTTGTGCCACTATTATTACCTTGCCATCATAGCGGGTTTGAAAAAAAGGTCTTTACCTTACTCAAGTTACCATATTTACTATATTACCATAATGGTATTTGAAGCACTAGTATGAGAAGAAACTTACTTTGCAAGTTGGGATTTCATAGAATTCACTCTCCACCTTGAGGGGGAGTGTTGAGAATTAATATAATTATATTCATAATCAATATAATCGGAAATAGTCAACTTTTGTAATTAAGAAAATATTTTGTAATCTCTCAGATTATTGTTTCCTTTTTTAATTAGCTCAAGTCAACTATTAGCTTATATAAAGGTTGTATACTCTTGAACAAAATCAATTAATACATCGGAACTTATTCTTTCATTTTTATTTTTAATACTTATGTGTGTGTGTGTATATACGTCCACACTGTTTGTAAATACAATTAGGTCTATTACAGTAGATTTTTATGATAACCCCTAATTACTCTTTCATTCATATAAACTAAGACAAATCCATTCATCTGGGCTTCCCCAGCATTTTCCTTCTCTACCTTAAAAAAAAAACATATATGATATATCTAGCTAGCTATAGAATTCTATATATATATATATATATATATATATATATATATATATATATATATATAATTTGCTGCTTCTCCCTGAGCACTCCATGTCCATGATCTTCTGTAGTGTGTTTAAGGAAGTGCATTGTGTTGTTTCTTATACAGTGTAGTGTTGTTGGATGGTTTCAATGTCTAGCCCCTTCAGCTTAACCACCGACTCAACGTGCCCCTTTAATGTGTGAAGTTCCCTCAGCCTGCATTTATAAATAATAAAATATAAAACAAAAGCACCAAAAAAAAAAATGCATCTTCCATCAAATTTTGTACAACATCATCAAAACTAGCCATTTTATTCTTGTATATGTGAATGAATCATCTGTACACAACATTCGAACGAAGGGATCTTGAACAATTTTACTTTTTTTTTTTTTTGTGAACAGCTACTAGCTAGCTAGCTAGCATGGCTATCTAATTTGCTATACACAGTAGTGCTACTGGTGATCTGATAATGTTACCTAGCGACTTCTGCGCGCCTCTTGGCCTGATCAGCTAGCTCCGCCTGCTCCCCGTGGTTGCCGTGGAACAATGCTTCTGGTGGCTGCAGACCGTGCATTGTGCGCTGAGCTGTCGCCCATTGTGCCTCTCTCTCACCCTTCCCATAATCAGCCTTTGGTGTGAAGGCCGTCTTCATATATGTACACATTGCCAAATTAACAAGATTCAATTTTTTGAATCGAAAGGAAAAGACTAAAAATGGTGTAATGGCATTTCTTGGAAGTAATTGATTACCTTGTTCTGGACAATGTTATCCCAGGCCTTTCCTGTCAATGCATACCGGATTATGAACTTGAAGATATCAAGAGGGAAGTAGGTGACAATGCTGTAGACCCAGATGACTCCGGCCCATCCCCATCCAATGCCGTCGATTCTGGCGAATCCCCAGCTGCAGTACACAGCAATGACAGTTGCCACCTGAACAAATTCATAAGTACCAGTAGTTAGCTTGGCACGCAAGTTTTGTTATTGGTACCAGTGTATAATGAAGGAAAATGCTAGGGAGACCACATTTGAATACCACCTAATGATACAGGCGGAACCTACTTGTATTAGTATAATGAAAGATCGGAAAGAGAAAGAAACGAACCAACTGAGCTGCAAGGAAGGCACCGATAAGCATGACACCGGGGCGTTCAAGGAAGGACCAGCTTCTTGATCGAGTCACAAAGATGAGAGCTTGACTGATGATACTGACTTGTAGGTAGAGGGCTGAGTTGAGTTGTTTTGGGTCATCTCCAATGAAGTGCACGCCGAAAGTGTTCTATGAAAAGATTCAATTTTTAGCATTTTGAAATTGATTTAGATCATCAACTGGGGGTTCAGATTCAGAAATTGAAATCTTACTGTGAAAAACTTAGTGCTGTATGCAAGCCAGAAGAAGACCACTGTCATGACCGCCATGTAGGTGCCAAGGACAACGCCGGTGGCAAAGATTTCGTTGAGCTTCCACGAGTCAGGGAGAGGAGACGGCCTCACCCTGTCCTTAGAGATGGTCATGATCGTCCCATCGTTCAAGACAGCGATGACCAAGACCATGAATGGGGAGAAATCAAACTTCCAGATGAGAGCAATGAGCATGAATCCCAACACAATACGGATTGTGATGGAAACCGCGTAGATTGTGTAGTTCTTCATCCTCTGGAAGATTGCCCTGCTTGTCAGGACGGCACTCACAATCACACTCAGCCCTGGCTCTGTGAGAACGATGTCCGAGGCACTCCTGGCTGCGTCGGTTGCGTCAGCCACGGCAATGCCAATGTCGGCCCTCTTCAGAGCCGGGGCATCATTCACACCGTCACCGGTCATCCCACATATATGCTTCCTCTCTTGCAGCTTCTTCACAATCTCATACTTATGCTCTGTGTGAATCCATTAATTAATTGATAGTATCAATTTAGTTTCATTAAAGACAATGATCTCAAATGAAATCCAATCAAGAGGTTTAATTACCGGGGAAGACTCCAGCGAATCCATCAGCCTTCTCAATGAGCTCATCCACGGGAATGGAAGCAATGGACTCGTCCTTGCTCTGGCCAAGAAGGGTAGACGAAGGGTACATGTTAGTTCCCATGCCAAGCCTTCGACCGGTCTCTTTCCCAATGGCAAGCTGGTCGCCAGTGATCATCTTGACGTTGACACCAAGTTCCAGAGCGCGGCGGATAGTCTCAGCGCTGTCGTGCCTTGGAGGGTCAAAGAGAGGCAAGAGACCTACAAACTCCCATTGATCACCGGCGCTTTGCTTGGTCTTCTCTGAAACTGTCTGTCTAGCAACTCCTAATGAGCGAAGACCACGGTCAGCGTAGTTATCAATGATCTTATGAGCCTTCTTCCTCACTTCACCCTTGAGATTGCAAAGCTCGATGATCTGGTACAGGAGCAAAACAATTAGATGTCAAAATCGGAAAAAGATGATTAGAGAACTATGTAAGAGAACGCTATGTATGTTACTTGCTCAGGTGCACCCTTGCTGCATCGGTGCCAGTCACCATTGCCATCAATGTAGGTGATTGCTGTGCGCTTGTCGACGGGATTGAAGGGCAGGAAGTGCACCTCAGTGATTCCTGCTCTTGCCTACAACGAACACAAATCAATTTCTTCATTCAATCAATCACCACATGTACGAAATCGAATTGATGATTGCAGACAAGAACGAATGATTCAGTACCTCCTTGGGGTCGCCCAACATCCCAACAATTGAAGCATCAATGGCATCCTGGTTTTCGACTCTGGAAGCCATCGCAGAGAGCAAGACGACACCGTCCTTATCCAAGTCCTTAGGAAACACCTACATCATTACATAATTACATTAGCTAGCGGTCGATGACATAAACAGGATTATTGCTTATTGATCATAATAATTAAGCAAACAAACCTCAATTAGAGTTTTGTCAACGCTAAGCTTGTTAAGGGTAAGGGTACCGGTCTTGTCACTGCAAAGAACATCCATGCCTGCCATCTCTTCAATGGCGGTCATTCTCTTGGTGATGGCACCTTGCTGTGATAGGCGGTGGGACCCAATTGCCATGGTGACGGACAAGACTGTTGGCATAGCAATAGGGATACCGCCTATCAGAAGCACCAGCAGGTTGTCAATACCATCTCTGTATGCCCTGTGCTGAATTGGATACATCACCATGATCTCAATCACCATCCCGACACCAATTGAGCAGATACAAAAGTTACCAATCGAAGCCAAAACCTGTAAACATAAAACACTCATACTTAATCAATTACCAAATTCAATTCCACCACTCAAAATTGATGAATCAAAGATTCAAAATTACCTTTTGGAAGTGACCAACTTGGTTGGTGCTATCCACAAGGTGAGCAGCCTTGCCGAAGAAGGTATGGACACCGGTGGCAATGACAACAGCTTCAATCTCACCTTGTTTACAGGTGGATCCAGAGAAGACCTCATCTCCTGGGCTCTTGGTAACCGGAAGGGACTCACCAGTGAGGGCAGCCTGGTCAATTTTTAAAGGATCTCCTTCCAGGAGACGAGCATCAGCTGGGACAATATCTCCCAACTTGATGCTAATCACGTCTCCTGGTACCAGAATCTCTGCCTCTTGTTCACCCCACTTGCCATCCCTCAAGACCTTCGTCTTGGGGGCAAGACTGGCCATAAGAGCTGCCGCTGCATTTCCAGCGTTGTTTTCCTCGATGAAGCTAATGGTTGAGTTGATGAGCAACAGCACCATAATACCCACGAAGTCCGGCCAGTCAGTTGGCTTGCCCTGCATCATCATGATCATGATCACAATCACGATCAAGGGAGAAAGTAAATACAATTGACACAATTTTAGAATCATATTATTATTATTACCCCTCCATTGGCCAAAACCAGGGCCATGATAGCTGCACACTCCATGACCCATGATAGAGGGTTCCACATAAAACCCAGGAACTTGAGAATCTTGTTTTCCTTTTTCTCTTCAAGCTTGTTGGGGCCAAAGATTTGCAGCCGCTTCTGGCCCTCTTCCCCTGACAATCCTCCCTTGGTGCATTTTAGCTGCTCAAACACTTCCTCAACAGGGATTCGTTCCTATCAAATTCAAAACCAAACACATAAAATTAAATAACACAAAAATCAATTCAAGACATAAAAGGAAATGTGAAATATATTTCATATATATATATATATATATATATCTTACAAGGTCGACGTTCTCATTCTTGACGTCTTCTAAGGAGATGTTGGCCGACATGATGAAATGTAAGTAAATATGATGGACGACGTCAACACCTCCTAGGCTCTTGGACCCTGCGGCTCTTAGAGCTCTTACTAGAGCTTTTTGTTCTTTGATGACCTTCTTATTGTCCCTTTATATATATATATTGCGGCCACAAAGGAGTGCTGCTGCTTAACCTCTAGGCCTCCTCGTCGGCCATTGGCTTCCGAAGAGACAGAGGTGGGGAGAAACTAGAATAGGATTTGTCTACCGCCTGTCTTTATTTACTCTGATGGCCTAACTTGGTCCCTGCAGCCGCCCCGGCTTTTATACTAAATGGTGGAGGGAGACGGGAGGAGACATGCAATTACAGAAACACAATGGAGGGCTGCCCGTGGATTGCGATCTGTTGGTCGCTTTGTTTGAGCATTTTGTGGCTGTCCAAACTTGGCGGCCATTTTTGGTGGCTCTTAACATTATATTAACTTCTCTAACTCCACCTTCCATTGCATTGCATTGTATGCACATTTCATATCACATTCTTTGTGGTTTGTTTGGGAGAAGATTTATTAATTAACGAATGCCTTGAGCTGTACGGTTTGTTTTTCTGGCTTTAATAGGGAGATAAGAATGTTGATTAGTTTTTACAAATTTGAAAAATCGATTTAAAATCGTGAGTTTTGGCAAGATCTTTTTCGTGCACATTGAAAGTAATGTCATAAGCCCTTTTGGACATTTCTTGTCATTTCTTGAGCCTATTAAGTCGATTTTAGAAATTTTTAAACAGAAAATATAGAATTTAATAAAAATTACGAACATGATCCGGGCGTGAATGCGGATATCCAAAAAACAAGGTATGACTTGTCAAACTTTAAGAAGCTTATACCAAGATGAGAATGATACAAGAATAAGTTTTTTGATAGTTTTGAAAAAATTTGGAAACCAATTTAAAATCGTGAGTTACAACTCACAATTTTTGTGAAAAAAATGCGACTTTTGAGTCTTCAAAAAAACTTTTCCGTGAACATTAAGAATTATTTTATAAGTGCTATGGGATATTTCTTGCCATTTAAAGACCCCAATAAGTAACTTTTTAAAATTTATTAAGCAGAAAATGTTAAATTTAATATAAAAACATAGACATGGTCCGACCGTTACTCCCGGGATTAAAAAAATAAGGAATGGCTTGTCCAACTTTAAGAAGCTTATACTGAGATGAGAATGGTAGAAGAACAAGTTTATTGATAGTTTTGAAAAAAAATTGAAAAACTGAGTTACAAACCACAAGTTTTTGTGAAAAATGCATTCGTCGAGATTTTGTGAAAAATGTGTTCGTCGGGATTTTGTGAAAAATGCGTTCGTCGGGATTTTACGAAATATTTTAACTATACATTAGCCAAAGTATTATAAGTCATTTAAGACATGTCATGTCATCCAGGTTGCCCATTAACTATTTTTAATGTATTTTTAAGCAAAAAAACTCGAATTTCAATGAAATTCCGTAAAGGGTCCGGAATTGACTCTAGGGTACGAAGGTCATTAGAAACCATCCCCTCAACTTCAAATTATTTTACGGGGTGAAGAGAATGGAAATAGAATAAGTATTTTGATGTTTTTGTCGAAATTTCAAAAACTGACTAAAAATCGTGAGTTAGCTAACAGTTTTTGTGAAAATGCGTCCGTCGGGATTTCGAGAAATATTTTAACTGCACATTAGCCAAAGTATTATAAGTCATTTGAGACATGTCCTGCCATCCAGGGTGCCCATTAACTATTTTTTTATGCATTCTTTAAGTAAAAAAATTCGCATTTCAATGGAATTTTGTAACGGGGTCCGGAAGTGACTCTAGTGTCCGAAGGACATTAGAAACTATCCCCCTCAACTTCAAAGTATCTTATGGGGTGAAGAGAATGGAAATAGAATAAGTATTTCGATGTTTTTCTCAAAATTTCAAAAATCGACTAAAAATCGTGAGTTATATCGTGAGTTTATAGCTCACAGTTTTTGTGAAAAATGTATCCATCAGGAATTAGAGAAATATTTTAACAGCGCATTAGCCAAAGTATTATAAGCCATTTGAGACACGTCATATCATCTAGTGTGCCCATTAACTAATTTTAGGGTATTTTTTAAGCAAAAAAACTCAAATACCAATGGAATTTCGTTAAGGGGTTCGGAAATGAATATAGGGTCCAAAGGTCACTTGAAGCAAAAAAGTTCGAATTTCAATCGAATCTCGTAACGGGGTTCGAAAGTGACTCTAGGTTCCGAAGGTCATTAGAAACCATGCCCCTCAACTTCAAAGTATCTTACGGGGTGAAGAGAATGGAAATAGAATAAGTATTTTGATATTTTTGTCGAAATTTCAAAAATCGACTAAAAATCATGAGTTCATAATTTTTGCAAAAAATGCGTCCGTCGGAATTTCGAGAAATATTTTAACAGCACATTAGCCAAAGTAATATAAGCCATTTGAGACATGTCCTTCTATCCATGGTGTCCTTTAACTATTTTTTATGCATTTTTCAAGCAAAAAAATCGAATTTCAACACAATTTCGTAACGGAGTCCGAAAGTGACTCTAGGGTCCGAAGCTCACAGTTTTTGTGAAAAATGCATCCGTCGAGATTTCAAGAAATATTTTAATTGAACATTAGCCAAAGTATTATAAGCCATTTGAGAAATATCCTTCTATCTAGTGTGCTTATTAACTATTTTTTATGTCTTTTTCAAGCAAAAAACTCGAATTTCAATGCAATTTCGTAACGGGTCCGGAAGTGACTTTACAGTCTGAAAGTCATTAGAAATCATCCCCCTCAACTTCAAAGTATCTTACAGGTTGATGAGAATGGAAATAGAATAAATATTTTGATGTTTTTGTCGAAATTTCAAAAACCAATTAAAAATCGTGAGTATAGCTCACATTTTTTGTGAAAAATGCGTCCGTTGGGATTTCGAGAAATATTTTTAATTGCACATTAGCCAAAGTATTATAAGCCATTTGAGACATGTGCTTCTATCCAGGGTGCTCATTAACTATTTTTTATGCATTTTTCAAGCAAAAAACTCGAATTTCAATGCAATTTTGTAACGAGGTCTAGAAGTGACTATAGGGTCCGAAGGTCACTAGAAACCATCCCCCTCAACTTCAAAATATCTTACGGGGTGATTCGAATGGGAATAGAATAAGTATTTTGATGTTTTTATCGGAATTTCAAAAACCTACTAAAAATCGTGAGTAGCTCATAGTTTTTGTGAAAAATGCGTCTTTTTGGGATTTCAAAAAATATTTTAATTGCACATTAACCAAAGTATTAAATGTCGTTTGAGACATGTCATGTCATCTAGATAGCTCATTAACTATTCTTAATGTATTTTTTAAGCAAAAAACTTGAATTTCAATGTAATTTCGTAATGGGATCGGGAAAAGACTCTAGGGTCCGAAGGTCAATAGAAACCATCCCCCTCAACTTCAAAGTATCTTACTGGGTGAAGAGAATGAAAATCAAATAATTATTTTGACTTTTTTTCGAAATTTGAAATATCGACTAAAACTCGTGAGTTATAGCTCATAGTTTTTTGTGAAAAATGCGTCGGCCGGGATTTCACGAAATATTTTAACTACACATTAGCCAAAGTATTGTAAGCCAATTGAGACATGTCCTGACATATAGGGTTCCCATTAAGTATTTTTTATGCAATTTTTAAGCAAAAGAAACTCAAATTTCAATGAAATTTCGTAACGGGGTCCGGAAGAGACTCTAGGGTCCGAAGGTCATTAGAAACCATCCCCGTCAACTCCAAAATATCTTACGGAGTGATGAGATTTGAAACAGAATAAGTGTTTTGATGTTTTTGTAGAAATTTAAAAAATCGACTAAAAATCGTGAGTAACTTGCAGTTTTTGTGAAAAATGAGTCAATCGAGATTTTCTGAAATATTTTAACTGCACATTAGTCAAAGTATTATAAGCCATTTAAGACATTTCATGCCATCCATGGTGCCCTTTAACTATTTTTTATGCATTTTTCAAGCAAAAAAACTAGAATTTCAATGAAATTTCGTAACAGGGTTTGAATGTGACCCTAGGGTCCGAAGGTCATTAGAAACCATCACCCCCAACTTCAAAATATTTTACGGGGTGGTGAGAATGGAAATAGAATAAGTATTTTGATTTTTTTTCAAAATTTCAAAAACCAACTAAAAATCGTGAGTTAACTCACACTTTTTGTGAAAAATATGTCCGTCAGGATTTCGAGGAATATTTTAACTGCACATTAGCCAAATTATTATAAGCCATTTGAGACATGTTATGCCATCTAGGGTATGCGTTAACCATATTTTAAGCAAAAAAACTCGAATTTCAATAAAATTTCGTAACGGGGTCCAGAAGTGACTCTTGAAAGAAATCATGACATCCTTTATTCAGCTGAATTTAGGTAATTGAAACCTAGGGTTATAGTATCTATGGAGTCTTAGGTGTGATGGTGAGAGATGAGGTTAACGAGAAAGAGGAAAGTGTAAGAGTCAAGCTCTGTATTATCTCATTAACCAAATTGTAAATATTACAATAACTCTCACATACACTTAGTACAATACATTAGTTATTTATATACTACACACTTAACAATAAACTTAACAAACAATACAATGACTTAATATGTCTAATAACTCTAGGGTCCGAAGGTCATTAGAAACCATCCCCCTCAACTGCAAAGTATTTTACGGGGTGATGAGAATGGAGATCGAGTAAGTATTTTGATGTTATAGTCAAAATTTCAAAAATTGATTAAAAATCGTGAGTTACGACTCATAGTTTTTGTGAAAAATACGTCCATCTGGATTTTGAGAAATATTTTAACAGCACATTAGCCAAAGTATCATGTCATCCAGGGTACCCATTAACTATTTTTAATGTATTTTTTAAGCAAAAAAACTCAAATTTCCATGGAATTTTGTAACGGGGTCCGGAAGGAACTCTACGGTCCGAACATCATTAGAAACCATCCCCCTCAATTTCAAAGTATCTTACGAGGTGAAGAGCATGGAAATAGAATAAGTATTTTTGATGTTTTTGTCGAAATTTCAAAAAACGACTAAAAATCGTGAATTATATAGCTCACAGTTTTTGTGAAAAATGTGTCCACCGGGATTTGGAGAAATATTTTAACTGCACAATTGCCAAAGTATTATAAGCTATTTGAGACACGTTATGTCATCCAGGGTGTCCATTAACTATTTTTTCTGCATTTTTCAAGCAAAAAAAAATCTCGAATTTCAATGGAATTTCTAAACTGGGTCCGGAGGGGACTCTAGAATTCGAAGGTCCTTAGAAACCATCCCCCTCAACTTCCAAGTATCATATGGGGTGCTGAGAATGGAAATTGACTAGGTATTTGGATGTTTTTTTCCAAATTTCAAAAACCGACTATAAATTGTAAATTATATAGCTCATAGTTTTTGTGAAAAATGAGTCCATCGGGTTTTCGACAAATATTTTACTGCATATTAGCCAAAGTATTAAAAGCCATTTGAGACATGTCATGTTATCCAGGTTGTCGAATAACTATTTTTAATGTATTTTCTAAGCGAAAAAATTCGCATTTCAATGGAATTTGGTAACAGGGTCCATAAGTGACTCTAGTGTTCGAAGGACATTAGAAATCATCCCCCTCAACTTCAAAGTATCTTACAGGGTGAAGAGAATGGAAATAAAATGAGTATTTCGATGTTTTTCTCAAAATTTCAAAAACTGAATAAAAATCGTGAGTATCACAGTGTTCGTGAAAAATGCGTCTGTCGGGAATTCGAGATATATTTTAACAGTGCATTAGCCAAAGTATTATAAGCCATTTGAGACACGTCCTATCATCCAGGGTGCCCATTAACTAATTTTAGGATATTTTTTAAGCAGAAAAAATCAAATTTAAATGGAATTTCCTAATGGTGTTCGGAAATGACTCTAGGGTCCGAAGGTCATTAGAAACCATCCCCTTCAACTTCAAAGTATCTTACGGGGTGATGAGATTAGAAATAAAATAAATGATTTGATGTTGTTGTCGAAATTTCAAAAACCGACTAAAAATCGTAAGTTATATAGCTCACAGTTTTTGTGAAAAATGCGTCAGTCGGGATTTCGAGAATTATTTTAACTGCACAATAGCCATAGTATTATAAGCCATTTCATACATGTCTTGTCATCCAGGGTGCCCATTAACTAATTTTAATGTATTTTTTAAGCAAAAACACTCGAATTCAATGTAATCTCGTAATGGGGTTCGGAAGTCACTCTAGGGTCCGAAAATCATTAGAAATCATCCCCCTCAACTTCAAAGTATCTTACAGGGTAATGAGAATGGAAAAAAAATAAATGATTTGATGTTTTTGTCAAAATTTCAAAAATCAACTAAAAGTCGTGAGTTATATAGCTCACAGTTTTTGTGAAAAATGCGTCCGTCGGGATTTCGAGAATTATTTTAACTGCACAGTAGCCAAATTATTATAAGCCATTTGAGACACATCCAGTCATCCAGGGTGCCCATTAACTAATTTTAATGAATTTTTAAAGCAAAAAAAATCGAATTTCAATGGAATCTCGTAACAGGATCCGGAACTGACTTTAGGGTCCGAAAATCATTAGAAACCCCCCTCAACTTCAAAGTATCTTACTGGATGAATAGAATGGAAATAGAATAAGTATTTTGATATTTTGTCGAAATTTCAAAAAATGACTAAAAATCGCGAGTTATTCACAGTTTTTGTCAAAAATGCGTCCGTCGGGAATTCGAGAAATATTTGAACTGCAAATTAGCCAAAGTATTATAAGCAATTTGAGACATGTCCTTCGATCCAGGGTGCTCATTAACTATTTTTATGCATTTTTCAAGCAAAAAAACTCGAATTTTAAATGCAATTTCGTAACGGGGTCCGGAAGTGATCTAGGGTTCGAATGTCACTAGAAACCATCCCCCTCAACTTCAAAGTATCTTACGGGTGATTCGAATGGAAATAAAATAAGTATTTTGATTTTTTTTTCGAAATTTCAAAAATTGACTAAAAATCGTGAGTTATATATCTCACAATTTTTGTGAAAAAT
Source organism: Oemleria cerasiformis (assembly GCA_037349345.1). NCBI lineage: Eukaryota > Viridiplantae > Streptophyta > Magnoliopsida > Rosales > Rosaceae > Oemleria > Oemleria cerasiformis. The sequence continues at coordinate 11,452,312 of JAZGTL010000004.1, forward strand.
GTGTATTTTTGGAATTTCGAGAAATAATTTAATTGCACATTAGCCAAAGCATTATATGCCGTTTGAGACATGTCATGTAATCCAGGGTGCCCATTAACTATTTTTTAGGCATTTTTCAAGCAAAAAAACTAGAATTTCAATGAAATTTCGTAACTGGGTCCGTATGTGACTCTATGGTCCGAATGTCATTAGAAACCATCCCCTTCAAATTCAAAGTACTTTACGAGGTGGTGAGAATGGAAATAGAATAAGTATTTTGATGTTTTTGTTGAAATTTCAAAAACCGAATAAAAATCGTGAGTTATAACTCACAGTTTTTTTGAAAAATACGTCTGTCAGGATTTCGAGGAATATTTTAACTGCACATTAGCCAAATTATTATAAGCTATTTGAGATATGGCATGCCATCCAAGGTGCCCATTAACCATCTTTTAAGCAAAAAAAAATCGAATTTCAATGAAATTTCGTATCTCGTTCCGGAAGTGACTCTAGGGTCTGAAGGTCATTAGAAATCATCCCCTCAACGTCAAAGTATCTTACAGGGTGATGAGAATGGAAATAAAATAAGTATTTTGATGATTTTGTCGGAATTTCAAAAACCGACTCAAAATCATGAGTAGCTCACAGTTTTTGTGAAAAATGCGTCTGTCGGGATTTCGAGAAATATTTTAACTGCACATTAGCCAAAGTATAATATGTCATTTGAGACACGTCTTGTCATCCAGGGTGCGCATTAACTATTTTTAATGTAATTTTTAAGCAAAAAAAAACTCGAATTTCAATGGAATTTCGTAATAGGGTCCGGAAGTGACTCTAGGTTCCGAACGTCATTAGAAACCATCCCCCTCAACTTCAAAGTATCTTACGGGGTGATAAGAATGGAAATAGGATAAGTATTTGGATGTTTTTGTCGAAATTTCAAAAATCGACTAAAAATCGTAAGTTATAGCTCACATTTTTTGTGAAAAATGAGTCAGTCGAGATTTCGACAAATATTTTAATTTCACATTAGCCAAAGTTTTACAAGCCAATGTCATCCAGTGAGCCCATTAACTATTTTTAATGTATTTTTTAAGCGAAAAAACTCGCATTTCAATGGAATTTTGTAACGGAGTTCGGAAGTGACTCTTGTGTCCAAACGACATTAGAATCCATCCCCTTCAACTTCAAAGCATCTTACAGGGTGAAGAGAATAAAAATAGCATAAGTATTTCGATGTTTTGTCAAAATTTCAAAAACCGACTAAAAATCGTGATAGCTCACAGTTTTTGTGAAAAATGCGTCCGTCGGGAATTTTAGAAATATTTTAACAGCACATTAGCCAAAGAATTATAAGTCATTTGAGACACGTCCTATAATCCAGGGTTCCCATTAACTAATTTTAGGGTATTTTTTGAGCAAAAAAACTCAAATTTCAATGGAATTAACTGGGTTCGGAAAAGACTCTAGGGTCCGAAGGTCATTAGAAACCATCCCCCTCAACTTCAAAGTATCTTACGGGGTGATGAGAATGGAAATAAAATAAATGATTTGATGTTTTTGGCGAAATTTCAAAAATCGACTAAAAATCGTGAGTTATAATATAGCTCACAATTTTTGTGAAAAATGTGTCCGTCGGTATTTCGAGAATTATTTTAACTGCACTGTAGCCAAAGTATTATAAGCCATTTGAGACACGTCATGTCATCCAAGGTGCCCATTAACTATTTTTAATGTATTTTTTAAGCAAAAAAACTCGAATTTCAATGGAATTTCGCAACGGGGTCTGGAAATGACTCTAGGGTCCGAACGTCAATAGAAACCATCCCCATCAACTTCAAAGTATCTTACGGGGTGAAGAGAATGGAAATAGAATATGTATTTTGATGTCTAAGGCGAAATTTAAAAAACCAACTAAAAATATATAGTTATATAGCTCACAGTTTTTGTGAAAAATGCGTCCATCGGGATTTGAGAAATATTTTAATTGCACATTAGCCAAATTATTATATGCAACTCGAGACATGTTTTTCTATCCAGGGAGCTCATTAACTATTTTTTATGCATTTTTCAAGCAAAAAAACTCTAATTTTAATTGCAATTTCATAACGGGGTCCGGAAGTGACTCTACGGTCCGAAGGTCACTAGAAAACATCCTAGAAAACATCCCCCTCAACTTCAAAGTATCTTATGGGGTGATTCGAATGGAAATAGAATAAGTATTTTGATGTTTTTGTCGAAATTTCAAAAACTGACTAAAAATCGTGAAAAATGCGTATTTTGGGATTTCGAGAAATATTTTAACTGCACATTAGCCAAAGTATTATATGCCGTTTGACACATGGCATGTCATCCATGGTACCCATTAACTATCTTTTAGGCATTTTTCAAGCAAAAAAACTAGAATTTCAATGAAATTTCGTAACAGAGTCCGAATGTGACTCTAGGGTCCGAATATCATTAGAAACTATCTCCCTCAACTCCAAAGTATTTTACGGGGTGGTGAGAATGGAAATAGAATAAGTATTTTTATGTTTTTGACGAAATTTCAAAAATCGAATAAAAATCGTGAGTTATAACTCACACTTTTTGTGAACAATGCGTCCGTCAGGATTTCGAGGAATATTTTAATTGCACATTAGCCAAATTATTATAAGCTATTTGAGATATGACATACCATCCAAGGTGCCCATTAACCATCTTTTAACCAAAAAAAATCGAATTTCAATGAAATTTCGTAACAGATTCCGGAAGTGACTTTATGGTCCGAAGGTCATTAGAAACCATCTCCCTCAACTTCAAAATATATTACAGAGTGATGAGAATGAAAATAGAATAAGTGTTTTGATGTTTTTGTCGAAATTTAAAAAATCGACTAAATATCGTTAGTTATCACAATTTTTGTGAAAAATGCGTCCGTCAGGATTTCGAAGAATATTTTAACTTCACATTAGCCAAATTATTATAAGTAATTTGAGACATGATATGCCATCTAGGGTGTCCATTAACCATCTTTTAAGCAAAAAAACTCGAATTTCAATGAAATTTCGTAACGGGATTTGGAAGTGACTCTAGGATCCGGAAGTCATTAGAATGGAAATAAAATAAGTATTTTGACGTTGTTTTCGAAATTTCAAAAATCGATTAAAAATCATGAATTATAACCCACAGTTTTTGTGAAAAATGCATCTGTCAGGATTTCGAGGAATATTTTAACTGCATATTAGCCAAACTATTATAAGTTATTTGAAACATGTCTTGCCAACTAGGGTGTCCATTAACCATCTTTTAAGCAAAAAAACTCGAATTTCAATGAAATTTCATATCAGGGTCCGGAAGTGATTCCATGGTCCGAAGGTCATTAGAAACCATCCCCTCAACTTCAGCGTATCTTATGTGGTGATGAGAATGAAAATAAAATAAGTACTTTGATATTTTTGCAAAATTTCAAAAACCGAATAAAAATTTTGAGTTATAGCTCATAGTTTTTGTGAATAATGGGTCCGTTGGGATTTCGAGAGATATTTTAACTGTACTATTTTTTAGGTATTTTTCAAGCAAAAATACTCAAATTTCAATGAAATTTTGTAACGAAATTTGAAAGTGACTTTAGGGTCCAAAGATCATTAGAAATCATCCCCACAATTTCAAAGTATCTTACAAAGTAATGAGAACGGAAATAAAATTAAGTATTTCGATGTTTTTGTTGAAATTTCATAAACCGACTAAAAAATTCTGAGTTAAATACACGATTTGGTTGATTTGGTAAAAACTGATTATACCTCCACTTGTATCTCACTATATTCTTTTTAATGTTAACAATTCTTTCTAAGGAATGGCTTATCAAACTTTAAGAAGCTTATAATGAGATGAGAATGGTACAAGAAATTTTTTGATAGTCTGGAAAAATTTTGAAAACCCTATTTAAAATTGTAAGTCATATAACCCACAAATTTTTTGAAAATACCGACTTTTGAATCTTCAAAAAATATTTTCCATAGACATTAAAAATAATTTTATAAGTGCTTTTGCAGTTAAAAAAATAATGTTTTTAGCCTTTCGAGGCATTTCTTCTTGTTTATTTAGACCAATAAGTGGTTTTTTCGAGAATTATTTAAGCAACAAACATAAAATTCAACAAAAATTATTAAATTGGACTGGGCGGGATTCGGGGAACAAAAGATACACAGAATGTTCTATGCAAACTTAAAGAAGGTTATACCGAGCCAAGAAAGGTACCAGAATAAGTTTTCCCAAGTAAAAAACAATTTGATCAGCAAATTTTACTGGATAAATTGCCATGAACAGTAGGTCGACAACAAGAAGACTTCAAAGAGTAAAGATTTCTACTATTGGAGATGCTTTAAGCTAATCATAGCTTCTTATTTACCTATCCAACAATTAAAAAGCAATAAGGGAACCTAAATACACAGTTAAAGCAAGAGAGCTTTAACATCAACCAATCCACATCTCTCAGCATCAAAGGCAAGGGTGAAATATACAAAATAACTTCAAAACTTGAAATATTATAAACCACTAGACTGTTGGATAGACCACAGAAAACTTGAAAACCATAAATTGAAAAACCAAGTGATCGACTAAACCTCAATATCAAATCTCAACCTAACATAACCACCTTTATTAGTAAAAGAGAGGGCGGTCAATCAGCCAGCAAATAAGTCATACCAAATTACATCTCGCAAGCAAATAAACCATGCACAATAGAATTTCACCGTACAGTAGCCACTGAAACTCAGTATTCATCCTTCCACTGCTGCAGATTCTACATTTTTGGTAAGGCTCTAATCAGTATTAACCATGTAATCACCTCAGCTACTTAGGCAAAACATCAAAATAGTTCCTCCAAGTATCCAACTACACAGTGAGTTTCATATAAGGTTCCTAGACAGAAAAGACATCCAATCACCAACAATCTATTCATCCTTCGTTCTCTGGTTCCACTTCCAGATTACAACATATGCAATGTGTCCAAATACCAACCTAAACACAAATATGACCTATCTTAGCACACCAAAATCTGTGTATGATTGAACAAGAAACTTCCAAGTGCCAAGGGATTTAGGCAAGATTAGTTAGAAATGCACCACAAAACATTTGAGAGGGATTGAAAATTACTAGATGCAATGCCCTTAGGGGGACTTGTAAGTAAGTTCTTGCTAGGAGTTAGTTGGAAATCTGTGTGTATGATTGGACAAGAAACTTCCAAGTGCCAAGGGATTTAGGCAAGATTAGTTAGAAATGCACCACAAAACATTAGAGAGGGATTGAAAATGACAAGATGCAATGCCCTTAGTGGGACTTGTAACTAAATTCTTGCTAGGAGTTAGTTGGAAATCCTTTGTTCAGTGGTTTTTTCATGATCATCTAGTGCACTTTCAATTCCTCCATCTAAATGTTTGTAGTGCATTTCTTAGTAATATAGTGGAACAATGAACATCCTCATCCAAGCATAGCCTTGCAAAATTTTAACCTTGGTTTACACAGGTTCCAACTTCTAAACCAATGAAGATAATAAGGAAATAGACATTCATGCACCTCCAATGAAATTGTGAGACAAATAGCGCAGCAAATCACAAACATCCAAGGAAGTAAATTACTAATTCCATCAGACAGGCAAGGATCAGTACTAAGTTACCTAAGCATTTCATTCAGAATAATAATTTAGAAAGGGCAAAAAGAAGGCATTGAGAAGACAAGAAAATCTCATCTACATTCAAAAATTGGTTCAGAAGATTACTTGAAATACAAACAAACCAAAAACCAAGGACCCATATCATAAGAATAGTCTCTGCTAAGGGATTCCATGAAAGTCCCAATTGATTAAAAAAGAAAAGTCTCTAACTGTTTTTCTTAAATAAAATCTGAAAACATAAAGCCAAGATCAAAGTAGCAATCATCCACCTTAAAATCCAAGCTTGGTTCTGCGCCAGTGCCTGCGCTTGGCATTGTACCTGAAGCAACAAGACGCCGTATTAGAGCCGCGTAATCAAGTTTACATAACGAAATCATAGGTAAAAATTTGAAAAAACGAATAGGGTTTCTTAGATCGGAACCTGATGGTATTGTCTGTCCTCATCCGAATCCAGTGGGGAATGGGTCGGTTCTGCCTCATCTTCTTCGCCAGCTTCTTCTTGATGATAAAGGTCTTGTGTGACGGCTGCAAACCAAAAGATACAGATTAAGAACAAGAACAAACTCGACGACAGATTATAAACAAGAACAATATCGACGAAACATTAAGAAGAAGAACAAAATCGACGATTAAAAGGTCCATGGTCTCGACGATAGATTAAGAAGAAGAACAAAATCGGCGATTAGAAGGTACATGGTACAGAGAGGGGGAGCTTACCATTTTCGCTGTAGGAGCTCGGTGAACGGAGCAGCTACTTGCAGACAAAACCCTAACATTAGAAACCCTAAAGTGTTGCTATTTATAGCTTGTAGCGATGGGTTATATAGAATATTGGGCCTGAAGAAGACTGTTGGTGGATTTGAATGAAGGATGGCCACGTTATATCGATTATTGGGCCTTGGGACGATTGTTGGTGGATTTGAGGAAGCATCATTTTGTACCGAAGGCCCATTTTCCGACCCGGCTAAGAATGTCATCGATTTCCCTTGCTTAGCCCAATTTGATTTTTTTTTGTTATTTTTTATACAACGATATGAAGAGGAAGATTAAGCATAAATTTAGTGATGATCATCATGACTTATAAATCAGAGATCATAGGTTGAACTTTAGTATATGACAAGAGTATATATGTTTGTATAGTTGTATGCCTTCTCAATCTCACCCGTGAGAAAATCTTCGGAATACGATACATATAAATAATAATTAACAATGATTTATATTTATATAAGAATTTAATACATAATAATAATCATGGATGGAAATATTCACAATATCCGCAATATTTTTGTCAATATATCCGTATTTTGAGATTTCGACATAAATATAGAGGATAAAATATCTGCGATATTTTTATGGATATACCCGTATTTAAGGGTCTCGGTATAAAATAAAGAGAAGAAAAATCTCTCCCCAATTTCCATGACGGTTCTATATAAAAACCGTAGTTTATGTTAGAAAACCCGTCGTCTATATATACCTAAGAGAACAAAGCTCATAATTCAATGTCTTAGATGACGATGTTTCCATAAAATCATCGTCTATATGTAACATAAGAAGAAGGTTACCTCAATATACAATGTAATAGACTACGGTTTTTAATGTTTACACATAAATTATAATTATAAAAATGAAATTTAAGAAATAACACATGTTTATATGAAATTTAAAGTGGAGATTTTAGACATCCAAATTCCTTATTTTTTTTTTTTTGAAATTTCTAAATTTTAATTTTTATGAATTCAAATAAAAAAATTGATAAATAGAAATTTCAAAATTCTGATTTTTTACTAAATCCCTTCTTATTTTATCTCACCAAAATGAATATTGGTTTTTTTTTTTCTTTTAATGTTTAATTTATCGATTATTTTATGTGAACGGGTGTATTGAGTAAACCACTAAGATTTGGCAGTAAAGTAAAATTTTCATCCTCATCCTGGTGCCGTAACGGGCCCGAGCAAATGGCAATCCACTTTAACAACGATCGGATCGAAACCGGCCAAACCCGCGCACGGAAATCCATGTGAGTCAGCAAAACTCCCAAAATACCCACACCAATTTCAATGACCCACGTCACGCTCCAATCAGCGCGTGTCGTCAATCTCACGCTTTCTTCAGCTCTTCTGCAACCTCCGCTCTCAAGCCTCACTGTCTTCCAATTCCAAACACTATATAACCAAAACCCCCTCTTTCTATATATCTCGCCGTCTTTTCTTGAATTCGAACCACCGGGCTCGGCGGTTTCTACTGAATTCCCAGTACTGGTTTACTTGATCATTGATTAAAAACGACGGTTCTGATTGATTGTTCCAATTCTCACAACACAATGCCTCGCGCTTCTAAAAGAAAAGCAGCTCCATCAACTTCGGCTTCCCTCACATCCTGCGACGTCGTTTCAACCCGTACCGGTATCTCGCTTTCTCCAGATTCTGATTGGTTCCCGATAAAAACTTATAACAAAACAAGAATGAAGAAAAATCACAATTTTATTTTGTTTCGTAGAGCGCACAAGTTAATTATGTGAATATTTGACCCAGTTGGCAGCTGGGTTAAGCAGGCAAAGTAGCAAAAGCTATTTTCTTGTTCTTGTTTCTTGAATTTATTCTATTTGGCATGCAGTAATTATTTGATTTCAATGGCTTGGATTGCGTTATAATCTGGGCATCCGGTTTAATCCAATGGCGTGGCTTTGTTTTGATTTTGACTTTTAAATTTTTCAGCAATTCTGTGTTTTTGTATTTTGAGTTGCAGAAGTATGATCTTCACGCGACGCATTCTGAGCTATTGTGATGTTGAAGTTTGAATTGTCAAAATTACTTTATCACCCTTAACCTGCTGAGTAAGGCGAAATCTAAGTTCAAGAAGAGAGCTTTTGTGTTGCTTCTGGAAATGGTAGAGAGTTTTTAAGATTTTATGACGCGAATTGCTCTAAATTAACATAAAAGATTCCGTGGGAGTGGTAAAGAGCCCAAATTATTCTTTCTTCCTAATAAGAATTAATATTTTCACATGGTATAAGTAAACACAGACAAATACCCTTGCACTGTATGTGGAAATATTCATTCTCAAATGACTTGTTTCGGTTTTTTAGATATAGTAGCAGCCAGGTAGAAAGGTTGTACATAATGGTCTCTATATTTGATTTTGACATACCAGCTTTTGATCTTGCTAGTCTCTAATTTGTGTTCTGTATTTCTAGGTTGCCATTGTTTAAGATACATATGTTTACTTTTATTAGGCCTTTTCTAATGTTATTCAACCTCAGTTAAAGGTAAATCAAGAAAGGTGGTAGACAAGATAGACAGCCTTTTTGACGTGTATGCAAACCAGTCATCAAACACGATTGAGTAAGTATACAGTGCTTGGATAAGTGGGAGTTTACGAAGTTGATGTAAATTCCAATATAGTATATATGCATTTGTTATAATGCTGCTCCTATACTTTTATGTTTGATTGAATAGCCCAGAAGGAATTGAGGCTCTTTGTAAGGATTTGGGAGTGGACCATACTGATGTTAGAATACTGATACTTGCTTGGTAAGTTGGGAATGGTAATTTTGAATGACATTTTCGGTATGCATGTAAGGATTTATATAATTTAAACTCATTGAAATTGATGAATGCATGACCTCAGGAAGATGAAAGCTGAAAAGCAGGGCTACTTTACGAGGGTAAGACATAACTGTATGGCTGAAGCAGAATGTTCATGTTTCTTGTTTCTCAATTGGTGTACATGGTTTGCTTGCAATATGTGTATGTATTATGTATACCTGTAACTGATGAGTGACAGAAACTTTGGTACTGCAAAGAAGAGGCTTTGATTAACACTAAAAGACTCAACCGCCCGAAGTATGAGAGCCTCTTTCTGGAATGTTTAGTTTCCGTATACCTCAAGTGAAATCCAAAGGAGTTATATAAAAATTATTAGGTGTTTAGGGTTTATACCTGTATTCTTGCTGTGCGAAAGATCATCTTAGGACTCATAAGAATTGATTAGGAGATGAAATTAGGCAATAAGAGATACATAATGCAATGCTTAGGAAACATGGTAGACTATTTTATTGAGCTGTGCTGTCAGAAGTGTATTAGGTATGTGCCTGTGCCAGTGAAGAATGCAACCTGGGCTAACTTCAAACACTTAACAAAGATTAGGATCCTACTTCCAGATTATCGGGAATAGGATCCTACTTGAAGCTTAGTCTCATGAGGATAACCTGTGATGGGCCCTCTCAGTGCTACCCAGGATATTTGGAAGGGCCTAAAAATTGCTTTATTTGTTCTCATATACAAGTAAAGAATCAGTAGGAGCTCTCAAAATTCCCATGTTATTATGGTTCTCTTAATTATGGGATTATGCCCCCATTACCTTGACATTGTACACTTGGACTGAATGCTGTGTTCTAGCATGAATTTGTACACTTCTAATTGTCATTTCTTTTTTCTGTTTTTCCTTTCGTTCTTCTAATTAGGATGAGTGGCAAAGAGGTCTGAAGGATCTACATGCCGACACTATGACTAAATTCAAGAAAGCACTCACTGGTTTGGAAAAAGAGGTAGTCATAACTTCTTTTTCAATATTTATTGGATTCACAGGGAGTCATTAATTAACGTGACATTGGTACATAATACTGGATGTAAGACAGAAATATTTGTTGATACTGATGGTATTTTTTTTTTGTTCTGAAATAGTTGATGACTGCAGCCAAATTTGAAGATTTCTATTCTTATGCGTTTCGATACTGCTTGACAGGTGAACGTAGTCTTCACAGACGTATCTTTCGCGTACGTTAATTGAAACATTTTTTTGTTTGGGGTGGAAATCTCTGTCTCACTGTGTCTGAAATTGATTAACTTTGCAGAAGAAAGGCAAAAGAGTGTAGATATTGAGACTGTATGCGAGTTACTGAATCTTGTGTTGGGTCCCCGACACCGTCTCCAGGTTGATTATTTAATCAAGTATTTGAAGGTATGCATAGTAGTTGTTCATGTCCCATTTCTCTTTGAAGCTATTATTTTCTATTTTTGGCCACGCAACACACTTGTTTTCTGAAATAAGGTTTTGCAATAGTTCTTTGATGCTTGAATTTAATTTTTGGCAGGTCCAAAGTGAGTACAGGGCATTAAACATGGATCAGTGGGTACATTTTCACCGTTTTTGCAATGAGGTAAACCTACCATGTTTGCTTTTATTTGTTCAGAAAGGAACATTGTTGAGTTGAAGGGCCCGGAAAGCGGTCCTGGTTTTAAGATTGTGCAATTAGATGATTTTTTTTCTTGGTTAGCTTGAATTCCTAACCATGAGTTTGGGAAGTTAAACATGTGTACATCGATTGCAAGATTATGATAAGACTTGTCTGTTTTGTGTACAATAATTGGTTTAATATGAAGCTACAAGCTCTCATATGTTGTTTCTCTGCATAACGTGGCTTTGGCGAGTTGTATGGTGTATCATAATGCACTTAGGAATCTCAACTCTAATTGACCTATTTGGTAGCTTATACTCTTAAATGCCATGAAAACAATCCCAAAATGGTAGCATAAAAGGGTGAACCTCCATCATCCATGGGACCTGTATTTCCCGAGTTGCTTAATTCAGTGGACTCTTTACTTTTGTCAGATAAGTTTTCCGGACCTTAAAAACTATGATTCTGATCAAGCATGGCCTGTGATTATTGATAACTACGTCGAATGGATGAGAGACAACAACGACAAGCAAAGCTAACTGGCTACTATGATGAGGTATAAGAATGCTTCTCCTTTCAATTTCCTTCTTTTCTTCCCTTCATTAGTTGGTGGGGATATTATAATCTAAATTGCATTTTCGATTTTGAAGCTAGAAGAATGTTTAATGAAGGATCTAACAGTCGTACTTGACTTTAGTCTCTTTGCTCTATTATTTGCAGGGCTTGGCAAGAATTTCCTACCATTTCTGGATTTTACTAACAAACCGTTTGTGCTTGAGGTTTCTTCTGTTTTGTTTTCTTAGTGAAGTGGAAATTTTGCGAACAGTTTTAGTTATATAAACATTCTTTGAATCAATTGAGATGAACATTTACAAAATATAAATTGAGTCATGACTTCAAAAGTTGACCAGAAGAGTGTACGTATGTCATACGTACATGCCGACCGGCCGCATACTCGAAATCCTACTTATTTTAGTACACAAAGCATACTCGAAATCCTTCTGAAAATAAATTGGGTGCTGCATTTCAATAATCAAACTTTCACCAGTCTCTATTCAAAACGATTAATTCAGTCTCGGTTTAGTGGTACTTCTCCTCTTCTTAAATGTTGAAACTCTGGACTAGTGAAATCTCTTTGCCTTTTCATTCGCCAAGGATCCATGACTTAGAAGCTGAAGTTCAAATACTTTGGGTATTAGTTATATGAATGAATCTGAAGTTCAATAAATCTGTCAAGGTGAAGTTGGTTACTTATATTTATCCAAAAAAATAAAAATTAGTTGGTTACCTTGGGCTGAAATCTTCCAATCGCTATCGTAACTGAGGGCCCAAAAGAAGTACCCACGAAGCCCAAGGGCCTGGGCAAACCCTATCTTTGAGTTTGTAGTGAAGGCATTGTCAAACGAAACCCACGACGACCCGTTAAACGAATACACCGACACGGTGTCCACATCATGCACGACGGTTGCGCCGGACTGGTTCACCAGCGTCTCCACCTGGTTGAACGGCAGTTGCCCACCTCCTGGGCCTGGCCCAACAGCAGTAGCTCCCGTTTTATGATTTTTCGGGTCTTCGAGCTCCCATGTCCGGCCGTAGAGGGCCAGGCCCATAACCAGCTTCTTAGCGGGTATCCCCCCCTTGATCCATGACCTAAGCCCATATATCGAGTTCACATTACTATTTGGGCTAAACAATGCTGCATTGGGACCAGTGGTATTGCTCCAAGCCCCATTGTAGTCAAAGCACATTACATTGATCCAGTCTAAATATTTATTCAACCGCGGCACCGGGTAGGAGCGGCTGACGGCGGCCAAGAAGAAGTCGGCGGAGAAGTAGACTGCCGCCGTGAGTAGTAGCGGCGGCTGGGCCGTGGACTTGGCCTCTTTTTTAAGTGCGAGGCTCCATTCTTTTAGCAAGTGGCCCAAATCCTGCATCTCCTCTGGGGTTTTAGGGAACTCCCAATCAAGGTCCAGCCCATCAAACCCGAACTTACGTGCAACGTCAATGGCAGAGTGTATGAATTGCGAACGTGAGGAAGGCTTCGAGGCCATGCGAGCAAAGATGCGAGGCAACTCCGGGTCGTCTCCCCCGCCACCAAGTGACAAGAGGGTCTTCACCGGCGGAGTTTTGTGGCGGAGGGTGGTGGTGAAGTTGGAGAGAAGCAAAGCCGTTGCATTTGACAAGATAAACGTGAACGTGACATTATTCGGCACAAGAAAAGCATAGAATATGTGAGTGAAAAATGATGTGTTTATGTCTGAAGCTGGCAAGTCATCTGACAACCACGACGGATAATAGGCGGATTTCACCACCGGGGGACGCTCCTCCGCAGCACGTCCGGTGTCCATCATCATCAAGGAACATAAAAGCAAAACAAAATGTACCAATTTGAGGGTTGCCATTTTTGCTTTTAGAGTCCTCTCGGCTTTAGCTCTAAGCAAAGTGGACCGGCTATATATACCTATATGCTATATATTCATTATTCAAATACATTAACGTGCATTACAGAAAGAATGCATTACTTTTGTACCAATTTGGTGCATACTTTTGTAATCTTGTGTTTATCCACAACGTTCATTACAGAAAGAATGCGTAGTTAAACAAACAAACAAAATGTTCAAAATTACTGCGAAAAATTGTTGTTTCGACTGCTGCTACCTACTAGGAGTCGTTAGGAAATAAAAAAATATGCAGCCGTCCGTTTTGACTTATTCAGAGCTGTGTTCTGGAATTAACGAACAGGGCATTTTGCAAAATATCCATTCAATTATAAAGAAATGAGAATATTATATATTATGAATTGAGGGTCTAAATTTTGTTTTGGTGGATTTTGTGATCGTCTGTACGTCTGATGTATGGTTGTGAAGATGAATGCTTGGACAGGCAAGTCACGAGCAGCAGAAGCTCCAATCGTAACAACGAAGGATTCCTTTTTAGCAAATGGTTTTTAGAACCTCAACCAGACCATATTCTTACTTTAATCACTTCACTTGTCTTCATTGCTGAATTGGTTCATTAGCCACGATAACGTCACAACGTATAAATAAAAAATTTATTACAAGGTACTGTATTACGGTCATGATTATGTTGTTCACTTATATCATAATACTTGGACTAAATACACTGCTTAGCTACAAGTCCTTAACGAGAATAGACTACTGTCGGTAGGCAGGCCAATGATGAAGGTAGTCGAAAGGAGGGAGGCCATTGTTTAACCTTAATTTCCCAGAAGAAAACAAAGGGTGTTTTAAATTTATAAATCCTCACAATGGACATGTGTTTCATGTTAAGTTGTTTTTGTCTGAGAATAATGCAGGCTGGAAACTGAGTTTTTCTGCACTTTTATATTTATGTTTTATAAAAGAACTTCATTTTCATACAAACTAAAAAATTCAGCATATCCTTAGCATATCCTTCAATGTTCTAACGAGAATCTTTCATTTCTGTGTGGAAATTCATCGGGGTTGCAGCTCGGAAATCTGTGCATCATCAACTGAATAACTACTTCCTTGCTCTCCTGCAGGTACAGTTACCAAATTTCCATAATTTTTTCCTGGAAAACCCGGCTTTATAGGACTAGGAACAGCTTCAGTGTCGGCTTTGAGCATGGAAGAAACTTCCAACATCGTGGGCCTATGATCAGGATGTTCCTGCACACACAACAGAGCTACTTGCAAGCATCTCCGTAATTTACACGAAAACGAAGAATCATCTAGTGATGGATCAATAAATTCCACCCCATTGTTCTCCTTCCACGACACAAATGCCTGCAATAATAATAAGTTCAATTAATCAACGTTACACCATAATGCAAATCAACATATTAACTAGTTTACAGTCTTTTTAAAATCACACAAATCTCTCTGCAACTTACGAAATCCAAAAGGTTCAAACTTTCGTTAGGACCAAAGTAACAGGCAACCCTTCTTCCACTGATCATTTGCAGAAGTAGAACTCCGAAGCTGTAGACATCATACTTCATTGAATACGTGCCTTTTCTTACGTACTCAGGAGGAACGCAGCCACTGCATTGCGTATCAGAGCAAGTGACGTTAAACCATATGAATCTAAGATCATGCGTGAATAATGAACCGGTGAGAGGGAGTTTACTTACTGTGTTCCAACAATCCGGCCTGTGTTAGCTTCATGTTCATCTTTTTTGAAAAGTTTAGCCATTCCAAAATCGGATATCTTTGCATTCATCTCATGATCAAGTAAAATGTTGCTGGCTTTTAGATCGCGGTGAATGATTGTGAAATTTGAGTATTCTTGAAGATATAAGAGTCCTTGAGTAACTCCTTCAATGATGTGGACACGCTTTCCCCAGTCTAGTAGATGCCTTCTGGTAGGATCTGCAAGAAACCAAGTTATCAATTATTTTTGTTACTTTAAAAGAATGCAGAATATTGTGTTGATAGTGTAGTATAAAGCATGAAAATTTGCAGACCGAAAAGGTAAAAGTCCAAGCTTTTGTTGGGCATGTACTCGTAGATCAGCATTTTTTCTTCCTTCTCAGTGCAGAATCCAAGAACTCGAACTAGATTAACATGCTGTAGTCTTGCAGTAAGTGTAACCTCATTTCGGAACTCCTCTAGTCCTTGAGTTGAGGTCTTTGAAAGTCTTTTCACTGCTATTTCCTGCCCTCTCCGCAATGTACCCTACAAAAGATGAATGATTTCTTGAAAAGAAAATCCAGATCTATAGCTGATCTAAGGATGATTTATCAGATGTTACCTTGTAAACCGGGCCAAATCCTCCCTCTCCAAGCTTGTTTTCACTTGAGAAGTTATTTGCAGCCGCTTTGATTTTGGAAAATCTGAAAGCTTGCAGATTTGGAGCATTTCTGTCAAGAGCTGATGTACTAATAGACCTTGGAAAGCCTAGAACAGTCACGCCTGAAACCAGAAGAAACTGAATAAAAAGCAAAAATATAATTCAATTCTGTTTTCTCTTGGAAGACGATTTGAAGAAACATATATAAGTAACCTTTCTTCTTCAATTGTTTTCTTTGCATGTAACACACCGTGAAGGCTAATATGAGGATCATGATCAAAGCAATTGGAAGCAAGATTATAAGCAATAGCCTCTGCTTGTTTTCTTGATCATTTTCTTCCTCTTGAACTGTCAATCAAATTAAAGCTGTTGGAAGTAAGATTATGAGCCTACAATTAGTGAGACAGTTAACCTAGTTTGTGCGCCAAGTAATGTGTACCAGCCCTCGAAAGCGCCCAATCATCATCATTGGTGACTTGAAAGACATTGGTGCCAAGAAGCTTAATCTCCTTAGCATATGAAACCTTAGTTCTGATAGCTTCAACATCATCAAAACCAATCCAACTCGACCCAATGTTGCAGTAGTTCACCACATAAGTAGCATTGTACACTATGGGAACCCCATAGCTTCGAGTGTACCACTTGATGTACTTGTAGCTCATGGACCCGTCTTTTGTCTCAGCAACGCCAGATGCAGCCTCCCCGATTCCACTGCTGCCTTTAGGGTTCGCGAGTGTCCATGCATAGCCATGGTAAGGCAGACCTAAAACCAGTTTGCCAGCTGGAAATGAGCTGTTTAGCCATTGCCTTATGCCATAGTCAGTGTTGACATGGCTTGATGGGTCAAATAAAGCAGCATGAGCCCCAGTGACATTCTCCTTGGAAGGCAGATGGTAGTCATAGGCCACAACATGTGCCCAATCTAAATTTCTCTTCATAGATTCAATAGGGTAAGTGAGTGAATCAAACTCAGGCAGATAACGAACCGCCATTGTCAATATCAATCTTGACTGGTTAGAGTTTCTTGACTCAGAATTCACAGCAGCTCTCCACTCATTCAATAGTTTCTCCATGTTGGTCATGTCAGAGGAAGTGTGAGGCCAAATCCAAAGCAAGTCTATGCCTTTAAAGCCATAACGCCGAGCTGTTTTAATTGAAGACTCAATGAAATTCTTTCTGTTTGAAGCTTGGCTGGCCATTGAAGCGAAGATTGAAGATTTAGATGTCTCACCCAAAATAGACTCAGCTGTTTCAGCTTGTCCATTCCAGATGGATAGGAGTGTTGTGATTCCCGGATTTTTGCGCTTCACAACTGCAGTGAAGGTGGAGAAGTATTGCTCATGGGAAGAAGGGATAAAGAGCTGGAAGGTGGAGGAGTTCACTTCAGCAAAAGAACATATAAGATGAGTAAACAAGGCTGAGTTTATGTCAGGTATAGGAGACTCGCTACCGGCGTACCAGTAGCCAGCTCTGATCATCCATGTTTCTGCAAAGAAGCAATGGAATTGACAACAAAGGAAGATGATGAAGAGGTTCAGGTGTGTGATTTTTCTAGTTTCCATGGAAATAAAGAAAGCTACTTTGATTTTCCTCATAAGATATGACTCGTACTAGTAATACTTGGATGCCGTAGTGTGGAGACTGGTTGAGCATTGGGTCCCCCCACATTGAATGAAATGTGAACCTTGAAAGTTTGAAACGAATTTGACCAAAAAAAAAAAAAAGTTTGAAACGTAACTACTTTTTCGGACATAATGGTTTGTATCAAGACTGAAAAGTGCCATCCGGATTTTAGGGAAAAAAAAATTGTAAAAGGAATTTAAATTCTAAGCATACAACTTCGATTCATGCTCAAACCAGTCTTGCAGTCACACCGAGGATGTGCGTTTAAGAACAAAGAAGATATATGATTATTCCGGTGTGACTGCAAGACTAGATTTTGATGGGTTGCAACATGTCTTTTGAAAATAAAATCACAAGATTACTAGCAATAGTATAGTTTTGCAAAATCTCAATAATTGAGATTTTCATCTACTTTTTTGCCGTGTACATAAGTGTGCATTGGGTTGTGGGTTGTGCCTTAAGTTGGAACTTGACCTAAAAATATTCAGCAAATGTAAACAAAGCTGCTGCATAACGTAATGTTCTAACATTTTGATTCAAAGGGAAAGGTAAAAAAAACAAATCTTTATCTAACGATGTTCCACAAAATAAGCCCTACGCATGGACTCATTGAGCTACAACCTGGGACATTGTTGAATCATCAATGGATCAGATCTCTAGTTGTGACGCGGGATTAATTTCTTCCGTCTTCATTTCTTCTTGAGAAAGTAGGGTTTTTCGGATTTGCAACTATAGCCTTAGTTTCATTTTGTAGCATTGAAGAAACTATGGAGGTTTAATTCTGAGGTAAGTTTGGTGATTGAAGTAACTCACATATTCCAGAAGGGTCAAGGTTTCATCTTTACCATAGAAACGGGCCACCTTCATGCCACTTATGATCTGTAGAACGAGAACTCCAAAGCTATCTACATCTGATTTGGTGTAGGTACATAGCCACAGCATTGAACAGTTCAAGAGAGTAAATGAATATTGAAAAATAATTAGCCCAACATCATCAGAACAAACTTCTAGTTTTTTCATCTTCGTTTCCCCATGAGGAATGAAAATTTGCCTTCATTTGATAACATTGAAGAAATTCCCAGCTCAAAGGCTATGACTGCGTGTTCTTGAACACTCAATGGAGCAATTTGCATAATCAATGTGCATCATCAAGTGAAGGATCTCCATCCCTCACATAATTGAAACTTGAAGATCTAATTCTTAGCAAAACAATAGAAAATATTGATCAATTCATTGTGAAGTAAGATTGGTTATTGATGAAGTAACTAGAAAGTTTAAGTCTTCATATGAGAAATAGAAACAAGGCATTCCTCTGGTTAGAGGAACTCGAAAGATTCTTATGAAGAGGTTCGTTGACTTTAATGCACAGCATGCAGATAAATTCCCGTGATAAACATATCAATCTTCAATTGGTTCAAGATTAGATTCACTTTTCTTGGTCGCAAATCATATAGTTTTTATTTAGATTAGGATCCCCCTATGGATCCGAGTTCTAGTCCTCCTTCATGCAATTAAGATTAGTTTAAAGTAGAATATCACTTGTATCCAAAAAGAAGGAAGAAACTCTCCTTTGATCTATGGACTATGAATGTCCAGAAACTTGAACCTAAGAAGGAAGACATTTTCAATCAGAGGATATATACTTAATGTTTGAAGGCATTCCTATAGTCTCTTAAGAAAATCTATACTAACGTCCAGGAAGCTGGTACAGTCGCATCCCAATCCAGCTTCTGACATAGACTCCACCTTATTCACTAATTTATTCTGTGCTTTTGCTGATATTGATTCCCAAACCAACCAAGTAATCATTTACCCTGATGACCAGCCCCTATTCTCAAACTTCACACAAACCGTCCAACAAAGAAACCCTTCAGTCAAAACCATTTTGTCAATAGGTGGAGCATCGGATATAAGTAGCGCAGCTTTTGCCTCAATGGCTAGCCAACCAAGCACCCGAAAAACATTCATTGATTCCTCCATAAACATATCCAGGTCATATAACTTCCATGGCCTTGACATTGACTGGGAGTTCCCCTCCACGGCCACTGACATGTCCAATTTCGGCGCCCTCCTATGTGAGTGGCGTGCCGCTGTAAGCAATGAATCCCTGACAACTGGCAAAGCCCCATTGCTTCTAGTGGCAGCAGTCTACTACTCTTCAACTTATAACTCATTTTTACACACCATTAAATCTATAAAGAAAAACTTGGACTGGATCAATGTGATGGCATATAGCTTTTTTGCCCCCGGTTGGTCTCCCAATGTAACTGGACCCCCAGCTTCCTTGTACAACCCTATCAGTCCTATTAGTGGGGATTCGGGGATCACTGCTTGGCTTCAGGCAGGTATGCCTCCAAAAAAGATTGCATTTAGCCTTCCATTTTTTGGTTATGCATGGAATTTAACAGACCCAGATCAGCATGGTATTTTTGCACCGGCCAATGGAATGGCAGTACCACCAGACGGCTCAGCTGGTTACAACCAAATCAAGGCTTTTATAGCTCAGCAAGGTGCACCAATTGTGTTCAATTCCACACTTTTGATGGACTATTCCTATTCTGGATCCACTTGGGCTGGTTTTGATGATACACAGAGTATAACTACCAAAGTTTCATATGCTAAGGAAAAGGAACTACTTGGCTACTTTGCATGGAGCATTGCCCATGATCTAAATTGGACTCTTTCACAAGCAGGTATCTGATTCCAACTCATTATGTCTAAGTTTAATCTGGTTAATTACTTAATTTATCATTACATTAACAACCCTATTTCATGGTTAATCACTTCATTAATTGTACTAATGCATCAACTTAATCTTAAATTTGGTTCCAGCTTCGAGCGCTTGGGCAGCACAGGGACTACTTTACAACTACGCATGTCTTAATATATAATTCATTGTAATATGCTTTTATATTGTTTGACATCAGCACAGATCTAGGCTTTGTCGACTACATCTCCAAAAGAGACTAAAGTATTACACAATCAGACTTCTGTTTTTGTACAATGATCAATCAACAATTATCAGTCTCATTTCTTTAGATAGGAGTAATGAAATTTTATGTAATAAATAGCATTCTGCAAAGAAATTAACTTTAGCATGTACTGTACATAAGATGGGGATTCAACCCATACCTGCTTTGCAAGAGAAAGCATCCAACTGTCATGTGAAACCTGCCAAACATGGTATCCAAAAAAAGTCTTCTCCTTAGCATAAAAAACTTTTATCCTGACAATTTCAACATCATCAAAACCAGTCAAAGCTGACCTAATTTTAAAGTACTTAACTACATAAGTAGAATTGTATATTCTGTTAGCTCAATACCTTCGAATGTAACCCTTCATATCCTTGTAGCCCATGGATCCATCCACGCTAATGGCTGGACCTGTTGTTGGTGCCCTAATATATTGTCCGCAGGATTCACAAGTGTCCAAGCATACACATAGAAACTCAAAACCAATTTGAATGCACATGATCCCCTAACAATCCATTTCCTTGATAATCTGTGGTATCATCACTGATGGATCATACAGATTATAGAGCTGCATGAGGACCGGTGGAATTAGACTTTTGCACATACCCAACAATAGACTAGAACACCAACAAAAAAAAGGGATTTTTACAGATCATTCACAGACAGTTTTTCAAAAGGAAAGTCTCAACTTTAGGCAATAACATTTCAGGATTCGTATTCCCTACAATTTCCAGTTGTTTATATAAAGAGAATAAGGAGAAGCTTAAAACGCCTGACAATTTGATGGACGCTAAACTCATAGATGATCGACTGGTAATTCAAATCTTCCATTGAAGGACTCATATTGTAAATGCATGCTGAAGTTATAATGTGGCTCACCATATCTCAGCAGTGACGGGGACAGAGGAAGCCAATCTCTAAGGTTCTGCATCATTGTGGAGAGACGGAGAAAATCTCTCTGAGATTCGATCTGAGATCGTCATAATTGAGGAGAGGCGAGCTGAACTCTCAAGCCAGTCTCCAGATATGATCTCTGCTGGCCTGAATTCGAAGGCGTACATGGAGGTGGAGTGACTTAAACAAAACGAGTGATGGCTTATCTCAGTGATAAGCAGAAGCTGATAGCTTATCACAGTGATAAGCACAAAGTGAATCTAGAAAATAAATAATAATTCGGTGTAAAACCGTCCGAAATTGGTAGCTTATTTCAGTAAGAAGCTGCCGACAAAGGGATTTTAAAATTTTAGTGGCGCAAAATTTGATTTTCTTTTCATTTTAAATCTTGTAGCTGTGGCTGTGAACTCTACTGGCTGCGGCTGCGCCTCCCGCCATGAAGTCTGCAATCCGCGGGTTGTGGACTTGGGCATGACTCGCCTCAGCTCAGCACCCTTCCCTCACACCGAGTTACGGTTTCTTCCACCCAAAGACTATCTCTTTAGTATTTGGGAAATTGGAATATAGGAGGTGAAATAAAAAATGGATTCTTTCTTTCTTTCTAATTTACGTTGAATCCCATTACTACTTGTTGATTGATTGGTTAATTGATTATGAGTAATTTTGTGAGCAGGTCGTCATTGATGGGTTTGCTTCTGCATATGCATATTCAAAGTACTGAGTTTCTGCATATCATAGCAAGATAAAGGTAAGTAACTCGTATATAATTACGTATTGGACAATAATTTTTTCATTGATTAAAGTGGAATATGAACAATAAAAGGGGCTTTCTTAATTCTCTATTTCTCTTCTTCTTCTTCTTCTAAATATAGTAATAGTAGTATCATTCTTTCTTTCAAATAAGCACATCTACGAGTAAGCATGTAGTCGACTTCATTGAACAACATGAATTAGATTGATTCGAATGAGAATTCAAGTTTCCACTCAAGATCAAAGCACATTGATGTGAGATATCATTGGATTCGTGAAGTATTGGAATCCAAGCAACTTCAAATCGAGAATATCCATACCGATGACAACGGTTCATACATGATGACAAAGTCTTTACCGAAAGACAAGTATGAGTTTTGCAGAAGCGCAACTGGTATGACAAAGTCCTCCACTTAAGTCGGGAAGGGGGAAATTGATGGGTTAATCCCTCCATTAAGTGGAGGAGAGTGACTATGATCTTGGTGTCCTCAAAAATTGACTAGACTTTGGTATCCCAATGCACATGTGATGGATTGTGCATGAATGTAATGTGGGCTAGGTTCTTCCATGTGCTTGGAAACAAGATAGAGCATTTATTGATGGAGAAGACTATGCTCATGGGATTTACCATGAGATTAATTGGAGCCAACTATTATGCATGACTATGCATTGATGACTTTTCTCCATCCATCCCTATATAAAAAACGAGGGAATGAGCATTCTCAATCATCCATCAGGCAACAAGCGATCCACCAAAGTGAGAGTGAGAAGAGAGATATTCCTTGTGTGAGAACTATAGAGATAGCCTCTTTTGTGAGATAAAGCGAGAAAGTGAGACCATTTTGAGTGAATCTAAGAGAGAGTTGCTTATTCGTCATTGAGTGAGATTGTATTTGTAATCTCATTATTCATAGTGAAAGAATTTTGGAGCTGTTGTCCGAGGACGTAGGCACACTACCGAAGCTTATTAAATTTTAGTATTCTCTTTTCCTTATTTTATTTCCACTTTATTTCTGAATATTATATTTACTTAATTTATTTTGAGAATGAGAAAATTTTGATACTTAGAAATTACAATTATCTATTTGTTTATCCATCTTTCCCAATAAATTCCCCGCCACAACCACTGACATGTCCAATTTCGGAACCCTCCTCTATGAATGGCGAGCCGCTGTGTGAGTAATGAATCCCTGACAACGGGCAAAGCCCCATTGCTTCTAGTGGCGGCAGTCTACTATTCTGCAACTTATCACCCATTGTTGCATCCCATTAAGTCCATGAAAAACAACTAGGACTGGATCAATGTGATGGCATATAGCTTTTTCGCCCCATGTTGGTCACCCAATGTAACTGGATCCCTGCTTCCTTAGAACATATCTAATGGTAAAGCCAAAGAAAGGGCTAGAGGTAAGATTTAGCCTTTCTTTGTGAAACTGTTTATATATTTTGCCAAAGATTTTCTTTTTTGTTATTCTAATAAGGAGGGGCAATGGGCGAGAATTCAAATTTTTTTTTGAATTATTTTCTTAAAAATAATAATGTAGAAATCTTATATAATATCTCTGAACCACGAACAAGTGATCTAGTGGAAACTTGGGTTTCAAGTCAGGCTTGCTCCCTGTGTCTTGGGTTCGAGACACGAAATTGACATTTGACTTATGGTCAGGAGAGGCTGAAATGTCTTTGTAAGTCTTTCCGGTCCCCGACGCAGATTAGCCCTTGGTTGAAAGCTTTGAAATACTGCGTGTCAATGATAAAAAAATATAATATCTCTGAAATACTATTTAATTCAACTACTTGATTTATATGGTTATACTTTTTATATAAAAATAACCAAACTAAACATGATAACAACAAAGAAGTACAATCATCAATTTAATATCAAATTTAAATTACCTAAATTATAGGAGTTAAAAAACAAAACTTATTCCAACGGATATAATGTTCATTTTTAGCTTTGTTTTTTCAAAAAAAAAACAACGGATACATTTTTTAAATTTGGTGCCACGTGACACTATTTGATTGGCTACAAGAAGTAGTCGTAAGAGTACATGGAGCAGCACAAGTGGGTTGCAGCTGTTTGTTTGGTGGGCCAACAGCCTAGCCCAGGCTGCCAAGGAGGTCAGCCTTGCCTCAAGGCAAGTCATGCCCAGTCCAAATTAAATTGAGTTAGAAGCTTAATCACATAAGCTGTGGGTTATTTGCTGCCTAACCCACCCCCTTGGATGTGCTCTTATACAACCCAATCAGTCCTATTAATTGGGATTCGGGCCTCACTGCTTGGCTTGAGGCAGGTATGCCTTCAAAAAAGATAGCATTAGGCCTTCCATTTTATGGTCATGCATGGAATTTAACAGACCCAGGTCAGCATGGTATCTTTGCACCGGCCAATGGAATGGCAGTACCCCCAGACAGCTCAGCCGGTTACTGGACAATCAAGGCTTTCGTAGCGCAGCATGGTGCACCATTTGTATTTGTTTAGCCTAATCAGGCCAATTAACTAGTGATAATTAATAAACTAAAAGGTTGAAATCGTCCATAAATTTTATTATAATTTTAGCAACCGTCTCTATGCTTCAATATTAGTGTCCTCTCGTCCCTGAATTTTGTCATAATATTTCCGTTACCTCTGTCTATTTTTCAAATAAATTTCGTTAAAAAATAGGATAAAATTGTCAATTCATGTACGTTTCGCGTGACTTTTTTTAAGGGAAATCGTTTGCAAAATAAATGGAGGGGCTAACGGAAACATTAGGGTAAAGTTCAGGGACAGGGGACACTAATATTGAAATATAGGGACGGTTGCTAAAGTTATGGTAAAATTCAGACTCGGTTGAAACCATTTACCCTAATTAATATTGTTTTCCATCAATAAACACGTTCATAAGTTATATATATTAATGCATATATTGTACAAATTTTCATGCATATGTAACTTAATCTAGTTACTAATTTATCATGATAACAACCCATTAGTTCATTAATTAACTTTGTATTAATCCCATATTTGAATGTAAAAACTGAAACTTTGTATGAACGTGCCAGTAAACCCTAATATACCACTCATCTGCCCACCACATCTGAGATTGTTTTATCGTCAACGGAACAAACTTCCAGCAGCGGTGTAGGGCTAGCTTCGTCGTCTCCATTTCTTCTTGAGAAAGCCGGAATTTTGGGATTTTCCATTATGGCACTTTCATTTTGTAGCATTGAGGAAATTTCCAACATGGAGGGCCTATCATTTGCATTTTCTTGAACACATAGGAGACCAATTTGCAAGCATTTCATCAATTTGCATGATGAATGTGTATCATCAAGTGAAGGATCCATAAACTCCATCCCTTTGCCTTCTTTCCAAAGTTCATATGCCTATAATCGAAACGTAAACAATTGTAAAATTGACGCTGAATATCTGAGGTAAGTGTGCTTATTGAAGAAACTTACATATTCTAGAAGGTTTAAGTCTTCATTTGAACCATAGTACCAAGAATTCTTCTTCCCACTTATGATTTGAACAAGGAGAACTCCAAAGCTATAAACATCAGACTTCGTGGAGTATAAGCCATTTCTGACATACTCAGGAGGTACATATCCACTGCATAAAAAGCATTTCCAAGAATTACTAAGCATCGGATAAGAGAAAGCTCAACTAGAGATAGAGTTGCTTACTATGTTCCAACGATCCGGCTTGTGTTTGCTTCAAGCTCATCCTTTGCGAAGATTCTGGCCATGCCAAAATCTGAGATCTTAGGCCTCATCTCCTCGTCAAGTAAAATGTTGCTAGCTTTCAAATCTCGGTGTATTATTGTCAATCTTGAGTATTCTTGGAGATAAAGAAGCCCTTGAGTAACCCCTTCAATAATGTGAACACGCTTTTGCCAATCAAGTTCATATCTTCTATTAGGATCTACATTCAAACAGATGTTATCCAATCAGTTCTGCAGAAAAATATACTAAAAATGGATGGTACTAACGAAATCACGTATTCATTACCAAAGAGGTAGAGGTCCAAGCTTTTCTTTGGCATGTACTCATAAATCAGCATCTGTTCATCGCGTTCAATGCAAAATCCCAAAACCCTGACAAGATTTACATGTTGTAGTTTTGCTGTAAGCATGACCTCGTTCTTGAATTCTTCGAATCCTTGAGTTGAAGCTTTTGAAAGTTTTTTCACAGCTATTTCTTGTCCATTAGGCAATACACCCTAGCAAGTCATGTAGACACTCATGGTTAGCATGTTTAATGGGACAAGATAGTTCGAGGAAATTCCCCATTGTAAAAGTTTACCTTGTAAACAGGACCATAACCACCTTCTCCGAGCTTATTTTCAAATGAAAATTTCTGCGTTGCCGCTTCAACGTCAGCAATGCCAAAGACTTGCAGATTAGGAACATTGTTATTAAAGTTTCCAGCTGTGTCTGCCATATAATTTGCCCTGGACGATTCTTTAGCTGCTTAATTTCGCCATCCGGGACCAATCCATGAAACCAAAGAAAGGAAAAAACAGTAGGATGCAAATTCTTTATCATCCATAGCTATTGATAACCGGAAGATCCAAAATACTAATTCTAAGAGATGAACAATTTAAAGGTTCAACACTTACAAGCCAAACCAAAAAGCAGAATAAGCTATGTACCTTTTGACCTGGGCTTTTTCATGAGGAAGTAACACATCACAGAGCCTAATATGAGAATAGCTGAAGCTGTTGTAGTCAAAATAATGATAAGAAGTCGCCGATTGTTTCGTCCACTGCTTGCAGCCTCTTGAGCTGTGAACATATTCAATCATTGTAACAAATAGGGAGACATTTCACAAAGATCCTGAAAGTTGTCTGGCTCATTTTTATTGGATAGTGATTAGTTACATTATCTCATTGATTGGTTTAGAGTAAAAAATTAGAGTGGTAAATCAACAGTTATCAACCTGATTTCTTTAGATGGGAGTAATGAAATTAATTTGTCATAAATTATGATTATGCTGAGAAATTGAGTTCATCAAATAGAATAATATTCGTATTTATTGAGCTTGAGTTCTAATACCTTCAGCTACAAGAGAAAGCGCCCAATTGTCATCATCGGAGACAGGCCAGACATGATATCCAAGCAAACTCTGCTCCTTAGCATAAGAAACTTTGACTTTGACAACTTCAGCATCATCAAAACCAATCCAAGCTGATCCAATTGTGCAGTACTTAACAACGTAAGTAGTGTTGTATGTTATGTTAGCCCCGTATCTCTGAATGTGTTCCTTGATATCCTTGTAGCTCATGGATCCATACCCTGTAAAGGCTGGACCTGTTGCTGGTGCCCCAATAGCATTGTCCCTAGGATTCACAAGTGTCCAAGCATATCCATAGAAAGGCAAGCCCAAAACCAGTTTGGAAGCAGGTAACCCCTTCCCAATCCATTCCTTGATACCATAATCTGTGCTAGTTTCACTTTATGGATCATATAGAGCTGAATGAGCACCGGTGAAATTAGACCACTCAGGTACATAATAGTCATAATTCATCACATGTACCCAATTCAAGTTGTTCCGGATTGATTCAACCGGGTAAGAATAGGACTCCCAATCCGGTTTGTAGCCAACTGCTACTGTCAAAATCAGTTGCGCCTGGCTAGAGTTTGTGGCCTCGGAAATGATGGCAGCTCGCCACTCTTGAAATAAAGTTCCCATGTTGAGCATGTCTGTGCTTGTGTCAGCTGAAACCCAGCAAAAGTCTAGGCCTTGAAAGCCATGAAGCCTTGCAAACATTATTGAAGAATCAATGAAAGACTTTCTGTGAGAAGAACTACTGACCAGTGTTGAATAGACTGAGTTGTCTTCTTGTCCACACAAAGTGGAGAGAAGGGTGGTGACTGAAGGG